>JAJEJO010000870.1:0-238074 GCA_020662805.1 Glaucomys volans
AAGGGACAATACAAGCCTTGGATCCATTGCAAGGCAGTACCCCAAGGCTCAGGGAAACTTGTTGGGACACGTAGGATCTCAACTGTCCATCCCCCACTTGCACCCAGCTGAAGGATCTCCAGAAAGACTTCACCCTATATTTTATACCCAGGGAAATAGGATATGCTAGGTTAAAGCATTGAAGGACATCCTATGTCTATGTATTGGCCAGAATACAGCCTGGGCATTTAGGACCAGTCCCCATTTTAGACCAGGATGCTGCATTCCAAAGATATTCTACAGTTATTCTTGAAGAACTGTAAGTAAGAAAAGGAGTACAAGGCCATCTGGAGAACTGTCCCATGCAGGGAAGGATGAAAGCAGGCCCTTGATCCATGACATCTGAGGTGTCAAGCACACTGGCCTCCTGTGGTTGACCATAGACAGAAAACATGCACTTCCTTCACTTGTGGAGAAGCTGAGGATGACAGTACAATCAGCCAGAACTGACACTAGGAAGAAAGAGGAACGCTCCCCCAGTGAGTCATGGAAAAGAGAAAGAAAGGAAATATTGAGCTAACACACTGTTCACTGAGTCCCAGCTTACTGAGGAGTGATTTTAATGCAACAGTTAATATTAGCTAGAAGAATGAATGAGCTCATTTATTTCTTACAACAACCCTACAAAATTTGCTATGCAGCTTTATGTCACTGGGATAAAATACCCGCAAAAAACAAGAGAGGAAAGATTTATTTGGCTCATGGATTCAGTCCATAGTCACTTTGCTCCATCACTGTGGGCTTGTGGTAAGGCCCAATGTCATGGCGCTGAGCATGCATTAGAATAAAGCTGCTCATCTCAGAGTGGCCAAGAAGCAAAGAGAAAGAGAAGGGTCCAGGGACGAAATATACCCTTCAGGGGCATGTCCCCAGTGATCCACCTCCTTCAATTAGGCCCTGGCTCTGAAAGTTTCCACCACTTCCCAATAGTGCCACTAGCTTGGGACCACGCCTTCAATAAATGAACCTTTGGGGAACATTCCAGATCCACACTGCCACATAAAATATGATTATTTCTAACTTCAATAAAGATATGAAGGCCAGTTTGCTCAGTCAGCAAATGTTCAGATAAGCTTTTTGGGTGCTAGGCCTTGCATGAGACTTGGGGGTATAATGATGCCCCCAATTCCTTCTCTGTTAGAAAGAACACATATTAGAGCTTGGACTTCAGAATTTGTATGTATTGTCTGCCACTGAGCTGAATTCCCATGAACTCAGAGGAGTTATATAACATTTTCAAGTCCACAAAGCTTAAAAATGGAAAATTTAGCTTTCTAAATGAGAGCTTTTTAAAAGTGCTTTTAAATTTCTACTCTTTCCATTACAATTCCCACTCTGACAATTGAGAAGGCGGCAGAAAAAAATGATATCATCTAGTAAAACTTACTTTAGTTACAAAATCTAGGCAGGTAAGAACAGAACCCAGTGGGTAGGAGCAGAGAGAAGATTGTGTCCAGGACAAGGACACAAGAGACAGCTAGCTGTTTAAGCCAGTTCAAACCCAAGCACCCTGAGAGAGATTTGCAAAATTTAAAGACACTGGGAATGGAATCAGATACTGTGTCCAGCAGACCAAAAGGAACTAAGGAGAAATTAACGAAGTCCAACCAAGATTATTTTTCTTTACTGCAAAATTCACATAAAAATACATTTTCTTCTCCTCCCATCTGTCTCACACATCCCCTTGCATGCATGCTAAAATCTGGTGGTTCAAAGTTCTCCCCCTGCTTCACCTTCCTATCACCAATCCCTGGAATTCATGCAAACCTGCTCCAAATTCTCTTTCTGAAATCAGACAGAATAAAGGGGTAAGGATGTATCTAATTTCAAAATCATGAGCCTTTTCCTGTGCTTAATATAGACTGGGGCTTACACGGAAATAGACCAGAGATTCCTTTTAGAATTGGGGTCTCTTGTGACTCCAAAACCTATAGTGGGTGTGAACCTGTAGTGTGGGAAACAAGAAGCGTGTATTATGGAATCCTTTCCCCAGTCTGGTTTAGAGCTATCTGCTGGTGTTTACGATTCTTAAGTGAGGCACCCTTTTAAAAAATCGAGTCACGTGGACTAGTGCTGGATGTGTAAATGCAGGAGACGCAATCTTTATATCTAAAAGAACTGCAAAGAAAAATGGAATTGTCCTGAGAGGAGTTTTGACATTCTCTTGAAATGCTCACTAACAACACTGGCCTGGAATGTTTTAATACCCAAAGAACCGCAGTGAAATAAGTAAACTGAAAAAGGGTGCAGGTTGGTGGCTACTGTGTTCATTTTTCCAGACCCCTAGAGCAGAACAAAATACCGTGCCCCCCTAAAAAATGACACCTTGAGGCTTCGAATGGGCCTGTTGTTTTGAGGAACCCAATTCATTCCAAATTCACTTCCTATTTCCTAAGAAAATGTGACTTAAGACTTAAGCTGTAAAAAATCACAGAACCTTAAAATGTTTTAGGCTGAGAGGAAATGTTAAAGATCATCTGTTTCAGCAGTTATTAACCTTTGGGGAATAAAGAGAATCTAATGTAATTCAGGGACTCTTCCTGAGAGAAAAAAAGAATGCACACATGCATCTTCATATAACATAATATTAGGGTGCTCAGGCATTTCTTTAACCCCTTGTAACTAGATTAAGAACTCAAGAACTAGTGAAACCCTCAATTAAATCAGAACACCTCATTTTTCAGAGTTCAAGGGCCTTGTCAAGGTTATTTGGCTACCTGGTGTAGGAGCAAACAAGGACCAGGTGTCCCAATACTTAACCCACGTCTGATGAGAGTTACTACCTGAATTACACCTGTCATCCAAGAGATTCAAGGTCGCCTACTCGAAAACTGACAGGTTTTTCTTGTTATAATTCATGGTTATGCCTATTAGTAACCTTCTGGGTGAGTTTACATTAATAGAGATTTTTAATGAGGTTATAATATTTCTATTTGATTACATTTTAACATGTTTCCCTAGAATTTTTTAAAAATTTTTAAATTGTTTCCTGTTGTTTTGAAATGCCAGGGTAACATAGCTCTTTATGGGGTGATAGAAAAAAATTTAAGACCACTCATGATCATTGCAGGGCTGCTTCCCAGCGTATCAGATGTTTATGCTGCTCCATTACATTGCTTTAAAGTAAATGAGATTCTAGAATAAGTAGGCTTTAACATATCTCAAGCAGCATCGCTTCTATTGAAATTCATAGGATGGTAATCTAAAGTAGGTGTTGTCAGGTTTTCTGAAGAGGTAAGCATGCTTATCTTAATACCCAGATTTAAAGACTGGCTTTCCTAGGACCAGTAGACCCCAGGGTTATGACATTTTGAGTCCTTGCAATGAGGGAGATTATCTATGTACTAATATGTAACCTTTATCGTGCTACTTTAGCAACATCAATGGGCAAGAAAAAGTGACCAAGTTCTGAGTCATGGACACATGGTCTTTTCTTAACTCCCTTTCCCTCTTGTCAGCCAGCATTTGGGTTTATTGCGCCTCCTCTATTGTCCCCTTCTACTTTGAAAATGGCCCTGCCCTGGCATTCACTTATTAGACGATATTTTATTTTTGTCTTCTCATATTAACTGTTAGCTTGTTAAAAAATCGGGCTCTGTCCTATTCTATTATGAAAGTACAGTAAGCAAGACAATACCTAACATTTTTTATTGGTTCATTTTAGTTTTACATGATAGTAGAATCCATTTTGATACACAAGCATGAAATCTATCTTATTCTAATTAGGACCCCCATTCTTGTGGAGGTACGCAATGGTGGGACTCACAGTGGTGTATTCATACACGTAAATAGGAAAATCATGTCTGACTCATTCCTCTGGCTTTCCTTTTCCCAGCCCCCCTCCTTTCCTTTTATTCCCCTTTGTCCACTCCACTCAGCTTCTATGTCTCTTCACTTATTGGGTGTTAGTTTCCACATATCAGAGAAAACATTTGACCTTTGTTTTTTGGGGATTGGCTTATTTCACTCAGGATGATAGTCTCCAGATCCATCCATTTACTGGCACATATCATAAAGTCATGCTCCACTGTATAAATACCACATTTTCTTTGTCCATTCATCTGTTGAGGGCACCTAGATTGGCTTCATGGCTTAGCTCCTGTGAACTGAGCTGCTGGAAACATTGATGGGGCTGCATCACTGTAGTATGCTGGTTTTAACATTAAGTGCTCAGTAAATATCTGTTGAATAAACCACTGACTAAAGAAAGTAAATAAATCAATGTTCTGCAGACCCCATGAACTGGAGGCTTAACCGAACATCACACCAAAGCTTCAGTAAATACCAACATCCCAGAGAGTTGTTTTGTTTTTTTTACTGTTGTTGATTTTGTTTTTGGCCATGCCTTCTTTAAAACAATTTGTTTATAATGAACTCAGCTACGACTGCAAAAATGAAGGGAGGAAAGGAATCATTGCTCCTTCAGAGATAATCTAGATCAGAAGGTAATAAAATGATAGATTCATTGAAGTTACTAAGGATATTTGAGAAAAGCTATCTAATGGATTTGACAGAAATTGGATTTCTAGCCTTCAGTAAACCAAAGTGATTGATTTACTCAACACAAATGCCATAAATAGGGATTAAGGTAGAATTATCTTGAGGCTTGATGCAGTACTTATAGAAGGTTTGATTAACATTTCAGGACAGATCTTATGGATAAATCAAGCATTCAGGGCAAAGCCATGTTTCATAAAACTTTTGATTCCCCCAAACTAAATATAGTGTCTCACATAATAGAGTTTTAATGTATATTTTATATATAAAAATTTGTTAACATGCATCTATATGTATGTCTTTATATATTAAATTTTGTTGAATTGGTGTTCTCTTTCAAGTGATTGTTGAAAGAGTTGCTAGAAAAGCCAAATTTATCTGTCCTATCAACTATACAAGACCTAAACAAGAATTTGAGACTCCATTGTTATAGATTGTTATAGTTTAGCTTCTTACCCTTGGAGTTTTTGTAAACTGAGTTAAATTACATTGAATAAAATTTCTTAAAACACGTAGCATGATTTTGTCTTGTGATAATCTAAGAGGGGAGATATGTGCCATAACCTTTTTCAAACTTATTTGACAGAAACTTTTTCAAAAAAGTATTTTTCAACCAATGTTGCATAAAATATCCATTTATAATTGATACCCTGAAGTAATTCACACTAAAGTGTTATGGTTTTCCTGCCATAGATAAGGTTTGGTGGCAGGGCATGGAAAACACCTCATGTGTACAGAAATCCCTAAGAAGCTACTTAAAGTAGAAAAAAAAAAAAAAAAAAGAGAGAGATCCTGAAGGTAAATGCCAACATTTTGCAAAGGATGGATCATTATCTGAAAGTTTTCTCTCCTCTTCCTTTCTTTGGGAAGAAAGAACGTGGAACATATACCCATGTTCTCATGCTGCATCTGCTGCTAATAATGACAGCAACAATAATCATTAATGTTTACTGAGCATTATTTTTAAATAATGTGTACATTTTCATGTTCTACATGGTCATTGCTTTCTAAGCCAAAACACTGGCAACCTGGCTGAATATTTGAAAGGTAAAAGCTTGATAGTGAAATATCCTGGGGAGATAAACAGGGTGGGGAGAAGGTATTTCCCACAGAGCCATTTGTTCACAAACCAAAATATTGTAAACACATAAGGACCTATCTCTTATTTTCCTAGAAAAGGATTTGTTTGCATTATAAAGCAAAGGTTTTGCTCCCTTTCTTAGGGAGGCAAGGTAGATGTCTAGTTCCCAGAAGCTCTGAGATTCATAATTTCAGGACTTCTTTCCTGTATGCAAATGCTGTTTTGCATGCATGGGAAATATCTGCCCTCAACGTGCTGCCCTGTGGGAGACTGGGGCATGGGAAAGCAATACTAAGATCACCAGTTAGTAAATATTCTGCTTCTGATCCAGTAATTTTATTGACAGACTAGAACATAGATATTATAACTTATCAAGCCTTTATGTGTTCCAGTGACTACATTCAGTGCTTTGTGACAATATCATACTTTATAATAACCATATAAGGTTGATACTAGGATTGATTTGTAGATGAAGATACTAAGAGTAGAACAATTTAGTGATTAGACCAAGGTCACACTCCTATATCAGTTGGGATGTACTTCTAACAAAAGTCAGACTGACTCATAATCACTCAATTAGTTTCTTAAGAGCTGGGATTTTATATATTGCTCATTCATGTATCCCTAATGCCTAGAAGAGTGTGTGGCACTCAGTAGGTGCTCAGTAAACATTTGTTGAATGATTGCTGTACTACTGTCAGGACTTAGGAATATGAGTGACATTCTTGGGAACTAAATTTCAGTTTGAAGGTCACTAGCAAAGAAATCTTAAGGGACAGGTTTAATTCAATCATGCATTCTTTTATAGTTTTCAAAGAATATATGAGGGAACTATTAAGAATTTTAAGATTAGTGCAGGTAGGAAACATATTTGTTACATATGGCTGATGTATAAACTGAATTAATTCTAAGTAGAGTGGCTGAAAAGCATTTATAGGTACACATTAAAGAAAGTACATTGTCTCCTAACAGAGTAAAAATTAATTTTTAGCATCATAGTTTAACCACTTCTGCAAAACGTAATAAAATTTATGTCAGTTTGGATAATTATATTAGAATTACATGTGAACAAAACTCATATACAAAATGAAATGAGAAAGGACTTTCCTTAGGTAGTAAATTAACTGTATGTTTCCATGAAATCCATTAATTATCACAGTGAATTATTTTAAAATACATAATCCAATTCCTAGCCTACTCTATCTATAGCATCCATGTCTCTCTGGGTACTAACAGAAACTAAACTAAAAAATTTAATATACACATATATGAACAATAAGATTAGTATATGCATACATGATAATAAGATCAGTTCTATGTAGTTTTATAATTTAGAGCAGCTAAAGAGATAAACAAAACATTTTGATAATGGCTACATGGCTGTGATAATTAATGCCAAACCAGGGAACAACTTCGACTAACAGAAAATATAAACAGAGGTTTTAATTGGACTAAAGGGACTCCTGATGGTGTTAATAATAGATATTGAAACACATAAAATAAATGTCCTCTAGCAAGTGCTTTCAATAAAACTGTCTTCCAAAAAGAATTTTTTACTTCAAACTTAATCTTTTTATGAGCATCTACCATTAAGTTAGTGGCTGTACCTCTTGTTTATTATATCGTCAACTTAAGCTCAGAGGGGCCTACATATATTTTTAAGTATTACTTTGGCAGTGACATGATTCATTTAGAAAGAAAGAGCTATTATTGTTTCTTTCAAGTAAAAAAAAATCATGGGCATGACAGGATTTTCTGTAGATAAACATGAAAATTATTATGTTTTCAGCTCTTTTGAGCAGGTCTATTTTTTTCAAATCAAATCATAAGAAATTAATGTTAAGAGATTTCAAAAATTAAAAATCTACTCATCCCTCTTCTCCTCACTTCCCTATTACCATCCCCCCTGCATTTACATTTTAAAATAATCCTATCTATGACGTTCCCCAGCCTCACTTCCAGACTTTGAGTTTCACTCTTACCATATCCCTCTTGGAGTTTTCATTTTTTGCTTCTGCTCTCCCAATTTTTTGTTTTTGTTTCTTTAAGAAAAAGTTCCCATTGAAAACAGGTCAAGTTCCTGTAACTATAAATAGGTCATGATTTAGGTCTAATTATGAGGAGACTTTTTTTCTCTTAACAATCTGATAAGAGAAATAATGGAAGAAGATTCTTAGTGATCAAGATATATCACCACATCTGAAATATTTTGGCATTATAATTATGTCTTGACTAAAACAGAGATCACCTAAAATAACTCTAAACCCATAAAATATTTGGAATTATTTCCAAGCATTGATGTTCTAAAATGAATCAAAGAAAGGACACATTGGTGAGATGTTCCCAGAAATGTACAGAAATACAATTCTCAAAGGTAAATGAAACACCCTGTGGTATTAAACCAAAATCTCTGATTTATAATAGGAACTAAGTAAAGGATGCTAAGATATATTTTCAGAGCACAGACATTAGCTACTTTAGAAAAGCCACTGACAGGGTAGTCTGTCGATGAGGAAAAGGGAAGAGACCAAACTTCACTTTGTGAACAACTATAGAGTTGGCTCTTCCCATCCAGTGGGGAACAAGTATAAAAGAATAGCCGGTCATAATTTAATTTCCTGCCAGCCTAGAATACAACCTTACACTCTTCTTTCTTTCAAACTTCTGGTAAAATTTTGGTTGAAGAAAAACTTTTTTTATTCAAAGATGAGTAATATAAGAAATACCAAAAATAAGATCTAAATCAAAACACTACATAAAAATAGGATGGTTAGAAAAATTTAAAAAGCAAGAAAAGAATACTCTCCAGAAAATGGTTATTACAGTTCAGACACAAAGACACAAATAATAATCAAATGTCCCCCAGGAACATTTTTGGGGGACTCAGAATTGAACCCAGGGGCACTTAACCACTGTGCTATACCCCTAGCCCTCTTTTTATATTTTAGTTTAGAGACAGGGTCTTGCCAAGTTGCAAGGGTCTTGTCAAGTTGCTGAGGCTGGCTTTGAACTTGTGATCTTCCTGTTCAGTCTCCCAAGTGGCTGGAATTACAGTTGAACACCACTGCAGCCTGCAACTTTTTTTTGTTTTTAATTTGCATCAACTTGACTTTGAAGCAAGAGCACTAAGCAAAGACAAAGAATTTTAACAACTGATAGCGAGGTAGCAGAAAAAGTATTAAATATGCACTGAGCTGATAAATCACAGAATAGGTGTGGAAGGGGGAAACCATAGAAATTATGGAGAAGTTTGAAGCAATACAAGGATAATTGGCATTGCTAAACACAGTAAGGAGCATGGGAAAAAGCAGAGAATCTGCAAAAGGAAATGGAACTTAATAAAGAATTTATAAGAATAAAATAAAATGATATGCAAAAAGGGCAGATGAGGTCCATCAGATATATAACTGGTCTGACAAAAAGAAATATAATGACAATAAACAATATATATTTCAAAGTATATAATACAAAAAAAAGTTTGTCATAAATAGAAGCATACAATTTATAATTTGGAAAAGCACATTGTGCCATGAGAGAAATTAAATGAAGAAAGCATCATCTCTATATATCTCAATAAGTTAGTCAATTTTAAAATAAGATATCCCTTTTCAAATCTCAGCAAAGTTAAAGTTATTTAAAATAAGAAAAATGTATTGCCAGGCTCAGACTTATCCACTGTAATATTCAATACTAGAAGATAGTAGAAAATATCTTCTGAATATTCCTCAAGAAAATAAAAAATAATTTTAAGAATTCTATACTCAAAGAAACAATGGTAAAAGAATAAAAAAAAGACATATGTTACTGATCATAGGAAAAATCTACTTGTTAATATCAAATTCAACTCTAAGATTCAAATAAATGTGGGAATTAAAGCTATGTAATAGAATGTATATCTGCTAAGCCTTTACAAACAAGAAATGATATAGCAAAAGGTGGGTTCAAGAAAGGAGAGAAAAAGTGGGAGTGAACTTAAATATACAAAATTATTCATCTTTTTACAACTAGAATTAGAAATATTTCATTTAAAGTTAAAAATTAAGTAATGGAGACAAAAGTATATTTCACAGTAAAAATGTAAATACTTGGGTACATCAATGAACAAAAATTTGATTATTTAAACAGTGGAAAGCAAGAAAATAATGCAGATACAATACTCTTTCATAGTAAATCAACTGAATGATTCTTGAAAGTTTTGAAGGCAGCAACATACTGAGAGGGACTAGGAAAGGGTGGGACTGGACCCTCTGTACTGTGTTAAATTTCTTACTGGTCTCATGACTTTTAAACTGTGTGTTCATACCATTTTGACAAAATGAAAACAACAATATAACAATAAACTAAGCAAAGAAAATCAAAAGGAAATATGATGGGCATATGTAAAACAATGTTCAAAAATTCAAACTCACTAGTCAATAATAGTGAAGAAATAAAAATAGAAAATCAACTCAAAAAATAACAGGTTAAAAAGAAGCAAAGACAAAAAGAAAGGAAACAAGGAAAAAGAAAAAACAAATGGTATGAACCAATAACAAATTCCAATTATTTCATTTAAGAAAACCAATAAAACAATTTAATCATTATCCAAATTAATAAAAGGAGGGAAGACATAGCCTCTGAGATACAGAAGAAATTACAAGAGTCATAGGAAACAACTTTATCAACTCTGTTTAAAAAGTATTAAAATATATGAAATGGGTAATTTTCTAGTAAAATATGAATTCCGAAAGTGATTTCAAAAAGGATAAGTCTAAAAAGATGACGCTTTTTAAAAAATTTACTCAATAGGATAGAAAAGAAAAAATTTTATTCAAAAATTGTTTCTGAAAGAAAGTAACAACATTATAAATTATATATACACAAAGTGTACACTATAAATGATAGCACCCAGAAAATAAACAGCCTTTTATAAATAATTAGAAAAATAACCCAACAGAATATTAAAACAATGATACAACAAAATTAGAAATCAAAAAAATTGTTTGTTTTGGGAAATATATGACATTCATAGAAAAAGAAATTAATGATTTACTCAGATGCTAAAAAGGAATGTAATAAAATTTATTGCTCTTCTTGATAAAAACTGTTAATACAGTAGGAATAAATAGGTGCTTGCCTTTTTAGATGTATCTATTTCAAACCTAAAGATAGCATTGTACGTGAGGAATGACAAACAGTCTCACCAGAGGCAATAGCAAAACCAGGGGACCAGGGCACCATGATGACCACTGTGCATTTGTTCTGGATCTACTAGTCAATATAATGAGACAAGAGAAAGAAACTGGAAATTCCGACTGCAAAGAAAAGCGTAATTAATATTTTCTGTATACCTAGAAAGTCTAGGAATAAATTTATTATGACAGCTTAGGACCTGACTTCCTAAACAAGACTCCTAAAGTGCAAGAAATAAAATCAAGAATCAACAAATGGGATGGATTCAAACTAAAAAGCTTCTTTTCAGCAAAGGAAACAATCAATAATGTGGAGAGCCTACAGAGTGGAGAAAATCTACCACACTCACATCAGATAGAGCACTAATCTTCAGGATATATAAAGAACTCAAAAAACTGAACACCAAAAAACAAATTAACCTAGTCAATAAATGGGCTAAGGAACTGAGCAGATACTTCACAGAAGAAGATAGACAATCAACAAACATATTTTAAAATGTTCAACATCTCTAGTAATTAAAGAAATGCAAGTCAAAACTAAGATATCATTTCACTCCAGTCAGAATGGCAATGATCAAGAATAAAAGTAACTAAGTTTTGGCAAGGATATGAGGGGAAAGGTACACTCATATGTTGGCAGTGGGACTGCACATTAGTGGAAAACAATATGGAGATTCCTTAGAAAACTTGGAATGGAACCACCATTTGACCCAGCTACCCCACTCCTCAGTTTATACAGAAAAGATTTAAAATCAGCATACTACAGTGATGCAGCCACATCAATGTTTATAGCAGCTCAATTCACAATAGCTAGATTGTGGAACCAACCTAGATGTTCTTCAATAGATGAATGGATCAAGAAACTGTGGCATAGATTCACAATGGAATATTACTCAGCTTTAAAGGAGAATACAACTATGGCATTTGCATGCAAATGGATGGAATTGGATAATCTCATACCAAGCAAAATAAGCCAATCCCCCAAAAACCAAAGGCCAAATGTTTTCTCTGATATGTGGATTCTGATTTATAATGGGAGTGAGTGATAAATGGAAGAACTATGGATTGGGCAGAGGGGAGTGAGGGAAGGGGGCAGGGGAGTGGGAATGATGGTGGAATGAGATTGACATCATTACCCTAGGTATTTGTATGATCACATGAATGGTATGACTCTATTTCATATACAGAGAAATGAGTAGTAGTGCTCCATTTGTGTACAATGAATTGAAATGCATTCTGGTGTCATGTATAACTAACTAGAACAAATAAAAATAGAAATTTTAATGAAATTTAATATGAAATGTAATTTCAATGTGCCAAGAACAAAAATTATATTAATAAAAATGACTAGAAAATGAGAATTTATATTATGTCCTCAGATAAGAAACCTCAATATCATAAAGAGTTCAATTTTTAAACATTAGAATCATGCAAAAAAGAAAGCAAGAAAGACATTTGGGAGAGTACTAGAAAAAAATAAAGACAAAAAAACTGTTGGGCTGGGGATATAGCTTAGTTGGTAGAGTGCCTATCTCACAAGCACAAGGCTCTGGGTTCAATCCCAAGCACCGCAAAAAGAAAAATTGTCTCAGTGTGGTAGTAGGTTTTGAATCATATAACAAGTTGAACTGAAAAGAAAATACAGAAATAAATCCAAATATACTTAGGTATTTATTTGATAAACCTGACATTTTAGACAAAAATGGGCAAGATGTACTAGTTGATAACTATTATTGAGATTCAAGGCAGCCACCTAGAGGGGAAAGATCTGTTTTATACTTCACACTTTGACTTAAAATTAATTAAAGATTTTGTTTTAAAAAATAAAAACAAAACTAGACAAATGTAAAAAGAACTCAGTGGAAAATATTCCCTTCATCTCACTTTAAAGACACTTTAAGTATGATACAAAATCTAGGAATATAAGCAAAAAGACTGATTTTTATGGTTTAGATATGAGATGCCCCACAGAAGCTCATATGTGAGACGGCTGTTATGAGAGGTGTAACCTAATCACTGGATGAATCCACCGATAAAATATTAACTGTAACAGGTGGGATGTGGCGGGAGGACTAAGTTGCTGGGGGTATGCCTTTGGGGTTTATATTTTGTCCCTGATAAGCAGAGATCTCTGCTCACTGAGATGCTCTGAGCTGCCTTTTTCTTCCTCCATGCCTTTCTGCCATGATATTCTGCCTCCCTGTTGGCCCAGAACTATAGGGTCACCTGACTTCGGCCTGAACTTCTCAAACTGTGAGCCAAAATAAACTTATTCCTCCTTTGATTGTTCTCATCAGGTTTTTGGTCACATCAACATAAAAACTGACTGAAACAATTGAAAAATTTAAAAATTGAGAGATTTGCATAGAAAATCCACTGTAAATAAAGAGAAGGTAAATGAAAAATTCAGAAATACATTTGCAACTCATGCTACAAAAAATTTATATAAAAATGTTTAGCATTACATATAATAAGAGAAAATCAGTCAGATTACTATGAGATGCATTTCCTCTTATCTGATGGCAACAGTTGTAAAGTTTGATATATATGTTTAGGTAAGAGTGGGAAGACAGTCCCTTTTGCTCAGCCTCTGTGCAAAGTTCGTTGACAGTATGTCTAAAACCTCAAAGTACAGGACACCTTAATCTAGCAGTTTCACTTCAAGGACTCTATCACACATATAGGTTTAAACATACACAAATATGCAAATTTATATTTTTGCAAAAGTGTTTTCAATAACAAAGAGAAACAAAATATCTTTAATAAGGAACTCATAAAAGACAGTGCAGTACCCAAACAATGGAGTCCTAACACAGAAACAAGAAAAACTACGTAATAATAAAAAATGGAAAAAGAAAACTGGCAGGTACCAGAACAATAAACAAATGAAAATTTGGAGAAAACTGACAAAAAGAGCATGAGCTGGGAAGTTGGCAAAACCTCTGTTAGCACTAGATGCTTTTTGTTAACACAAGAAACTGCCATTTAAATATTAAGTGAATGCATGTGGGCTTTTTGTTTTCGGCTTTGTTCCCCCACACTCCAAGCTTGCCTTTCTTTCCTTCCCTAGTGACAAAGCAAATGGCTCAATAAGGTTTAACATACTAAGAAAGAAAAACAAAAGAAACTGTTTTCAGCTTTATCAGGATTTTAAGGCAGCCAGCATCTAGGATGTTTGCTACCAAGATGGAAATTAGCAGCCAGCCAGCCTTGCAGCCTTCTGTCTCTGGTATTACTGTTTAACTGGAGTCAAACATTAGTATCTTACACTATATTTTGCTCTATTTCTGCTAAGGAAAATGACTTCCTATTTTCTGACATCTTATTCTTTCTTGACCCAAAAGCAATAGTAAAGGCATGACCTTGTAATTCCATTTCTCTAGTAAAGAATTCTCATTTTTCACCATTTAGTAAAATGAAAGCTTAGTTGCACCCTTTAGCTACAAGAAATTTGCAAGAGCAGCTTGAAGAAAACAATAAAGAGCTGGTAACCAACTCTCAGAGTCACATAGATGGTAAAGGGAGCTGGGACATTACATGAAAAGTCTAAGAGCATCTACACGTGTCGACAGAAAACCCAATAAACACAAATTGCAAACTCAAAAATGGCATCCAATTCTACGCTGGTTTCCTAGGGCTGCCATAACAAAGCACTGCACAAAGGTGGCTCAGAGAAGAGAAATTTCTTCTCTGGCTGTTCTGAAGATTCCTTAGGTGTTGCCAGCCTAAAACATAGTAAGTGCTTAATAAACATGCAGCCAGTGAATGGATGAATGAATGAATGAATGAGTAGAATGATCATAGTCCTGCATTTTTCTACCTTGTCACTAAATATAATCTCTGGTAGTAGGAACAGGAGTGCCTAAGAGGGCATGTGGGACAGCCACAGGATTTGGTTAAAGCTTAGTTTGTACTCTAATGAGTATTAGTTAGACTTCAAAAGAGGTTGACTTTTGTTTCAAGTTTCTAGTTTAGCAGAGTCAGATTCCTAGTACATGGCATTGTTACTGAATTTCACCTACAGAACTGCCAGGTGGGTTTAAATTTGTGATGGGAAACCTGTGATAGTTACATAGAAAAGATAAAGGACAGTGACCATTTTCAAGGATTTTAGAGTCCCAGCACAAAGGTGGTCTATTTTAAGCCCACTGGTGAATTCTCTCTCACACCTTGCTGGATTCCCCTGCCTTAGGCAGACACTGCTAAGTGTTAAACCAGTTCATTAGTACTCCGTGTATTACCAGATGTTTGAAAATGCCTTAGTAGGAGATGGTGGGGCAATTGATGCATCAGAGTAATTGGACACCTATAATCAATAACAAGATATCTTCTGCATATGTAATTGTGAAATAATAAAAAAATTCTCAATGCAGTTCTGTTACAAATTAGGGCCATCACATACTTATTGGACTCATCTTCTCTTTCTAAAATGCAGGGTAACAGTTGTTTATTTCTAAAACATTTCTTGCTTGAAATTTTAAAATTCTTTGAAAATCAAAACATTAGAAACTGACAGAAAAACTTACAATTGTTTTTTCTCAATTCTTTTTTAAGATTTTTTAAAATTTTGATTCATTGTACACAAAAGGGGTGCAACTATCATTTCTCTGGTTGTACACAAAGTAGAGTCGCACCATTTGTGTAATCATACATGTACATAGGGTAATGATGTTTGTCTCACTCTACTATTTTTCCTTCCCACCCCACCCCTCAGTTTCCTCTATACAGTCCTTCCTTCCTCCATTCTTGCCTTCCTCCCACCCGTTGTTATGTATCATCATCCACTTATCAGAGAATTAATCTGGCCTTTGGTTTTTTGGGATTGGCTTATTTCACTTAGCATGATATTCTCCAGCTCCATCCACTTACCTTCAAATGCCATAATTTTGTTCTTCTTTATGACTGAATAATATTCCATTGTGTATATATATCACAGTTTCTTTATCCATTCATCTACTGAAGGGCATCTAGGTTGGTTCCACAATCTACCTATGTAAATTGAGCTGCTATTTAGGAATAGCATAATGTTTAATTTAAGATCATATTGTTTCTTAATGGCATCACAACAAGTAAAAAATGCTTTATAGAAGAGATTTGTTACAGAAAGCTTCTTATTTAATACTAATATGCAATAACCAGGGTAATGATTCTTAAACTAGCTAAACTTTCTAATTTCAGTTTGATTTGGCTGCAGGATTAGAATCCTGATTTCTTCACTATTATTTTATATGCAATTATTACTCCTCTCTAAATAGTAAAGATGTTCACATCAGCTTTGCAATTACAAACAATAATCTTTGCCAAAATTTCTGTTAATTCAGATTTTTGGAAACCAAATAATTCAAATATGTGATGGATCCTTTTATTTAAAAGAATCTACAATAATGAATAAACAAGACATCTCTAAACACTGACTACAGTATGAAGACATGGAAATTCATTTGGGAAAGTAAGAGGCTGCATGAAAGCTTTGCAAATATCTTAGTGTAAAGTCAGAAATCATAAAACTTTAAGGATGAGCACAACTTTTAAAACTGCCCAGTCCCAAATGTTTACATAACATATAACTGAGGTTATACTGCTTTAAAAATAAACAAACAAGATAAAGATAACATTGGAATTCATGGGAAGATGGGCACCTGAAAAGAGTCTCCACTATTTAGACTGAACTTAAGTAGAGCTTCAGGAAATCCATTCTGTTGACAGAGCTGGAGAGGATCAGTATCAGAGGAATTGGCGCTGTTAAACTGGAATTAAAGACTGATCTCATAAGCATGAAGCTAAGGTATTGGTTTGAATTAAAGCTTTTAATCTATAAAGAAAACAAAAAAAATCACACTGATTGATATGCTTTCCTCTTCCTTTAGAATATCTATCGGAACAGTGGTGTTAAGCATAACAATTGTGCACAGTATTTTAGGGCCCAGTGTCATTGAGAGACAGGGTTGATTAATCTGACTCCAATGTAGGAAAATTACTTTAATCTACAACAAGCAAGTTTCTGTCTTTAAACTGCCAACAAAACTGATCCTTTCAAGGTCACCGAGTAATCTCTCTATTGTCATTTGCAACAGTCAATTCTCAGTTTGGGTTTTACTTGAACTATCAACAATAAATGACAGCTGATAAACACTCCTCTTTGAAACAATCTTTTCTAGGACACCATTTTCCTGGTTTTCCTATAGCACAAGATGCTCTTTCTGTCTCCTTTGCTGGTTTCTTATCTTTTCTCTGATCTCTTAACACAATTTCCCTGGAGCTCCATCCTTGAACATTTTCTCTTCTGCATCTGCATTCACTTCCTAGGGCAGTAGATCTCCAAGTGTGGTGCTCAGACCAGCATCATCAGCACCACCAGGAAACTTGTAAGAAATGCAAATTTTCAAGTCTCTCCGGAGACCTAATTAATCAGAAACTCTGGGATTGGGGCCCAGCAATCTGAGTTTTAACAAGCACTGCAGGTGATTCTCTTGAATACTAAGGTTTGAAAACGAGTTCCTAGGACATCTTAGAGAGTCTGAACTCTAGATGCCAGGTATAAAGTGTGGACTCTAAAATTGTTGTTATATATACCCTTCCCCTCCCCGCAAGACTAGACTTACACATCCACTGCTAATTGATCTCTGATAATAATATCTCTGGACATATAATAAACATTTCAACCATAATGTGTCGAAGTTAAATCACTAACAATTGCCCTGTTTTTTTGTTTTTTTTGTTTTTTTTGTTTTTCTTCTACTTGTAGTATTCCCCATTTCAGCTAATGGCTAAAACTTCCTTCAAGTTGATCCAGTCAATAAGCGGATGATCTTATAGAATCTGGTTCGGGGGTGGGGGTGTAAAGGAATAGAGGATCTTTAGAATATGTAGAGGGAAATGAGAGGGGGGAGAGTTGGGGGTATGAAAAATGGTGGAATGAGACAGACATCATTACCCTATGTACATGTGTGATTAACAAGAATGCTATGAATGTACATCATGCACAACCATAGAAATGAAAATTTGTGCCCCATAAGTGTACAATGCACCAAAATGAAGTCTGTAAAAATAAAATATAATAAAAAAATCCTTAGAATTGTCATTGATATTTCACTTTTTCCCATACTGTGTCTGATTTATCAGAAAATCCTGTCGAATTTCAGAATTAATGGAGTAAATGATTACTTCTTACTACCCCCACCGCTACCAACCTTACCAAATCACCATCATCTTTCATCTAGATATGTAGTAGCATACCAGCTCTTCTTTCTTACCTTTGTAGAGTCTAATTTCACTAGAGCAACTAAAATTATTCTTTAAAAAATGGAATTTGGAAATTCAGTTCAACTTGATAGTATAAGCCCACTAAATCTGATCTGCTTGCTAATTACAATAAAACTTTCATAACAAAACACAAAGATAAATGTAAATAAAAGAAAATAAAACTATATGTGGACTCTCAAAAGCAAATAAAGTGGGCAGATTGTGGAGGGAAATCAAACCTTAAGAAAAGCAACTTGGCTTGTGGTGATTGCTTTCATTATTGTGTTTGTTGTGGTTTTGACTAAAGAAGGGGTTTTAGTTGCAGGATTTGGTGTGGGAGTTATCAACATGGTTAGATAAAATTCTTTAAATGAACTCATCTTTCTGGGAAATAAATAAGTCATCTTGTACAGAGTGAATTAAAATAGTTAGTCTAATTCTGTGTATGAATCAGCACAAGGCTACCTAAGATTGGGGAGAAAAGACATCTTGAAAAAAGAATAGTAGAAAACTTCCAAATGGTATGAAAAACATAAATTTGTAGCTCAGCAAACTACAAACAAAAATAACTGAAAGAAAACTTGCCCGCACACATTATCATCAATCTACTAAAGTCAAAGATAAGGAAAAAAACAAATCGACACTTCTAGCCAAAAAACAAACAGGGAAAAAAATGATATAAATGCCTAAAAATTTTGCATCCAAAATCACAAAGGTCAGAAAACAGCAAAACAACACTTTTAAAATAAAGAAAGAAAAAAACTGTCAACCTAGCATTACATGTCCATTATAAATATCCTTCAGGGATGAATGCAAACTAAAGATATTTCAAATGAAGGAAAACTAAGGGTTCAGCACTAATAGATGTACTCCATGAAAAAAAAGAAATGCTAGAGATTCCTCAGTTAGAAGGGTATAATGAGAAGGAGGAATCTGTTTTCTATTCTCTTTTACAACTATATGTCCTGCACCCTCACAAGGTAGTGTTCCTAATTTTTACTTTCGACTGGCATACATATTTTAAAGAATTTAGATTTGAACTTGTTATCTAAAACCTTCCTAAGAGGGAAGTCCAGGTCATGAGGTTTCAATATTCAAGGAAGAAACCATGTAGAAAGGGAGCAACTGCTACTCAACTCCTTTTGAAAGGTAAGTAAAACCCTAATACCAAAATCAGACAAAACTATTTCATGAAAGAATTATACAGAATACAAAATCAATATACAAAAAATAGTAGCTTTCCTATACACTAATAATAAATTTGCTGAAACAGAAATCAGGAATAAAAGTAAATCGAACCAAGGAGGTGAAATACCTCTACATTTTAATTTATTAAACACTGACCACTGAGGAAAGAAATTGAAGAAGACACTAGAAGACCAAAAGAAAGGCTTTCCATGTTTCTTGATGGACAGATTTAATATCATTGAAAAGATCATTCTACCAAAGCATTGTACAATTTTGTTATGATTTGGATATGAGGTGTCCTTATGAGTGAAAGAATGCAAGATAGTTAAGAGGATAAATTATTGGGTTTGAGAGCCTTATCCCAATCAGTGAATCAATCCCCTGATGGGATTAACTGAGTGGTGACTGAAGGCAGGAGGGTGTGGCTGAAGGAGGGGGGTCATTAGGGCATGCCTTTGGGGTATATATTTTGTGTATGGCAAGTGGAGTCTCTCTCTGCTGTCTTATCATCATGTGAGCTGCTTCCCTTTGCCACACTCTTCTGCCATGGTATTCAGACTCATCTGGAGCCCCGAGGAATGGAGCTGCCTGTCTATGGATGGAGACCTCTGAAACCATGAGCCCCTGAATAAACTTTTCCTCCTCTACAATTGTTCTGGTAGGGTTTTTTAGTAACAGTAGTGAAAAAGCTGATTAAAACAAACTGGTACCAAGAAGTAGGGTCATTGCTGAACTAAACTGACCATGTGGTTCATAAGCATTTGCAGCTTTATGGAATTGGTGGGAGAAATTTTGAGATACTTTCCAGTGCAGCTGGAATGCTTTAGGTTGTTGTAAGTAGAGTTTAATGGCTGATTTTGGTGGGAGCTCAGAAGACCAGAATGCCAATAGGACTGTGCACAGTGAAGACAGGGCTCATGAGGTTTTAGAGGGAAAGGAGGACACTACTGGTAATTGGACTAGAGGCCATTCATGTTATGTTCTGGCTGAGAAGCTGTCTGCATTTTGCCTGTGCCCTGAGACTTATTGTGAGGCTAATTTTAACAGCAACAGGCTTCTTAATCTGGTGGAAGAAATTTCTAGACAGCATAGCATTCTGGCAGGGGCATGGATATTGCTGCAACTTTTCGCCAAAATTATTGTGATAATCAGGAGCTGAAAGCAGAACAGAAAGAATTGAAAAACTTGGACTTGAAAGGTGGGAGTGAAACTGGAGCTAAAGCAGCTGCAGTTGTTAAAAGACATTACCACCACCAAAGAAATGCTAAAGAATTTGCCCAGAGACAACAAGAAAGATGGCTTATGGGCATCTCAGGAGTTGGCATGATCATATTCATCTCACACTCAAGAAAGTAAAAGTAAAAATTCCAACAACCTCAATAGGACCTCTAAAGCTCAGGAAATAATGCCAAGAGTTAATGAATGGGATGGCATCAAATTAAAAAGCTTCTGCACAGCAAAGAAAACAAATAAGAATGTGAAGAGAGAATCTACAGAATGGGAGAAAATCTTTGCTAGTTACTTTTCTGACACAGGATTAATATACAGAATATAGAAAGGACTCATAAAACTTACCACAAAAATTTAAATGACCCAATCAATAAGTGGGCAAATGAACTAAGCAGACACTTCTCAAAAGAAGAAATGCAACCACAACAAATGGCCAACAAATATATGAGAAAAATGTTCAACAGCTTTAGCAATTAAGAAAATACAAATCCCCAAACTACACTGAAATTTCATCTCACTTTAGTCAGGAAGGCAACCATGAAAACAATAATAAATGCTGGAGAGGATGTGGAGAAAATGAACAATTTTACACTTTTGGTGGGATTGAAAATTAGGACAACCACTATGAAAATCAGCAAGGAAGTTTCTCCAAAGACTAGGAATAGAACCACCACATGACCCAGCTATCACACTCTCAGTATTTATTCCAAAGAATTAAAGTCGGCATACTAGAGAGAGACAAGATGGCAGATTAGTGGGAAATAGCTTTTCTCACAGCTCTGTGATTCAGGGCTCCAACAGGGAGAAAACTACTCCTTTAGGAGATGAGTAGAAAAATAAACCAACAGCATTCCACTGATACTCAATATTGGACAGAGTCTTGAACTGGGAAATTTGGGGTACATCCAACAAGGCTAAGGAGCTGAACTCCAAGCAGGAGTATAGAAAATTAATATACAGGTCAGAAAAGATGGAAGAGTGCTGGGAAAATCCTGGTGTGGGGAAATCCCAGGATCAGAAGAGCAGCCCACCCTAGGCCAACCCAGAGGCTCTTTGGTCCAGTAAACTGATACACGAAAGTCATGGTCTGCCAACCATGTACAGGGAGCCCAAGTTAGAAACACTTTAATACCTCCATGAGACTGCAGCATGAACTCAAACTTGGCACTTAGAACCATGAGTTTGGGGATGAAACCAATACATGAATCCAGGCAACGCCAATTAGAAGATCTAAAGTGAGCCTAGCAAATCAGGAGAATCTCTGGCATAGAGAATTTCTAGCATGGAGACCATTTAACCTGGAGTTAACACAGATCAAAAGGCCAGAGGAAGCCTCCCACCTCCCCTGATTTCTTGAACCTGGCAGTACACAGGACCAGCAGTAGGGAGAAACTGAATGGGGTGGAGCAACTGAGTTCAGTGCTCAGAAACAGTCCTTGAGAAGCCAAAACAGGTAGTATCCTCAAACAACAGAACTGGCAAAGGACTGACCCACCCTTCCAACAGGTGGTGCCCTGGGGAGAGTAGTGGGGTGCAGTCCTAGGAGTGCATTGATTTAGTAATGCCCCAAAACGACCCACATAATAAAATACCAGGGGCAATACCAGATCAAATCCCCATCCCTGGGAGCTTCACTTGCAAAAATTCATCTCACAGAACCCAAAGACAACTATACCCAGAAAGTCAAGCTAAGAGCATCTTCCACAGCTCCTCACACCATCCCACTAGGAAGGGAAGCTGAGAAATGGGAAGGCAGTTTGGCACAGACAGCAGGCAAATAGTCTCATTGACGATTTTGTAATTTGGGGGTTTTGTTTGTAATTTGGGGGTTTTGGTTGTTTGTTTTTGTTCTGTTTTATTTGTTTTTGAAAATGTAATGATTGATACATGATGGAAGTTTATACATTTGTACAAATATATATTGGTCTTGGCTTTTTCAGTTTTAGCATTTATTGAAGGTAACATTTTTTGTACTGTTTTTTGAGGGTTAGTTTTTGATTAGTATATTTTGGATTGATTTTCTATTCTCTCTTTCACAATTCTGCTTTCCCTTGTTTCTATTTTTTTCTTCCTAAAATCCTCTCTATCTATTTCTCTCTTCCTTTAAATCTTCTTTTTTGTGTGTTTCCCCCCCCTTTAAATACACCCTACATCACCTCTGCATTTTCACTATTCACTTCTTGAATCTATAAACACATTTTTTACCACCTTGTGCCTCCTCATTTCCTCTTCAAGAACTCTCTAACTGGATATTTATATATATTCATATATCTTTATTTTTTTTCACTTCTACCATTTTATTTTGATCAATATTTTGAGGATTAAGGCATTTGATTAGCATATATTGATTTTGCTCCTGTAATCTTTTTTTGTCTTGTATTATTTATTTTATTTTTTCATTTTTTGTGGTTTTAGTTCTTTAAACTTTTACTTTATACATTGTTTTTCTCTCATTTACCAGATTCCCTCAAGTCTCTTTCTTTCTTTTCCTCCATTAACAACCAATTTCTATTGTTTTCTCTTTCACTCTTCCTTTAATATTTCAACTTCTTTTGTTCTCCTCCTCCCTCATAATCAATACATTCTACATAATTTCTATTCTATCCCTGATCACCACTTGAAATTGTAAACCCTTCTGTAAACTTACTGTTTCTACCATGGGCAATAACTGATCATATCATTTTTGATTATTGTAACAATCAACATTGTAGATTTTGTAGCAAGAACATTAAACATGGTTTAATGCTATAAATTATTTGCAACAATTGTTATTATGTGTATTCCCCTAAATGTTGAAGTATTGGAAACCTTCAGGTAGAAACTCAACTGCTTCAAAACCAATTGGTAGATGGGTATACACAAAAACAACATGAAAAATCAATCAAGGGAATAATTACCAGAAATGAACCAAAATAAGTCAAAAACAAAATCCATTAACACGACAGTGGAAGAAATGTCAGAGAAGGAGATTAGAATGTTCATAGTTAAATTAATCTGTGAGGTAAAGGATGTTGTCAGGGAGAAAATACAGGCAGCAAAAGATCACTTCAATAAAGAGAGATTCTGAAAAAAAAAAAGAGCGGAAATCTAAATGGACAAATCAATAAACTGAATCAAAAATTCATTGGAAAGTATCACTAGCAGATCAGGCCACTTGGAAGACAGAGTTTCAGGCAATGAAGACAAAATATATAATTTTGAAAACAAAATTGACCTTGGAGAAAAGATGTTAAGAGACCATGAACAGAACTTCCAAGAAATATGTGATAACATGAAAAGACCAAATAAGATTTATCAGGATAGATGAAGGCTCAGAGATACAAACCAAAGGAATGCATTATCTTTTCAATGAAATATCTGAAAAGTTTCCAAACCTTAAGAATGAAGTAGAAAAGCAAATACAGGAAGCATACAAGACCCCAAATATACCAAATTACAATAGATCCACAGCAAGTCATATTAATATGAAAATGCCTAACACAGAGAAAAGGGATAGAATTCTAAAGGCTGACAGAGAAAAATGACAAGTTACATTTAGAGGGAAACCAATTCAGATCTCAGCTCGTTTTTCAAACCTAAAGCTAGGAGGTCTTGGAATAATAAATACCAAGCTCTGAAAGAAAATGAATGTCAACCAAGAATACTATACCCAGAAAAATTAAGCTTCAGATTAGACAATGAAATAAAAACCTTCCTTGATAAGGAAAGGTTAAAAGAATTCAAAACTGGAAATCCTGCACTACAAAATATTCTGAACAAAATATTTCATGACAAAGAAATGAAAATTAGCTGTGAAAACCAGCAAAGGAAGAAACTGCACTAAAAGAATAGTAAATCAAAAGAGAAACAAATTCAAAGTAAAAAAAATAATCCAAACTGACAGAAAATAAGAATCATTTCTCGATAATAAATTTGTTAGGATTCTCTAGAAGAACAAAATCAATAGGAAGTATGATTTTAAAAAGGAGATTTATTAGACTGTCTTACAGGACCAGAAGTAGTATAGTCCACAATGGCCATCGATAGACTGGAGAGCTGGAAGAACCCGTTGCTGTGCAGCCCAAGAAACTGAAGCCTCAGAACAAGAGGGATCAATGGTGGGATCAATGGTGCTACCCTAGTCGGAGACCTAAGGCTCCTGGAAACTTCGTGGAGAATCACTGCAGAGTCCGCTTTGGAAGAGTGAAAGAGTCTGATATCCTCAAATGATCACAAAGCAGTCAAGAACCCATTCAAGAAGAATCAAGCTTGCATCAGCTGCTGCTTCTTTATTCTTCCAACTTTTATTCCATCCAAGCAACCATCCTAGGGAGGGTCTCCACTTCAATGTGCTATTCCACATGCCAATCATTCCTAGACACACCTACATTGACACACCCAGAAACCTCTTAATCATTGGCATATTTTAATCCAATCAAGTTGACAATTCGAATTTGCCACTGTAATAATATTGATTATAAATGGCCTAAACTCATCAATCAAAACACATAGACTGTCAGATTGGATTAAAAAACAAAACTTAACAACATGCTCTCTCCAAGAGACTTGCCTCATGGGCAAAGACATCCACAGACTGAGGGTAAAAGAATGGGAAAAAACTTACCATTCATATGGATCTTATAAACAAGCAGGGATTTCTATCCTCAAATCTGTTAAAGTGGACTTCAAGTCAAAATTAATCCCAGGTACAAAGAAGGCCATTTCATACTGCTTAAGGGAAATATATGTCAACAAGACATAACAATCATAAATATTTATGCCCCAAATAATGGAGCATCTGCATAAATCAAACAAACCCTTCTTAATTTCAAGAATCAAATAGACCACAATACACTAGTACTGGGTGACTTCAACACACCTCTCTCACCAATTAATGGATCTTTGAAGCAAAAACTAAGTAAGGAAGCTTTAGAACTAAAAAGTACAATTAATAATTTAGACCTAACAGACATATATAGAATATTTCAGCCATCAATGACCGAATATACTTTTGTCTCTGCAGCACAAGGATCATTTTCTAAAATAGACCATATCTTAGACCACAATGCAACTCTTAGTAAATATAAAAAAAACTAGAGATAATACCTTTCATTTTAACAGATCATAATGGAATGAAATTAGAAATCAATGATATAATAAAATATAAAAGCTACTCTAACACCTGGAGACTAAATAATATAAATTGAATAAACAATGAATAGCTGAAGAAATCAAGGATGAAATTTAAAAAAAAAATACTTAGAGGTAAATGAGAATAGCATTACATGAAAATCTCTTGGTCACTGTGAAGGCCGCTCTAAAAGGAAAGTTCATTGCCTTGAGCTTGTTTATTAAAGGAATAGAAAGCCATCAAGTAAATAACCTAACTTTACATCTCAAAGCCCTGGAAAAAGAAGAATACAACAAAACCAAAAGCAGTAGAAGGAAATAATTACAATCAGAGCTGAAATTAATGAAATCAAAATCAAAACATTTCAAAATATCGATGAAAGAAAAAGTTCATTCTTTGAAAAAATAAAATTGATAAACTCTTAGCCACACTAATGAAGAAAAAGGAGAAAACTCAAATAACTAAAATTTGTAATAAAAAAGGAAATAGTACCATACAACACTGAAATATAGACCACAATCAGAAACTACTTTAAAAATCTATACTCCAATAAAATAGAAAATCATGAAGACATCAACAAATTTCTAGAGACATATGACCCACCCAAATTGAATCAGGAGGAAATTAGAAAAATTAAACCAATCAATTGCAAGCAATGAAAATGAAGATGCCAAGAGCCTACCAACAACAACAACAACAAAAAAGCCCAGGACCAGACAGATTCTAAGTCGAGTTGTACCAGAACCTCAAAAAAGAAATAACATCAATCTTCCTCAAATTATTCCATGAAATAGGAAAGGAAGGAACCCTTCTATACTCATTCAATGAAGGTAATATCACCCTAATCCCAAAACCAGACAGAGACACATCAAGAAAAGAAAACTTCAGACCAATATGCCTAATGAACATAGATACAAAAATTCTCAATAAAATTCTGGCAAATCACATGCAAACACATGTTAAAAATATAGTGTATCATGATCAAGTGAGAGTCAACCCAGGGATGCTAGGTTGGTTCAATATATGGAAATCAATAAAAGTAATTCATCACATCAAGTAGACTTAAAGAGAAGAATTGCATGATTATGTCAATAGATGCAGAAAAAGCATTTGACAATATTTAGCATCCATCATGCTCAAAGCACTAGAAAATCTAGGGGTAGTAGGAATAGACTTCAACATTGTAAAAGCTAACTAAGCTAAATCTAAGGCCAAGATCATTCTAAATGGAGAAAACTTGAAAGTATTTCCTCTAAAAACTGGAACAAGACAGGGATGCCCTCTTTCACCACTTGTATTTAACACAGCTTTGAAACTCTAGCCAGAGTAATTAGACAAAAGAAAGAAATTCAAGGGAGATGAATAGGAAAAGAAGAGCTGAAACTATCCCTATTTGCCAATGACATGATTCCATAGTTAGAATATCCAAAAAATTTCACCAGAAAGCTTTCAGAACTCATAAATGAATTGAGTAAAGTAGCAAGGTATAAAATCAACTCCCATAAATCAATTGTATTCCTATATATCAGTGACAAATCAGCTGAAAGAGAAATCAGGACAACTATCCCATTCATAATAGCCTTAAAAAAAAAAAACTTAGGGATCAATCTAACAAAAAATGTGAAAGACCTCTACAATGGTAACTATAGAATACTAAAGAAAAAAATTGAAAGGGACCTCAGATAATGGAAAGATCACCCATGTTCTTGGATAGGTAGAATTAATATCATAAAAACAGCCATAGTACCAAAGCACTCTACAGATTTAATGCATTCCTGTAAAAATTCCAATAATGTTCATCATAGAATAAACAGTCATGAAATTCATTTGGAAAAATAAGAGGCCCAGAATAGACAAAGCAATTCTTAGCAAGAAAAGTGATGCAGAAGCATCACAATACCAGACCTTAAATTATACTACAGAACTATAGTAAAAAACAAAAACAACAACAACAACAAAAAACACAACAATATGGTATTGGCACAAAAATTGCAGAAGATGAATGGAACAGAATGGAGGGCACAGAGATATACCCAGATAAATACAGTTATCATACTAAACAAAGGTGCCATAAACATACATTGGAGGAAAAATAGCCTCTTCAACAAATGGTGCTGGGAAAATATGTATCCATATGTAGTAGAATGAATTAAAACCCCTATCTCTCACTCTGCACAAAAATCGACTCAAAGTGGATGAAGGACCTAGGTATTAAACCAGAAAGACCCTGTGCTTACTAGAAGAAAAATTACACTCAAATCTCCATCATATCTGTTTAGGAAGCGAATTTCTCAAAAGACTGCTAAAGCACAAGAAGTAAAATCAAGAATCAATAAATGGGATTGTATCAAACTAAAAAGCTTCTTCACTGCAAAGGGCACACTCAAGAATGTGAAGAGAAAGCCTAAAGAATGGGAGAAAATCTTTACCACCTGCAGCTTAGATAGTGCATTGATCTCCAGGATAGAGAAAGAACTCAAAAAACTTAACACCAAAACAAAACAAAACAAAAACAAAAGCAAAAACAAACCCCACAAATAACCCAGTCAATAAACTGCCAAAGGTACTGAGCAAGCACTTCACAGAAGAAGATGTACGAATGGTCAAAAAAATGTTCAACCTCCCTAGCCATTAGACAAACGCAAATTAAAACTACACTGAGATTGCAGCTCACTCTAGTCAGAATGACAATTATAAAGAATATAAATAACAATAAATGTTGATAAGGATGTGGGGGAAACAGTACCCTCATACATTTCTAGTGGAACTGCAAAATTGGTGCAACCACTCTGGAAAGCAGTATGAAGATTCCTTAGGAAACTTGGAATGGAACCACCATTTGAGCCACTCCTTGCTTTAATGCACAAAGGACTTAAAATCAGCATATTACAATGATACAACCACATCAGTGTTCATAGCACCTCAATTCACAATAGCCAAGCTGTGGAACCAACCTAGGTGTCCTTCAACAGATAAATATAAATGTAAAAAATGTAATACATATACACAATGTATATTACTCAATCATAAGAGGAATGAAATTATGGCATTTGCCAGTAAATGGATGGAACTTAGAAATATGCTAAGTGAAATAAGCTAGTCCCAAATAATCAAAGGCTAAGTGTTCTGATATGTGGATGCTAACCCACAACAAGGGAGGGTGGGGAGAGGAAAAACACAAGTCCATTGTATTAGACAAAGGTGAATGAAGAGAAGGGAGGGGGAGGAATAGGAAAGACAGTATTAATCAGATACAATTTTCCCATCCTTGTATATGAATACACGACCAGGGTAACTCCACATCATGTACAACCACAGAATGGGATCCTAATTAGAATAAGTTATATTCCATGTATATATAATATGCCAAAATACACTCCATTGTCATGTATATCTAAAAAGAACATATAATTTTAAAAAAGAAAAATTCAGAAGATATTTGCAAAGGAATTTAGGAGAGACTATTAGCAATAACAAATACAAGAAAGCAATGGATAGGCTCCTCAGAAGGCTGAAGGATCCTATAATTCTCTCTTCAGCTATAGTACAATTCAATGAGCAGCAAAATAAAAGGTTTTATCAGACATAAAAAACAATTTATAGGCCAATATTTATTAATATACATGTAGAAATTCTTAGCAAAATATTAGCAAATTGATTCCAACAATGTATCAGAAGCATAATACATCATGCACAAGTAGTGTTTAGCTAAGGAATATTTGTCATTCAAAAGTTCATCAATATATCAATGTTCAGCATTATTAACAAAAAAAGTGAAATACCATATGCTAATTTCAACAAGTGGAGGAAAAGCATGATAATAGTTAATAGCAATTCATAATAAAACCCTAAGCAAGTCAGGAATAGTAGTTTCCTCAACTTCATAAAAGTCCATCTATGAAAAACATATAGCTAATGTCACACTTGATGAAAGATTGAATACTTTCCCCTGAGATTAGGATTGAGACAAGAATTCAACTTCTTTTAATATCCTACTAAGGGTCCTAACTATTGATGTATGAATTGGGGGAGGGTACATAAAGATCAGAAAGGAAAATAGCTTTTTTTTCCTATTTGTAAAGTATTTGATTGTTCAAGTAGAAAATCCCAGGCAAGTGAAAAGATACCTAAATTTAAAAAATTAATAGAGCAAGATCACAGGACAAAAGATTGTTATTTTAAAAATATAAATTATAAATTTTATACTAGAACACTCGGTACTGGAAGACTTACTATTAGAAAGATAATTCTCCTCAAATTAAACTACAGATTAAATTCCAGAATGCTTTAAGAACGTGACTCACTAATTCTAAAAGAGAGAAATACAAAGGAACTACAATAGACAAAGCAATTTTTTAAAATGAAAAAGTTGGAGAGCTACTACACCTGATTTGGTTTTTGTTTTATTCTAAAGTTAGAGTAATTTAAATGTTCGATACTGCTTGAAATTCAAGCACGTAGATCAATAGAGTAGAATAAAATACCCAGAAAAAGACTATATATATTTGGTAAGTTGATTTGGAACAAAGGCAGAAAAGCAACTTAATGTGAGAAAAAAATGTCTTTCTAATAAGTGCTTAATCAACAGCGCGTGCAGTGCGCGCGCACACACACACACACACACACACACACTCTGACCCTTACCTCACCATACATAAAAATTAAGTTAAAAGTATCATGGACTCAAATAAAAACTGTGAAAGGAGAACAAAGAAGAAAAAATTTCCATACTTGAGATTGGCAAAGATTTCCTGGAGAGAACACCACCACCACACAGAGGAGAAAATAATTATAAATTGATTTTCACCAAAATCTTTTTATCTACAATAGATACCATTAAGAAAATGAAAAGGCAAGCTGCAGATTGGGAGAAAATATTTACAAAACATATGTCTGATAACAGGCTTGTGCCCAGAATATGTAACAGTCTCTTACAGCTCAATAATAAAATGGCAGTACATTTGAAATTGGGCAACTGATTTGAATGGGTTCTTCATAAAATAAGATACACAAAAGGATGACTATACCTACTATGTTCTACATCATTAATTATGAGAAATGCAAGTTAGAATCACAATGAAGTACATGCTCATTAGAAAACCCCAAATCACAGTGATTGACCATACCTCATGTCTTTGAGGATGTGAAATGACAAGAATTTATCTTACATGGTGAGTGGGAATTTAAAATGGTAAAAATCATTTGAAAACAGTTTAGCAGTATTTTTTTTAAGTATTGTATATGAATTCCATATGCCTCAGACTTTCAACTCCTAAGAAAAAATGAAAGAATGTCTACCAAAACATAAATCTTCAGGTTTTCTCAGTAAGATCTACACTTACTGCCTTATTTAAAATTGCAGTCTTCTCTTCTTCCCTGCAGTAACTGTCCGTTGCACCTACCTACTTTATTTTCTCCTATCATTATCGGGAGAACTTTAAATAAATTTAATTATAACATTTATTTTGTGAATTATCTGTGCAGCCTTATTAGACCATGAACTTCCTACGTGCAGGGATTTGGGTCAATTTTATACATTCCTATATTTCCAGAATCTAAAACAATGTCTGGCACAAAGAATGTACAAAATAATCTTTGCTGAATAAGTGAATATCCATCCAAAAGTAGCCAAAGAACATGTATCCTGAAACTGTGAGAAACTAATGGATGATTTATGGGTCTTTAGAATCCCCATTTTTAGATTCTGTTTCCCCATTAAACTGTTACATGTAATGTTATGACTTAGATATTATTAGGTGTCCCCCAAAGCTTATGTGTGAGATAATGCAGGAAAGTTCCAAGGACTGGGTTATGAGAGCCTTAGCCTAATCAGTGCTTTAATCTGCTGATAGGTATTAAATGGGTGGTAACTGTAGGCAGGAAGGGGTGGGGCTGGAAGAGGTGGGTCTTTGTGGGGAGTGCCTTTGGGGGTTTATATTTTTTTCCCCTGGAAAGTGGAGAGTGCGCTGGCTCTCCCTCTCTCCCCGCCCCTCCACCAGCCCCCATCTTCTGGTGTCCATGTTCTGAGCTGCTTTCCTGGTCTATGACTTGGGCCACAGCAATGAAGTTGGTCATCTATGCACTGAGACTTCTGAAACTGTGAGCCCTAAAAACATTTTCATTCCTCTGCGTTGTTTTTTGTCAGGTCACAACAGTGAAAAAGCTGACTAAATAGGTCAGGTTCTACCTGTTTTATAATTCTAGTTTTATTGTATTCTCTTTAGGTAAAAGCTTAGTCATCTGAATCTGAGGGAATAAAGGTGGTACTGGCATTGATAATAACAGGCAACAGTCATTAAAGGTTTATCCTTTGTGAAACATCCTCTGAATGTTTTACATGCTTTTCTCTTAATCCTATGAAGGACCCTGTATGTGTTTGTCTTCTTACCACAACACAGATGAGAAAAATAAAGTACATGAAGTGAAATAACTGCAAGGTCAGAGAGTGATTTTGACTGACCTATGAACTCAATTTGTATTCCTTAACAAATTATAGACCCTATTGGATTTCTTCTGACATAATCATATCAATTAAATATTTTAAACCAGTTTAACTTCCAAAAAGTCATCTTATTTCTAGGATTGTGGAATATTTAATAATATAGTCCAATTAATGTATCCTAAATAGGACTAAAGATAGGGTACTAAGGTCACCAATGTCACACAAGTAACTGATGACCTAGCCAGGTGAGTTTGTTTTTTGGGGGGGATTCTAAGAATATCTGTCATCTCCTTTTGCATACCACCTCATTTGGCAGAAATCATAATTCATTCAGGATGAGTAGGTTTGTGCCTAGTTACCCAATGACTAAACATGTTTCTGACAAAAGACTCCTGAATAATTTTGATTATCACCAGTAATGAAGTGGGGTCAGAGAACATAAACAGAGCCATGCATGATTTGCAAATGAACCACTGAGAGAAAGTGATGTCCTTGGAATAAAGTTCTATTGTGGCAATACTTGTTTAGAGTCCTACTAGAAGGCTGAGAAAGCATAAAATATCATGAATAGTAGTCATTTTAGCTATAGTGGACCTGGGGCAGGTGAAATGAATTCATGACAGATGCCTTTAATCAAGTACTGTGCTTGAGGTCAAACTAGTCGACTAACAAAAATGTTTGTAAAAGGTAATAAAAACAGAAAATAATATGACAATGAAAGACAAGAGGTAGATCCTTCTTTCCTTTATAATAAATAAGCCCAAATTCTAGAAAATTTCAAACTCTCTAAAATGCCCACATTGTGACTTTTAAGTGGAAAGAACTACTCTAACATTTTGACTTCATCTTTATAAAATGGATATTTATTTAGATTGTTATCCAAGACAACATTAAATTCAGTTAAATTCACTGAACCAAAGTTTCATTAACTTTCAATTCCATACACTGATGACACACAGCACTGAAAGACAAACATGAGAAACTTCACCATCTTCAAAGAGATTATTTGTGAGCATGGAAATAAAGGAGTTGATGAAGTCATCAAATTATAAGATGTTGATGGGATATGCTAGTGGATAGGCCTATGATGGGTAAAAATGAGTTCTAAAGCTCAGCAAAATTTCAAGACATAGATATAAATTAGAAGCAACCTTCCCAGAAGGAATGGCAGAAGAGGATGAGGTGATGGAAAGAAATTAGATATAGAGAATTCAGTAGAACCCAGATTAGAAAAGGAGGCAGAGTGTAAATAGTAAAGCATTTCACTATTGTATTAGTATTTTAATTTCATGAGATTAAAGAATAACAAGAAGTGACAAATATATTAAGTGGTATAGATTGGAGACGGAGATGAATCTAAGAAAATGATCAATATCCAGTCCACTGACATTACATCTAGTAGAACACTAAATTGTATTTAGACATAAACTTCCAGAGACACATCAAGGAATTGTGGTGATGAACTAAACTCTAGAATCAAGAATGCTCTGAAGTTTCACCAGCTATAAGGACAGATTTTGCCTATATTGGCTTGTCTTATTAAGAAGATCCCAGATGGAACATGAGACTATTGTGTTAAGCAAAATAAGTCAACCTCAGATCAAGGGTTGTTTGTTTTCTTTCATATGTGGAAGCTAGAGAGGAAAAAGGAAAAGTAAGGTTGGGAGGAGGATCTAATGAAAATCAAAAAGAGATCAGTAGAGGAAAGGGAACAGAGAAGGGGAGGTGGACATGGAGGGGGAGGTGTTGGGGAGTGGTATTGGCCAAATTATATTGTTATATTGTGTACATGTACAAATATGAACCAAAAGATCATTGGGTATGACTATAATGCACCAATAAAAAAATAGAGAAAAAAAGATCAGGTGAACCTGTTACACATTTAAATAAATCCTTTACAATTAGGTTAACAATGGTACAAAAACCAGAATACAAGTATGTAATTGTGCTGAGTTTGCACAATTACAATTCAGTTCATATTTTTAGCACAAGTGAAAATGATAGTACTTATTTCTTAAAGAACAAATTGCTTGAAGCATACCTACATCCCAGTGTGTAGGATTTAATTATGGTTACCTTCCATATGTTCAAACTAAAAAGATGAGGTAATCTCATTTGTACCATTAAACTTAAATTTCCTCTTCTGATCCTCAGTGTCAATCATAGAGTATTTGAGAAATGAAAGATTTCTATGAGAAACTCATTTTTAACCACCTGTCAAATGCAGTAGCTGAGTGATAAGAATTAGGAAAATGATTAGATTCAAGCTGTGCAATCAACGGATCTAGGAACATGCAATTTTGCCAATTTTGTGAAAATTAAAAATAGAGGACATCTGAAATATTTTTAAAAAGCTAATAAAAGTAGAACAATAATTGATACAAGAAAGTCAGTGCTAAGGAAAAAGCTGAAAAAGCTGCTCGAAAAAGATTGCTATTGAAATCGTACAATGATATGTGAAATCTTTACATGATGTTTGCCCCTGAGACATGCTCTCAGTCACTGAAAAGAATGATTATATCATATGTCAATTTCTTCTTAATAAATGTACTGAGGAAAGAAGGAATTTTGAAAGTTTGTCTTTACAACATCCCATGACAGAATCTCATAATAATCTCAGTGTTTCATTACTGATTCATCTTCACTAATTTTGTCTCTGCTTTTCTCCAGAGTTCTAGGTGTTACCACCATCTTGATAGCTATTTGTTATCCTTTTGTTCATGAATCCCTTCAGCTACCTGCTCCTTTCTATTTCTGTGGTCACTGGTGCCAGTCAGAGGTTCTGACCTGCCTTTGGGACCATTGCAGCCTCCTGGGTATCACTTCTTCTCATCTTTCCCCAATTTATTGTGACACCAAAGGTCAAATTCTCTAGAAGAAGACCCTGAGGCAAGGTTTGGAGACGAGATCTTTAGTATTGATAAAAATCTGTGAAAGGTAGGAGGAGGAAGCAGAATTGGATGAAGAAGGCAAACAGATTATGAAGCAGGTCTAATGACTCTCTCCCAGGTTCATGGAGAGCTCTGGAGTGACTTGCCTGGAGAGCGCCTGCACTTATCCTGTCTTACTGTCATCTACCTAGATGAGAGAAGGCCATGATCTCAGGCAGGCAACAGAAAAACATATAAATATTTGGATCTCCAAATCTTCCAGTACTATGTTTCTTCAGATTTTTATGAAGATTTGTTGGGACCAGGAATGTGGATTTCTTAGAATAGTGCAGGCCTATAGTAGGATTTAAATGAACATCTTGTTTCCTCCTTGGCTATCTTAATGCATGTATTGTTGTAGGCTAATTGCTCTTTACCAAAATGTCACAGTCTTATCAGTTTCATGATATTGTATTTTCCTGTGACTCCTACAACTTCAATTCTTCCCAGTTCTCCAACAACCTCTCTGTTGTCTTTTTCACTTTTTCTTCCCTGTTCATCACAGTTCTTTCTTCAATTCATATTTTCCCTTGGTATCCTATCTTAGGTGGCAACATGGCAGAGTAAGGTGACCTGGAATTTGGAGTCAGACAATACCAACGAGGACATTCCAACAGCTGGGGATCCTTAGGAAAGTGTCTTACATTTTCAGAATTCCAGCTTTCTTATTAGTAAAATTTGTAAATCATTTAAATTAAGTACCAAAAATAATGTGCAAAGTATCTATCATACCACCAAAGAGCAAAAAAAAGAAAAATAGAAGAGGGAAGATAGAAAACCAATAACCTTTAATGTGAATATGAGAATGGTCAATCATATTCAAGCTAAAACTTCTAACAATTGCCTCTCCCCCAGGATTCTTACATGACTATCACTAACACAACTTATTGAAAGTGCCATCTTGTCCCAAAGTTGATTCATAATGTTGATCTCTAAGCCTGCTCTGTCAATGGTAACACATTTCTCTCATGCCCATGGAAAGAAAGAAAAGAGTTTATGATATAAAACAGTAAAGATGTGCTTAAAATATTTTGTATTTAGCTTAAACCTGAGGAAATCAAATATTTAATAAATTTACATGAAATAAAACAACAAAGCTACATTACAAAAATTTCACTTATCTAAAAAGAACTTGAGACATTTCCCAGTTTTCTTAGTTATTCAACTCACCCTAAAATCTCTCCAGTGTTTAAGTATATGACCCTATTTTCGGGCTGCAGGAAAGTCTCAGCCCCAAGTCCCCGTCTTTTAAACTTTTACTAGGTCAGTATTGATAATTTAAAGAACTTTACTTTTATGATGAAACAATTTGAAAATTAAGTAATGATGACAGAAGAGCTGTTGAAATGCCAGTAAAAATCAGAAAGTCTTTAAAAATGTACAAAAGATATGAACTCATCAAGGAAACAGGAAAAGAAAGTAAAGCCAAGTATTGCTTCGAGTAAATATATGCTTTTATCTAGAGTCAAGATTAAGAAAATATTCTTCATCCATCAATTTTCTACTTGTCCAGTCTCTAGTTCTGTAAGCATAGTGTAAATCAGGCCATTAATTGTCATATATCACTATCTGAAAAATCAGACTTTTTCTGGGATGTTCTGTATCAACCGCCTTGATGAGTCTGTCTCTAGTGAACTTCTTGTGCATAAGCACAGTGATCTTTTATTCATTTTTATCACTTCTTCTGTTCAAGCTCTATATAACAGTAAGTAACCATTTGCCAACATTTTTGGAGCCATGTTGATCAAGTCCTCTACAAGAGTGAATTTGCAGGTTTAAGAAGGTAAAAATGGTAGTAGAATGAATTGGATATTATTATCCCATGTGCGTATGTGATTATATGACCTGTGTAACTCTACATCATGCACAACCAGAAAAATAAGAAGTTATACTCCATTTATGTATGACATGTCAAAATGCATTCTATTGTCCGTATAACTAATTAGAACAAATTTTTAAAAATTTAAAAAAAAATGGATTTGCCATACTGGGTTGTAGATCCTGCTTCACTCTCAGTTCTCCATAGTCATACTCTGGCTGTCATATGCCCCAGGATCAGGTTATACTGGGAAGTCTCATGTCATTCTTGTCAGACTCACTTTTATGCCTGCTGGTCTCCAACCTAGTGACCATTAGACATAATTTATGTTTAACACAAAGAATTTCTCTGACTTCCTGATCCTGTTTCTCCAAAACTATTCTATTTGGGAATACCCAGATCAAGAAAATTACAGATATGACTCGAGGCAAAGATCCTCACGATTGTCTCCATGTTGTCCTTCATTTGTCCCTTTTTTCCCCAGTTTGAATCTCTCCTGCACAATGCTGTTACTTTGAACTTTAAGTGCAGAATATTCATCTTACACCACTCTACTCAAAAGTTCATAATAGGTCCTCATAATCTATAGCATCTAATTAAAATGTAAAAATACCTCAAAGTTTTTAAAATATGGCACACACCTGTAGTCCCAGTGACTTGGGAGGCTGAGGCAGGAGGATCACAAGTTCAAAGCCAGCCTTAGCAATTTAGTGAGGCCCTAAGCAACTCAGTGAGACCCTGTTTCTAAATAAAATATATAAAAGGGCTGGAGATGTGGTTCAGTAGTAAGTGCCCCTGGGTTCAATCCCTGGAACCAAAAAAAGATTCTGGTTCTGTTCTAATAAGTTTTTTGTGATTAGATCACAAATTCCATCTAATTCAGGCTGCTTTCTTTCTTACACTCTCTTCCCAGCTTACCCTTTCACCTTTTAATTCACAGTATTAAAAACATTATCTCCATAATATTGTCTAAGTTCTCATAGTTCTCTTATGTTAGTTGATATTTGGTAAGACATAACTTTATTAAATTGAATATGTAGTAGGTATTCAAATACTTGAGTCCTAAACCACTGGGCTTTCAGTACATCCCAAGATTAGAACTATTTGTACAATTACTTACATGAGACTCTTTTCCCATTGGTTTTAATTATGATGTGAGTGATAAATTTTATTTTGTTCATTCTCTTAACAATGCATTTATAGGTACGAGTCACATCTAAAATCTTTGGGGTAAGCTCTTGGGAATTACCATAATTTAAAATTGTTTGTTTTGCAGTTTCCTTAAATTCTAACCTTTGCTATTCATATAACACAGAGGTTCTCAAACTCTAGCACGATTAGAATTAGTAGGAAGTCAATAAAATTTATATTTTTGGAATTTATATGCAAATTTCTGATTCAGTAGATCTAGATTAGGGTTTGAGAATTCACATGTTTAATGTCTCAGATGAAACCGTTGCTGCTACACAGTAAGATACATTGACCACATTTTAAGAACCACTGACCTAAGAAATAAGAAATCCAGATAAAGGACCAAATTTTTTATCTTTGAAGTACATAGTGAAGAAATTTTGGAAAAATGCCAAAATCAAAATGACAGAAGCAGAATTTATTTTCAAGAAAAACTATTGCTCTCCTCTTTTAAAATTTCCCATTTTTTTTCATTTAGGATCCTCTCTTTGCCGCCTATACGTCTTCAACCACTTGAGAGTTTGCTATTCTTATTATTTGTTGTATATTGTTGTCTTTGAGGCAAGGGATTGATTTTTATGCACTTTTATGGTTAACACTTTCAAATGAATTAATGATTTCTTGCCATAATATTAATATATTGTTACTCTATTGTTAAAATATCTTTATAATTTTACATATTACAATACACAATATTAAAAGAAAATGAGCATTATTTACCTGGTATCTGTTCCTAATTTAATTTTTTTTCCCTTGGGGTCCCACATGCAACTACTATTATAATAATTAGCATTATTGTAATTACTATTACCACTATTATAACATGCACATACAAAAACCCCAGCACACACACACATACACACACAGATACACACAATTAGTGTGATCAGTTGAAGAAAGCATAGGGTCAGTGTTAGGAGCCACGTCTTTGTTCTCTGAGAGAGGTGAACTAGCAGTCCAACATCGCAGCTCATTAGTTATAAAATGTAGGCAGCTTCCTCTAACTTTCTCAGCTTCCACTTCTTCATCTAGAAGAATGAGGTAAGGTATGTAAAGTACTTAGCCAGGGTCCAGGCTATTGAAAACAAAACATAGAAAAACAATTGCTGTAATTGTTATTAACAAACAGCACTTATTAGAAGTTTCAACGAATATTTAGTGAGTAAGTGAATGGACTTAGCATCTTAGCAGTATCTCCAAACCACCTAAAATACCTAAAATATTAACATAGTTCATAGGTTAAAAAATAAAGTACATCTTTTGACAGCATAGGCACAGACACAGGCTTTTATAATGTTTTTCGTGTCTTAGTTCATATTTATGTTCTGTATGCATTTGTATTCAGTCATGATCAATGTTTTACTATGATCAGTGAATGCTGATTAATTACCTATAAGACATTGTAAACATAAAATGAGTAATGCTCATATATCTCTTGGCTCACTTTATTTTTGCTTAAGTATGCTCTAGTTACTCTTTGAGGATGCACTTTCAAATCTTGATTTCTTTCTTCTTTGGTTGTACAAAAACAAAGTGCTCCTGTTGAGGTGAGCAGGCGGCACAACCTCTAAATACTGTGACCAAAATACTGATTGATAGCTTCATAGTTGAATTTATTCTAGCATCCAATGCTTCTAAATAACAAACAGAGAAAAGCCACTTGCGCTTTTTAAAAAGAAACACTACAAGTGCCCTCATTAACCACAGCCAACACCAGGTCCTCTTCAAATAATGGTAAGATTATATGAGACTTACTGCTGGATTTACAATAGTAAGGTCCAAATTACTAATTCAGATATTTCAGTTCCTAGTCTTTATATCTTAGATATTATTCTCCAGCAAAATAAAAGAGAAGGACATTTTAGAGCAGCAAAAATAGAAATAAAGAATTTACTTTTTCCCTTTCATGTGTAACATCAGAGAGCTGGTGCTGGGAGGCACCGTAAATCCGCATTCTGCTACAAACAAGCTCAGTCTAAACTCTGACTGGAAGTTACTTACATCCTACCATTTGAATGACACCGAATTATGTGCTGAATGTCAAAAGATTCAGCTACTCTGTGACAGATTTTACTTATTGGGGAAGCTCTAAATGGGGAGAGTGTAAATGTGTTATGTTCCAGATGCTAGAGACAAAAATGTAGATAAAAGCCTTGCCCTCAAAGTTTGTATGGAATGAACTGCTATTCGGGGGGAAATGGTCATATGAATTAAGTTCTCCCAATAGGTGCAATCAGCAAACTGCACAAATCTCTGGGACAGAGAGGCAGCCCTTCTACTACTAACCAGTGGTAGTTACCTATGCTGGGGTGATTGGAAGATCTTTCTTGTTCCATAATATCTCCTTTCGTAATTATAGCCTGAATTTTTTCTAATAGGATTATTAATATATCAGATGACCTTAGTTGGACATTTGTTCTCAGGAGAATAGTGAAAAAAAAAAAATATATATATATTGCTACCCCTTTCATTATTTCCTCAATATTCGAGTATTCTCAGTCTATAGTTGTGCAATGGGTGGCCCAACTCAAGGAATGAGACTTTCCATTATCCCTCTTAAAACTCACCTTCAATCCTTTTCATTATCTAAATCTGTTGAGATAATTTAAGAATGTGACTCACCAACCATGGCATAGCCAAAGATAGAGGCTTATAGAAGTTCCTAGACCTCCCTCCAGGTTACATTTGTTCAGACAGCAGTTATATAGGGAGATACAATCATTCATCTTAACTGCCATTCATGTTGAAAGCTCACCATATTCACTGGGTAAATTGCCTCACTGAAATTTGGATTCAATATATCTAGTACCTCCTCTTCCTTTTTTTTTTTTTTTTTTTGACAACTCTGCCAGAAAAGGCAATTAGGTTTGTCCCATGACTTACTATTTATGGGCCCATGTTGGCACTTAAAGAGCACTTCTTCCATATTAAGTACTCTACAAGATAATTTATTCTGGAATTTTCCCTGGAAACAATGCCAAGTTTGCTATTCTATAATTTGTAGTGCTCACCTTTAGAAAACATTTAGTAATGCTGTCTGCAAGTTCTTTAATAAGGGACTGAGATGTAATTTATCTGAATCAAGAGATTTGAACTCATTGTTCAAAGGACAAGAAAAAGAGAAGCAGAATGCCACAGAGATAGGATTTACTGAATATTACAAATGCACCAGTCTCTCTAATGTTTGCCCTGGGAATAGGTAAAGATTACCCTGCAAAGATCACTGCAGATATTTCCATGCCCAGTTCTAATTGATCTTCCTGTGCCCTTCCTTTTCTTGCTTGAATTTCTCCTACATATTTCTGTTGGTTTGAGCTTTCTCATATTACTGACTCATTCAAGAATTTACAATAGCTTCTAATAATCTACTATATTAAATAAAAGAACATCTACTTCTCAAAAGGTTCTCTAAAATCTGATTCAATCTCTAATACTAAATATCATTTGTTATTTTACCCATAAACCCCCTCCGATTCAGGGTACTGCCTCCCTTACTCTCTCTCTCTCGCTATCCCATACCCTAGGACCTTCCATGATCATGTCTCTGAATTTCTCTTGTAGATTTCCCCAGTTAGAATTCCCTTCTACATATCTCTGATTAATATTCTATGCGTCCTTCAGTTCTTCCTCCTGTGCAATACCTTCTTCAAAAGCAGCAGAGATTTTTATGCACTGAGCATTTGCTAATAGGTTTTCTTTCAATTAATACTTTTGATACATAATGATCTCTTTATCGATAGTCCTTTATAGTAGCATTAATTTATATGCAACTGTGAGTGTACTTATTTGTTCATTATACATCTTCCCACCAACTAATAAACAATTTGTTATAACCAACATGTCCTGTATTTTCCTCATACTCAGCACCACTTAGCATAGACTTCACTTTACTACTAATTGTACAGTCCAGTAGGCAGTAGGTACATAATTGAATTCTGGTCCATCCCCAATTTTCTTTGCACATTAGTTATGTAAGAAGAACACCCACTTTTTAAATATTTAGTGCTGATAAATGTCTAAGTTCATGGGTCAGCTGGAATCTTGGATCGCGCAAGCAAAAATCTTTGGATAAGGTGACTTTTTAGATAATTAAAGTAAACAAAAAGACTGACATTGCATGGGCGTTTTGTTGAACATGAGCATATGTTTTTCATTCAACTCCTGAGCAAATGAGCATTTGTGGACTTGAATTAATTGAATTGCTTTAAGTCTATCAGCACTCAAATCCCCAGAATAAAGCTATCTGATTCAGAAATCTTTTTAATGAAATGTATATTGATTATCAGTGCATTGTTTGAGAGAGGTTAAATAAGAGGCATCTATATTTACATCTTATTGAAAACTGTATTTTCCTCATTTCCCCTACTTGATACTCAAATTCAAATATGAAATTTTTTTCCTGCAAGGGGTAAGGTAATATAAAAGTAGTAATTTATTTTGTTTGATTTGCATCTTTATTCTTCTAGAAGAAAGATGTTTTTGCCATTTTTATCATGGAACTCAGTAGGAACACCACTGTTACAGAAAAACTAACAATCACTACAAGTTAAGTAAAAAATTAAATGAGTTTTGGTTTGCATTTTGGTGCTGGGGATCTTCTGCATGCTAGGCAAGCGTTCTGCCACTGAGATATACCCCCAGCTCTTAAATTTTGTTTTTAGGAAATAAAATTTCAGATTTTTAATAGGAAAGCATTTGTGCTATAATTTCAATATAGCTTTTTATACCTTTTTAAATTGGTGCTTATTAATTATACAGTATGGTGGGTTTCATTGTGGCATATTTATAAATGCATATAACATTAAGTTGAATTCTTAATCTCTTGATTTTGGCAGGAAAAACTGGTATATTCAGTATGAGGCTAAGCAACAACAATGTGTAAATTCTTTAAATGAAGTCCCAAGGTACAGATAAATGTGTTGTGTTCTAACATAGGACTCTTGAAATACAAAAGGCAGAAATGTTCAAGCACTGTCCTAAATACTTTGTGGGTATTAGTTCACTTAGTTCTCACAATCACCCAGTGGAAGACTATTATTATGAGGAAACTGAGATTCATAGGTCAAGTAATTGTTTCAGTGTCACAAAGCTATAATGGCAGAGCTAAATTTTAGATCCAGGGAGACTAGCCCCAGAGATAGTACTCTTCACTTCCTCAGTCGTGCCACGTGAACATAATACGATGATAGCACAGAGAATGATTGATGAACAATACCGAATAGCTAAAGAAAAACTCTCATATCAAGGATATTACGCTAACTTGATTGTATTGAGTCTACTATCTGTACACTCTTGCAACAAATTGGTTGAGTTAAAAATGATTCCATTTCTCCCCTTTGTTTCATAGAAATATAAGTGATATGCTCAGGATCATTTACATTTTTAAATTTTATATTCATTTTACTCTAAAATTAAAATATCCCAAAATTTACAGAATCTTCCCGTGACTGCCAGAAAGAAGGCAATTGTAAGGCAGTTTTTTTTGTTTATTTGTTTGATCACCTGGCACTTTCTTACTTTCTGGTAAGTTCAGAAGTTCAAATGAAAATCAGCAAACCAGTGTGGCATGTGGCATTGCTTTTTATTTTTTGGTAAGAAATGCAGCAGCATCTATACTATTTGTGGCATCAAGAACTCAGCTACCTTGTAAAGCTATCTCAGATGAGTCAAATTCTGAATTGGAAGAATTTTCAGGAACATTTTAAACACTGTAATTCTGTTACATTTTCCTTTGGTTGATTATATGATGACGAAACCTAAGTGAACTTTTGCAGCAATTTTGAAATGCAAATTTCCAGTGACACAAGAGCATCATGTCCTTGTTTAAGGTTGGCATTTAAAATCATGGTACCATCTTACATCCCAAGAGATAATGGAATCAATGGAATAAGGCACCATGTGCTTTAAGATATCACCGCCTGCATACTATTATCAATAGGGTGCTGCTGATTTTCTACTTATTGGGGGTTATTTGAATACCCAATGTCCTCCTAACCTCAATAAGCTGCCCTTTTGTGGACCACTGGCAGACATGGAGGTGCAGATGGCCAGGGCACATCTTTTACATCTGAAATTGAGGCAGACACAGCCTGTGACCTAATTGGTTGCCACCATGCCATATTTTAATGGCAACTACAACTCTGTGTCTATCTATTGTTTTCTGAGAGTATTTCTTCAATAAGAAAATGGATACATTAGAATCAAAAACAACTTTTCAAAATGTGTCATTATTAGTTGTTTCAATGGGTACGCGCTCATTTCCTTCAAATGTTAATTCCCAAAGAAATTGTTAAAACATATAGAATGTCTTCTATTTTTTTCTGCAACACTCTAAATGTTTTCCATTTGATTCTTTTGAAGCTTTCCATCTTCAGTCCTCTAGCTGAAGAAACAGTTTTACATCGAGTACTTATTTGTTTATAAGTTTTGTATTCATGGCAGCAAATACATTTCAACTTAAGATGCACTTTAATGCCTGCTGACAATAAAATTAAAACTTCTCATCTAAGTTGGATGTCCCCAAAACCTTGACAAGAAAACCAATAAAAGTAGACTTGCATCCTATATCCTATTTCTTTGGAGAAGAAAAGGAATGCAAATTAAGTCAATGAGAAACCATAGGCAAAATATTTTAATGGATCATCATCAAAGAGAACATAAAACCCTTTGTTCCTGAAATACCTATTACCTTTTTTTCTTTCTATTTTTAATCTGGCAGAAATCAGTTATTGGAGACCTGACTTGGCCATTATAGGCCGGCATTTCCTACTCAGACAAGTGTGAAACTTGAAAACATAATCTATCCCACAGGGTTCTTTTAACCTTTATCACATTATCAGAGAAGTGTCTGCTTTAAAAAATAATAATAGTCCATTGATCCTGTCACCTCTTCACTTCCTTTACCCCCTCCTCATTTGCCTGATTTCTTAAATGGAATTCAAAGTCTCTTATGATATTCACCTGGTTGTTCACCTCCTCTACTTCCTCGCCCCCAACTTGATCCTTTGTACTCTTTCTGCCAACCCCCACTGCTAGTCAGATCCCACTCACCCAACACACAGCTGACTACATTTCCTATTCTCTTCATAACCGGCCAAAGCCCCAGGTGGGACTGGTTTCTGGTCAATGAAATGGGCACAGAAGTGATGTACACCTCTCCAGGCCAGACTCCTGAAAAATCTATAAAACTGTCCATGTCTTCTTCTTCTCACTGATCAATCTGTGAAGCAATCTCAGTGAAGAGTGCTGAAGCTGGGGAGTGGGGAGTACAGAGATATGGTGGGAGACCCTGAAGGAAAGAGTGTGGGGGCAGATACCTCTTTCCCCAAACCCCTTTGAAATATGACAAGAAAAACAAAAACAAAAGGTCTTTTATTACATCCCTAAGATTTGAAGGTGTTTACTAGAGTCATCTGCTTATCCCACTGACTATGATTTCCATAGACAGTGGGTCCTTAAATGCTGCAAGACAACCATGCCATGTTCCCCAGGCCTGCCCACTTATCTAGTCTCCTGAATGATTCTTTCACACTTTCTCTCTCCTCAAATCTTCAACACATCTCTGCCTCACTCTGACATCTTGTATCCCTGTTTGTCTCAGAAACTAGGTCTAATCATGGAGAACTTCTATGAGTTCACACTGCTGCGTCAGCCTGCTCACCAGCATCTGCAGTCATTTCCCTGTTTCCCATGGTGCCAGTGCTCCCAAGGCTACCATCCATGTAAGCACTGGACCCTCTGCCCCCTCAGTGGCTCCCATCTCTCTTGCAAAATCTATATTTCTATTAAGTTATGCTCAATGGACATGCTCTCATTCCTCTAGTATTAAATAAACTCCCATAAGTGGGTATCTGTGCTCCAATTTCTCTTCCAAATTTTCTCAGAACTACTTCAATATTTGCCCTCTATGCTCTGCCGAAGCAGCCTTTCTCTTTGCCCTACCCACTGTATTGCTAACCCCATAGTCAGCTCTCTCAGTTTAGCCTGGAGAATGGTAGGTGCTTCCAGAGCACTAGAATCCCTTGTCTTTCTCCCTACCTCAATGACTCCCTTCCTGGTTCTGCCTCATCACCCTGTCTCTTGCTCAGGCCTTGGTCCTCTCCTTTGCCTACACTCACTCCTTTGAGGGTCCAATACAGTCTCACAACTTTCAATATAATCCATCTATTGACACATTTCAAGTGTACTTGTCATCCAGACTTCTCTCCTAAGCTCTTTTTATTTAGTTCTCTCCTTGACATGTTTATCTGATTCTTTGCAACACCGAAACTGAACATTCTTCCCTACCACTGATCTCCCCATACAACTTTCCCCTCTGTTGATGACACTTCAATCTTGTATACTCTTTCAAGCCAAATTCTTTTTGGTCACACTTTGACTCTTCTTTCTCTCACACTTCCCATTCAATCTGTGAAGAAACCTTGTTGGTTGACTTTCTGTGCATTAGACCGCTGCTCACACCTCCACCAATAGCACCCTGATCCCAGTCAGATCACGTCTTGCATAGATTATTTTAATGATCCCAAAATAGGACTCCCTGCATCTTTTTATGATTCCCTACCACCTCATCTCCAAATAACAGCCAGGGTGATCATCATGTTAATACATAAATCAAATCATATTCCTTTGTCCAAAGCCCTAGGATGACGTCTTGTTTTCCTCAGAAGGACAAACCGAATATGTAAAAGGACAACATTCCTGACATATATTGTAACTGGGGATGCTGGCAGTACCAACAGACTGATTCAGATGTCTACATGTGTAGAGAGTCTAATTAACAAAAGAGAGGAACAATGGTAAAATAAGAGCTGAATTGATGACAGTTTGGCCAAAACCAGGAAGGCAACAGTTTTCAATGTGCTTTCCCCAACCCCCAGAGCAGTGTTACAATCTATAGGAGAGATCATTCCTGTCGAACGAAATTCAAAAAAATACCTGTGTGTATATTTAGTCAGGTGTGTGGGCCTGTGAACAGAGAGGTATATTTGTAAACAGGGTTCTATTGGTGCCAGGACTGGGGCAGGGGGCAATTTGTGCTCCCAAGGTGAGATGATTGAGATGATTGCCTGTTGGAGGCTGGGATGGAGAAATAACTTCTAGAACAGAGTAGCAGAACAATGACTGGGTCTTCTTTTAATTTTCCAACTTTACTATACTCTAGTTTCTCCTCAGATCATATAAATCTTTCATCTTTTACTACATTTTCCCAACTTTAAAAGAACAGCTGTTATAATATGACAATAGAACTCTGACACACAACCTGCAGAAACTGGCTTGGGGCTTAGGGATGTAGCTTAGTGGTAGAGTTTCTGCCTGGCATGAGGGAGACACTGGGTTCAATCCCCAGTACTGCAGAAACAAACAAAAAAATATAAATAACAACAACAAAAAAAAAAAAAGGAAAAGGGAAGAAGAAGGGGGAGAGGGAGAGGAGTATGGAGAGGGAGAGGGAGAGGGAGGAGGAGAAAGAGAAGGAGAAGGAGAAGGAAGACTGGCTGGGGAGGTCAAACCACAGCCAGCAATTGACTCAAAATGTTCAGGAGTTGGACAAATACTCAGTTCACCCCCTTTTTTTAACCGTGCTTACAATTGTGAACCAACCTGAGAGAACCAAATGTGCCCCTGTCCTAAGTGGCCCCACCTCAGGCCTCCGCAGGCCAACATATTCCAATCAGAGTATCTCTGAAACTTCTTTTTCCTCTACCATAAAGCTTTCCCACTTCCCTGCTGCCTTTGAATCTGTGAGTGACAGATTAAGCCCCCTCCCTTGAATCTATAGCTTCTGCTTGCTGTCAGTTAGGGTTGGCCTTTGTTTATTTTCACAAGAGTAAGACCCCCAAATACTTATGACCCTCCAGACCCACACTGGTCAGATGTTAGATTAATACACTGACCCCAGTTCCAATGCCTCTCCTCCTGGTCTCTCCTCACCCATCACTCTGACTCCAGGAATTTCCTTGGTCCACACAGGGCATGCTCCAGTCTTTGGGTCTCTGTACTGCAGTCTTTTGGTTTGGCCCAGAAAGCTCCTTCTACACCCCTATGTCTATATGGTTCAATCCTCCCTTCCTTCAAGTATCTGCTCAAAAAACACTTTCTCAATGAGCTCTTCCTAATTATCCTTCACCCACTCCTACATTTAAAGTATTATTCTCTATCTATTCCCTTTCTGATTTTTTCCTGACACTCTTGCCTTCTGATATAATGTTTTCAAATTTTGTTTTGTGTCTACACCTCTTAGAATATAATAGTCGTGAGATGAGGTATTTTTATCTCTTTTATCATTGTATCCTAGTGGTTGGAAAAATGGAAAAAATCTATTTAAGTTTTTTGTACACTATGCTTTCTTCCATATCTTTTATAATCCACTTGTGTCATGGAACTATTCCAGAATACCCTGATCTATTTTCAGAGCATGACATTATTCATATGTCAAGTTTCCATTGGGAAAAATGAAGATTACAAATGATTTGTGACTACTTCACATCATAGGTTACTGATTGAACATGAGGCATATTTTGGTTTCACAGCGTACAAAGTGATTTTTACCAGGATATTCAACATCTTGTATATAATAAATTGGTGTGGAAGAAATAGTTTGACAAACAATAAGCTATGGGTACTCCATCTACATTGTATATGAGAGTCAACTGGATAATCTATTAAAAATCAGGTTTCTGTCTCTCCCAGAATTTCTGATTTAGTAGGTTTGGGATGAAATCTAACAATGTGACTTACAGGTTTCCAGGTGATGCCCTGCTGCCCCTGGTCCAAGGACCAAAGTTTGAGAATCACTGTTTAAAGCTTCGTACTAAAAGTGTATCAGCATCATCAGCTGGAAGCATGTAAGAAATTCAGAGTCTCAGCCTTTATCCCAAATCTATTTAATTAGAATGTGCATTCTTAACAAGGTGCATTCTCCAGGTGATTCTATGCATATTAGTTTGAAAATTATTAGGATTCTAAAATTTAGAAGGTATGTAGGGTAAAATGATCTCCCTAAGGCTAAGAAAGGCTTGCATTTCCTAGTGTAAAGAACATTGAGCAGTGTTAAGTAATATAAATGCATATTATATAAAATTTATAAGAATATATTTACATATAATTATATTTATATAGTTTCTTCATGGTTATGAAAACAAGTTACCCTTTCAAAATATAATTTGTTGCAGACTGAGGAGCCTAGAGTCCCTGAAAGCACAACTTGCTCTCTGGGTGATAGAGAACTCAGGAAGGAGACAGTTACTGTCAGAGCAGCGGCCTCTGCTCATGCCCACCCACACCTGAGCCGAGAATGATCCATGATGGAGAAGCCGTCAAGGACATTTCCAACATCTCTGGCACTCTAAACCTTGAGGGATATATGGATTGCTTCTGTTATCCATGTTCTTGTCTTCATGGAAGACTCCAACAATGGGAGATCTGACAGTAGGAAAAGGTATTAAGTTAAAGAATAATTCTAGACAATATGATTAACTCTAAGGCTGTGGGCAGAAGCAACTAAAGAAAGGTAAATAGAGGAAGGGATATTTTTATTCTCTTAATTTTTCTTTGTCCAATATCAAAGTGTCTCACTGAGATTAGTGAAATGAAAAGGAGTATCGAGAAGGCTTAAATATCAAGTAAATGTACCCATTTTATCCCTGACGCTCAGGAAATGGCATTTAAAAAAGAAGGTTATGTACTTTTTATGTCTAATATTTTAAAATAAAATTTGGTATTAAAATAATAATTTCCCAAATTGTAACAAAAATCTGAACAAATATTAACCTATATAGGTAACATGTTTTACCAGGTGAAGGAAGTTTATATTAAAGGTAGTGGTTAATTGCTATGCAATTAAATCTTTCCTAATACAGTTCAGGAAACAAAGCATCCTGTAGGGCATTTTAAAATTATACTAGTGTAAACATTTAAAAAACATATCCAACCTTCTATGTGACTGAAATTTCCTGCTTATTTTTATTTCAACCTGGTATAAGAAAAATACATCGTTACAGTAAAAATTTTAGTTCTTGATGCTTAATGTGACCTTTCTTATCTTTAATTAGGAATGTTTTAATTTCAGAAACCATAATGAAGTTTGACAGAAATTATAGATTTTTATAGTTGTATATGAGTTTAAAGGTTATTTTATATCCTAATAATAACAGATTTTAAGTTGTTTAAACTGTCTTGAATGTGGCTAACTAGGATGATAATACTAAATTTAGTAAAATATAAGCATGTAATATTTCTTATTAGGCTTTCCTTTCCTGGGAAAGAATAATCCAAAATAGCTACAAGAGCGTATTTCTTAAGAGAAATCCTATTTTCAAAAAATGAAGCACTTTTTGAATCATCTGAAAATGACTCACACCTCGTTGTTCACTTACTGCATTGATTTTGATGATGTAAGGGGGTTAAACTTTCAAAAGAGAAAAGCAAACATCAGCATTGACCTTGTTTTTGTATTTATTTTTTCCATTTTCTCCCAGCCAATATTTCCATATGTTCTTTGTAAGAACCATAGATTTACCTACAGATAGAGTGAATACTGGTTTTATCCAGCAATTACCTACGGGTGACATACTGCACACAATAATTGCATATACTTATTATTTTTAAAAAAGTTTAGAGCTGGAATGACCATTGAGCATGACTGCAATTAGTGATTTTCTGCTACATTTAGCCAAATCCTGGGTGCTTTGTTACACAAATAGCTTTTCCTTTAAGAAGCTATGCTTCATTTGAGTTGCCTAAGGATTCTGTTTTCTGAGTAATGTTCCTCAGACCAACCAACGGGGAATCATATGACTATTATATGGGACCTATTAAAAAAAATCATTTACCCTTTTCAATAGACTCACTTATAGACATACCCTTTGATATGAGGAAAAACTGGGTGTTCGATGTGGGGCTACAATAAAGAAAACACCATTTACAAAACTGTCCTATTATTCTCCTAATCCTGGGAGCTTTACAAGTTTCCCTCCCCATGGCTGCAGCAGAACCAGCCTGTTTCCCGCTATGTAGCGTTGTCTGCCCTTCCCCCATTCGGTGTCTCTAGACCTGCCATTTGTGTACTTAAGGCTCCTGTTCTGTAAATGTCACCATTCCTTCAAACATGTCAAGCACACTTACAATTTCCTGTCCTTGCTCGTTCTGTTTGCCCAGCCTAGTGTGAGGCTGTGGACTTTCCCCACCACTCTTCAAATGCTTCCAGCTTCTGCTCACTGACTAATTCCAATCAATTTCTGCAATTTCAGGTATTTGTTAACAGCAATACTGCACTTTCAGGTATCAAAGTCTGATTTGGTGTTTTAGTAACGTTGTAATGAATTACCACACAATTGGTGACTTAAAACAACACAAATTTATTTTCTCACTGTTTGGAGGTGAGAAGTCCAAAATCAGTTTAGGCAGGTTACAATCAGTGTCAGCTGAGTTAGGTCCCTTCCAGTCCTTCTATGAAGAATTCATCTTTTTGTCCTGTCTTCTAAAGGACCTGAATTCCTTGGTTCAAGTCTATACAGCCCTGCAACCTGTTTCTATCATCGAATCTTCTCTGACTCAGACTCTCCGGTCTCCCTGTTATAATCCTTAATTTAATCACATCTGCAAAGTCCCATTTGCCACATAAGGAAACAGATTCTGGAATTAGGATGTGAAAATTTTCAGGAGACCACCATGCCACCTACCAGAAGTTGTGCCAGTTTCCTTGGCATTAGAAGTGGTCTTTGGAGTGGGGATGGCACATAGTTCATGACTGGGCAACAGCTTTGAAGGAAAGAGGTCTTCTGGATACTTTCATTAACTTCCTCTTAGAAGCAATCAGAGGCCCTAAATGACAAATGCTGTGAACAAATTCCCTAAAATTCACATGTTGAAGCCCTAATCCTAATGTGATGCTATGTAGAGGTGGAACTTTGGGGAGGGAGGTCATTAGACTTGGATGAGGTCACAAGAGTGGGGCTCTTATAATGGTATTAGTGCTCTCATAAGAAAAAACACTGGAAAGCCTCTTCTCCTCCAGCAGTCTCACAACATTCTTACCAATTGTGAAGTTCAAGAAAATGAAGCTTATATCGACATATGAAGTTAATGAGCTGAAATCATGTTTGTGTGTCTGTGTGAAACTACACATAGGCACGCATGCATATTTTACTTTGTTTAAAGCATGAAGGGCTGGGTTAGTCTCTGTAATCTAACAGAGATGCTGAGAGTTAAACATGCTTAAGTTTTGTGTGAAGAAAAAAATCTTTCATAGAGATTTTGAAGTATTCATTTCTTTCCTTATTATGACATATACAGATCCTCTTTGAGAAGGGTACCTGAATCTTAGTGGAATTTACTTGAGAACCACAGAAACCAGCCATTTATTAATTCCATGAGGCTATTTGTTTTCTTTTGTTTTAGAACTGTTTTTTTTTTCCTACTTTCCTGCTCACTTTTTTTTTAAAGTTCTTTTTTGTTATATATGACAGTAGAATCTATTTTGATATATTTGAAGAAGCATGGAATATATCTTAGTCTAATTGGGATCTCAGTCTTGTGGCTGTAGACAATGTTGAGATTCACTGTGGTGTATTCATATATGTAGATAGGAAACTTATGTCAGATTCATTCTGCCTTTCCTATTCCTATCCCTCCTCCCTTTCCTTCATTCCCCCTTGTCTAATCCAATGAACTTCAATTCTTCCCTTCTCCTTTCCCTTGTTATGGGTTAGCATCTACACATATCAGAGAGAACATTCAACCTTTGTCTTTTTTTTTTTTTTGTGATTGGCTTACTGGGGACTGAACCCATGGATGTTCTACTATGGTTACATCCCAAGTCCTTTTTAATTTTGAAACAGGGTGTCACTAAATTGCTGGGGGCTAGTTGCTGAGGCTGGCCTTAAATTTGAGATCCTCCTGCCTCAGCCTCCAGTATTGCTACTGTGTCCAGCTAATTCCATGAGTTTTTGACAAGAAAAGAAGGGAAATGTTAATTGCCTGGTGATTATCTGGGGTTTTTCATGCTCTCAATGTGGAATTTCACCTGGTGTCTCCTATGATACCTGTTCACTGTCCAATGTGGATTAAAGTGAATTTAATGAATGTCCTGCCTTGACTGAGGTCTCAGGAATCTCCCACTCCACTTCATGGTGTCTTCATAAAGGCATGGACAGTGCAAGAGACCATGGACATTTAGCAAAGCTGCAGTCTTCAGGCTCTGGTATGCTTTCTCATGCAAATATTCTCACGATATCCTCTCCAAGGATAACATTGATCTCAGGTGAGACTTAGGGACCAGATAGGAAGAGCTGTGGGATTAAAAGTTGATCTAATTTCAGCTGGCAATGTCCTTCTGCAGGACTCCTAAGTCCTCCAGCCCATTTCAAACTCCTCACCATAATCTTATTCATGGCCCTTGTTTACCAGCTTCTTGAAGAGTGTTGCCCACTTACACTCTTCTGCTACAAGAGATTCTGTGACAGGAAACCCCTCCCAGCAACAGGAGGCTCCCTGTAGTAAATCGCCCACCTTTAGTCAGGAGGTTCTCTTGTGGTGCTTCAATCTCTGCAGAGCATAGAGAGGATGTGACTGTCACAGGGCACCACACCCAGTCCAGCCTCCCACCACTCTCTCACAGTCTTCACTCTGGTTCTAAATTCTCACCTTTCTCTTGGTTTTGTTTTGCTTTGCTGAGCTGCAAATTGAACTCCAGGACTTCACACATGCTAGACATGCACTCTACCACTGAGCTACTCCCCCAGCCCAACTCTGGGATTTTTAATCAAATTATCTGCCATGTTGTTCCAGTGAAAAAAAGATACCCCAATGGACAGATCATTTCATTTTCTTTTGTCATGGATAAAAAAAGAGTAACAAGAGGGCAATCATTTTAATCTAATTTGTGAAACTGGTCCATTGCAGAGATAGGACTTCTTCAATGAACATGCTCCCAGCAACCACTGCATGGTTACATCCTTCTTCCAGCTGTTCCTCCTGCTGCCCCTTCAGCCCATACCACCAATCTCACCACAGGCTCACAGGTTTTAGAGGACTAAGCAGGAGAGCCAAAATTTTATCCTTCAAAAGTAGAGAAATACAGCAGGCATTAGATTCGCTAAAGGGTTTAAGAGGCAGCTAGACTGATTCAATCTCCTCACTAAATGTCTCTTTGTGGTAACCTGGAAGTTAATGACTGTCTTGTGAACCATGGGGAATAATTTTAGTTATAATTATATTCATCTCTTGGGAATATAGTTATATTTTCTGCCATCTTCATTTGTAGGCAACTTTGCCATGGTCTTTTCTGCTTCTTAATTCAGGAAATGAGCTCAAAGCACATCCTAGCCATGGTGCACACCATGAGTACACACCAGTCTGCCAGACATTATTTACAGAAAATGCATGATAACAGTTCCATGCCATTGGAATCTTACCAGCTAGACTCAACAGGGTATTTCTACTCACATTCTTTAGTATGAATTTTTATATTTGTTTTTAATTTCCCTCATATAGGGAACAAAATTTGGAAAGATAGAAACACTTATTTTAAATTAACACTTGCAGAATTGTGCATTTCAAACAAGAATTTGGCAAGTGGGTCTCTGATGGTATAAACTTCCCTCATCTGGTGTTTTCCATCCATCCTGGGGCCCTTCCATTTAGATTATAAATACCTGGGTGACAGACCCTGATCATCAGTTAAGCACTGGGATTTTGAAAAGCCATCAAAGTCTGATGTAGGAATGGAAATATTTGCTTTTTTTAATTTTTTTTAAATTTTTGTTTTTGTTTAGTAGTGGAAAGTTTTCTGGCATAGCAGAGGAAATTTTATATAAACAATTTATATATTATCTGCAATATATAAACGCTACTCCCTGCTATCAGGACAATCTGATTGTCAATCTGTATCAAAATCATACTGGTTATATATAGACCAATGAGAAATATTAGAGTTAGATATAAATAAAATAAGCCTTGGCCTAACTTGCTATTCATATTGGTATGTGGGGCAGACTGGAAATGTGACCATTAAGTCCACAGTCTTTGAGTCAGAGAAACTTGGATTTGAATCCAGAAGCTACAACATTTCTGGTATTGAGTGGATTCCCCTTTCTCACTCCCACTTGTTTTTGTTTTTCTATTAAATGGAAAAATTGCAATAAATACATCCCAAGGCTTTTTTGAGAATTAAAGCTGATGAAGTATGCAGAGTGCTTAGCACAGGTTTATAATATCAAATATTCCCCGTGACCCAGGAGAAGGAAGCAGGGTGAGCTCTCACTCCTGGAGAATCTGAATGAAGTCTGGAAGACTGAGGACTATTCCAGTGGGACAAAGTAGTGGGAAGTATTTATTACTGAGTTTGAAAGAAACTTCATAAATTGAAGCCTACAGCGTATGGGCATGTTCTCTAAACTCAGCCAAGGTCCTACAGGGCTCCCTCTAACCTTCCTTCCCCTTAACATTCCAGATTCCCTATCCATTAAAAAGGACCAAGCAGTGCAGGTCCACAGTGGCTGATGCCAATGATCCTAGCTACTAGGGAGATTGAGGTCAGAGGACCACAAGTTCAAGAACAGCCTGAGCCAATTAGCAAGACCTTGTCTCAAATAAAATTTTGAAAATGGCTGGAGATGTAGCTCAGTGTTAGAACAGTCCTGGCTTAAATTCCCAGTAGAAAAAATAAATAAATAAAGGACCAAGTCAAAATCCTAAAACAATTCTCAACCTGCTATGTTCCTGCAACCTATCAATTGAAGTGGTCTGAGGAAATACACATAGTGGCACTCAGACTGCTATCAGTTTAAACTTATAACCTACTCTCAAGTCTACTCCCTGTAATTCTCAACTGGCAACCCTGGTAACATTTCCCAATCCTATTCTTACTTTCCCCTATATGACTGTGTCCTATCTTCTCATTCTGACTCTAACCTCCAAAACCAGGTCTCCCTTCTCATTCTGTCCTAATAAACTTTGCTTCCTATTTCACATAGATCATTGCTCTGATCATAAAAGCTTTCCACAAGTTCCCACCACTAATGGTGTTTGTCCCATTGTTACTAACTTTCCCTGTGGAATAGCTCTCCCTCTGCGTCCTTTTAGGCTAACTGCTCCATAGATCCCTGGATATCATTCTCTCTCATTCAGGTTGTTGCTCTGGAAATTCTATCTCTTGCCCTGAATTGTCTTCAACTCCATGCAATTCTCTAATTAGTACCGTATTTCCTTGCATTTAGTGAAAAACATTTTCAAAGGAATTGTCTCAATCCACTACTTTCCAATACTCTTATATTTTCTTGAACTAATTCCAGTGAAGGTTCTGCACAAGCCTCTTGCTGCACTTGCTTTGGATAAGTTGACCAAGATTCTTCATGTGGCCAAATCAGATGAGCAGCATGTGGTCCTCACTTTATTGAATCTTACAGCAGCATTTGATTTTGCTGATGATTCCCTCCTTTTCAAAAATTTTTTCCCCTGGCTTCCAGAACACCACTGTCTTTTGGTTCTGAAGTTTCATTGCAGAAACTTACTCTCAGGCTCCAGTGCTGGTGGCTCCTTCATCTTCTGCTGGCTCAGGGTTAAGTGCCTCAGACCTCTCCTTGCAAATATTTGTATTTTCGCCGTTCTCCTAGGCGCTCTCTTCCCTTTTCACAGCTTTCAATATATATGTAAATGGACAGCTCCCACATTTCTGTCTCCTGCCTGGATCGCTTCTCTGACCTTTATACTCACACACCCACTGCCCCTCTTGAATATCAACTGGACTTCTCAAAAATGGTTCCTCATGGGACTGGGGTTGTAGCTCAGTAGTAGAGCACTTGACTAGCATGTGTGAGGCACTGGATTCAATTCTCAGCACCACATATACATAAATAAAATAAAGGTCCATTAACAACTAAAAATAAAATAAAATAAAATGGTTCCCATTCCAACCCACCCAAATTCTGACAATCACCCTGAGCTCAGTACAAGTATAGGGCAACTCTTTTCATATTGTTACTTAGGAAATAAATAGCCTTCTAGTCATCCATGATTCTCTTCTTTCCCTCATACCCAAAGCAACAGCAGACGCTCCACCTTAACACCCAGTGTGCCTCCACCATGTTTTCCTCCACTTAAGCCACTCTCACCTGCTTGCTTGTTCTCTCTTTTCCACCTCACCCATGCCCACTGCCTATCTGTTAACAGTCAGAATTACCTTTTAAACATATTAGACAGATGATGTCATGCCTGCTCAAAACCTTCTCCTGACATTTCACACAGAATAAGTTGTTATATTGGCTTAGAGACACCTCCAAAATTTGTCCCTGTTTCACCTCCTGCCACCTCCCTGTTTGTCTTTCTTACAATTTGACCAAGTTCTTATTCTGATCCAGACACAATAGTGTATTTTGGCTCAAAAACACCAAGCAAGATATAAGCCTATGACCTTTCACTTTCTGTTCTTTGCCCAGGACAGTCAGTGACATTGCCTACCCTCAGGGACCTTAGAACTGCCTTCATACATCACTCTATCATGGATGACTTCCATAGCCACTTTATAAAATAGCACCATGGTCCCATTCAGCACCCCTTATTTTCCTAACCTTGCTTTGCTTTATCCATCACACATAGTCCTGTATTTACTCATTTATTTGTTTATTCCAGTCTCTCCCTCCTCCCATAGAATATATTAATCTATTAGGATAAGAATTTTGGGGGCTTTTATAGTTTTGTTCTCAGTGGCTAGAACAGTACCAGACAGGTAAGAAGAACTCAAAGATATATGACTAGAGCAGTCTCTAGTCATATTATGAGGAGTTTTTAGATCCAGCATCTTAGAATCTTAGGATGTGGATGGAGAGAAATGGGGGGCAATGGAGAGTGCATCAGATTTAGAACAACACTTTACATGTGTCTTGTGTTTCAAAAAGAATGATTTTATTACTGCTGTGCTGTGGTTGTCTAGTCTGCAGAAACTGAGAATGCACCTGTCAGGCTCCTACATTCTGTGCTTCAGGTTAGCAAGTTGGCAGGTTGTACAGGGGGGATAAGGAGTCATAAAACCAGCATTGCTGTGATGCAGGCTCCTCCCAGGAGAAAGCATTATGTATGTGCTTTCCAAGTAGTATTGTCAGGGGAAACTACGAGGAGCTAGTTTGCCATGAGTCCCTTGTGTTTCCATATGTCTCTGAGCAAGGCTCTGATTGCCCTTTATCCTGGTCTATCTATTCAAGAAGTAACCTTGGAAAAGGGAGACAATTTCCATCTATAATAAAGGTCAAATCTGCTTCCAGCCTTGGAAAACACAGGAGGATGTCCCCTAAAATTTAGGTTTTCAAAGCTCCAGTTTCTTTCCCTCTTTGAAACCTGCTACACACACAGGTATCACCTGGTCCTCTTTGTGTTGTCCTGTGGGACACTGAACTCAGAAAACTGCCACAAAGAAGGCAGATACTCTGGCTTCTGCTACTGTTGAAGTAACAAATTGCCATCTCTGACCTGGAGTCTCATGCCATCTGTCAACATCTATGAATAGGACAATTTGTTAGCTTGCCAGTACAGAAAGATTTCAAACCCTGCACAGTCCTTGGCAATTTTGGCAATCAGTGGATGATGCTGTCAAAGACAAATCTTTCTAGAAGATAGAGTAAGGAGGGACCTTGTGGGTTACTAAACAAGGTTGAGGGAAGTCCATGGGAATTGGTAATGAACACATTCAGATTGTAAGATTAATGGGACAATAAATGGTCTTTCTCCATTGTATATTGATGAGAAGAAACTGAGAAGGTGGATGTAGGTTGATAATACCAGGAAGCAGACTCCAAAATATCAAAAATATGTATTAAATGGGTTGAATCCCTGGTGCCAAAAAAAAAAAAAAAAAAAAAAAAAGAAAGAAAAACGTACTAAATGGTAAGTTGTTAACTCTCCTCTGGGCAGAGGAACTTCCTTGAGAATCTGATGGTCAGCTCAGATCCATTGCATTGTAGCAAATTAGTACTAAGCATAGTCCTACATTTCCACACTTTTCTCTCAGCAATTACAGAGGCGTAGGTCTATGCTGAGTATGAAGAAGGGAAATCTTGGACCACTCTCAGCAGAACTAGGCTGATGGTGAGAACTTTGGTTGGTTCTCTTAGATATCAGGGGATATAGTGTGATAAGGAAGATAAGCAGCAGCTATGGAAAGGCTCTGCCTAACCCTCCTGGAGTCTATCATGTTGGCTGTTTGAAGACAATAGTACAAGGACTATTGTGCTTGCTTTCTGATTTTTAGCTTTTGTTTTGTTTTGTCTTTTGCAGTGGGTCCTGGTGGCTCTCAGTGTGCATATTCTCTTTTAGGGAGATTTCTCTGAGATGGTTTAAATCCTAGGGAAAATACGGAGGAGACACTGACTAGTCTTCTGACGCTATTGCTGTCATTTGATTTACAGTGCTGATAAAAGGGACCAGTTGGAGAATGAGAAACTAAACCAACAAAATCTACATAAATTCCACAATCAGCCTCATCTCTATGGCAAACTTCCCTAATCTTTGTGTTGAAACAGGCAAGAGCCTTAGAGGACTGCAGGTGTCTCACATTAAAGTGAACTCCTTTAAAAGCTGCCCCTGTGCCAGCCAAGCGTGTCTTGGCCAGGGGCAAAGACACAGCCCTAGCTGGGAAGTAATGTGGTTGTGCTGCGGAGTCAAGGGGTTCTGTGGTAGACACAAGAGGACCTCACCAATGTGAGGAACTGGGTGGAAAGGAAATGAGTCATTCAACCCAAGTGGTTGCAGCTCTGCTGGATACTGAAGGTAAATGTGAAGTCTTCAATGGCTGGGGCTGCTCTCTCACCTCCCCAATTTGTCTGTGCTTCCAATCCTTCACTCTTTCTCTACTCTCATAGGGTTTTAAAGATGAAGAAAATTAGAGGCAGAATTGAAGGTATGAGTATGTTTGGAAACACTGAAAAGAGGAGGAACTCAAAACTTTTAGATTTTTGGCTAGGGCACCTCTGACGTTATTCCCTGCTGACTGACCAAAGGTGTGCTTAGATTCTGCTAATCAGGCTTTGGAATGGGTTCACAGTGGGAGAGGACGCTAATATGGCCTTGCAGTTCTGTTCCATGTTCTGCTGGTGGTGCTTCTATGTCTGAATATACAGTAGACATGGATGTGTTGCATGACAGCGCTTCCTTGGCCCTTAGCAGTAGGGGCAGGGCATTGTTGATTGTGAAGAGCCACTGGTGGGGAGCTGTTAGTAGGACTTTGAAATTCCTCCCATCTTGCATCACTGTCCTCCCTTAGGTGACCTAACAGAAATAGTACAATATCTTCCAGGAAGGAAAATCACAGCCTTGATGAAGAATTTGAAGGTGGGAAAGGTAGTAGGAGATGCCATCACTCAATACAACAGCCTTATACAGCCGGTGCAAAAAACTAACAGGAGCTGGAGGTCCACAGTGAATTCAATTGCCAATTGAATTCAGTAGCTGTTCTCCTACTCTCAGCAATGGCAGACACTGTAAGAGCAATTGAATCCATTACACAGACTGATAGCACTTGGTGTGTGGTCTGACACACTGCTGACACATGTTTTGCCATACCGCTAACAACAAAGGATTGCAAGCAGTTCTTGCTCACATGGTAAGGGCTTCAAAGTATGGTGGTAGCTCTCCCCCAGTGTTTACCTAAACTTCCCTGCCGTTTGCCATTTTGGGGGCTTATTAAAAGTGCATCCATCCTCTAATTTCCAAACTTTTCACTATATGCATAATGTTATCAGGTCAGAATACTTGTCCTCAATGCCCAGTTGTTTTATCACACATTTCCTCCAGAAGGAGTAAATAATGGATCCTAAAAAAATGGAGAGGACTGCTTACTAAGTACACTTTTTAGAACTATCTGGGTGAATTCAAAAAGTTCAACCACTCTGGCATTTGAAGAAATGCTCTCTTCAAACTCCAGCACCAAAAGGAGGCCTAACACCTCATTGGGCCCTTCAGGAATTGGAGACAGAATTTACCTCTTAGCCTCTCTCCTTGGTATTTTTGCAGTTAATCCACAAACCATGGTTTTGTTTTATTTTGTTTTTTGGTGCCAGTGATTTAACCCAGGGACACTTAACCACTAAGTTCTTAATAAGTTGTTTAGGGTCTCACTAAATTGCTGAGGCTGGGTTTGAACTTGCAACCCTTCTGCCTCAGCCTTCTGAGCCACTGGGATCATAGGCAAGCGCCACCACACCTACCACAAAACACCTTTTGAATAGGGCCTAAGCCACAGCCTCCATTGGAAGTTCTCCAGCAAACATGTGCATTCTCTTTTGGGGTCCCATGACTCTAATAACTTCAAGTGACTAATGCTTTTGCTACTTTGAACCTCTAGCAAAAAGCACCTGCCTCTTGGTCCTGCCATCTCCCTGACAAGTCTATCAAGTACAACCTCCTCACAAAGCAACTACTTGTCTCTTGTTGAAGTGAAAAAGCATGATCCTCAGGGGCCTTGTGACTTTCTGGCCTAATATTCCCATTTGGGGGTGAGACAATTCAGAATCGATGACTGATTGAAAGAGAAGAGCCCAGTAAGTTTTGGCTGTTAAAGGAAAAAAATATATTTAAGACTGTAGCCAGCCTGTCCCCAGCAGTGTCATGGCAGCAACTTTACATAAAACAGAGACAGCCAACCTTTTGGTACAAACTTTATCTCCCATTTCTGCCACCTGAGAACAAGTTGCTCCTTCAGTGAAGGCTTAATGAACAGTGTCTAGGCCTGGTTAGCTGATTTGGCTGAGCTGAATCCAAATAGTATCAACTAGGATTATGGGGCTGTTTAATCTCAGTGGTGTGGCTGGGCAGAAAACGGGTGTGGTTCACTCCCATCTATAGCCATATGCATGACCATTCTCACAGCTCTGGAAAATTCAACCTTTGGTGAACTTCATTACATTTTTACTGACACTTACACTGTTTTCAATGGACTGGCTGTTTAATTTGCCAGTCTAAGTGACATACTAAAGATAGCCCTCTTGGGAATTAAGAATTAGGAAAATAATTTGCAACTGACAATCAAAACATCTGGGTCACTAGTGTAAACACACAATGAGACCCCATTCTCTGATGAGACCAACAAAAATTAAGCAGTTAACTGGGCCTATGCTACCCTGATTTTTGCTCTTGCTGCCAGAATCCATCATCATACCAGGCATGGTAACACATCCATCGACATAGACTGGGTACAGAGCAAAGGACTCTGTATTTCTGATGCTGAGACCATAACCACAAGCCCAACTTGTGATACTGCTAGAGGCTGAAGTGCTTCTCTTAAGGTAAGGGAACCCACACTGAAATATTGCCCTCATCTGTGGCTGGAAGACTGACTATACTGAATTTTCTGATCCCCTTTCAGGCTGTTTGTGGTGCTTACCTACTCTGGATATGTTTTAAGGTTGTATTATTCCCGTGTGATCATCTAACTCTAGGTCATGCTATAGGGCAGACAAAGGCCTCAACTGGTGACATGAAGAGAAAGAGCATATTGGAATAACTGACCTCACACAACCCCTTCAAAACAAGGATGGAAGACATTATTCAAACTGAACTGGAAGTGCTAGAACTCGGCAGTCAAATGAGAGATCACATTGGAAGCTCTGGGAGTCTTTGCACAAAAACTGATGTCGGTACTACTTGGGACACATTGACAAATGTGAGCAACAGCCTCTTTCAAGAGGCACCATCTCTCTCCAGGAAATGTGCTAAGCATCTCTTACCTTCTACTTGAAAATGTGATGACTTATGTCTTTGGGTTGGTCTTAAGAGAGCTCTCAGATCTCAGATCTCTCCAAAATGAGCCTACAGTTTTTCAAAAGAGCTTCCTGGAGGGGTAAGAGATACAATGTTTATGTACAATCCACAGACAGTTATCTATACTTTGGGAGTCTTCCAAATAGAAATGTTGTTACAAAATTGGCCTCTGACTTCAGCCAAAGTGATTGATGAGGCCAACTTGGCCCTGGAAGATAATCAGATCAGTTTTAGTTCACTGGCTGGAGTTGTTTTGGATGATAGAATTGCCTTATATTTTCTGCTTGCAGGCCAGAGCAGAGTCTGTTCAAATGCTAATACACCCTGCTGTACTTGGATTAATGCCTTGGGCCAAGTGAAAAGGTCAATGCAGAAATTCATGGTTTATGGGATTTGTTTAGTTGGTTAAGACTGGGATCCCAAGGGCCATGATTGAGATCATCACTGCTGCATGGAGTTCTTTTGATAATGGACTCAGTTAAAGGCTACATAAAATGAATGGAAAGGATGTGTCCCAGCCTGTGTGTGTCAGATTAAACAGATTAGCTATTGGAGTGGCACACTCACAGAAGGTACATCAGAAGCCAGAAAGGTATAAAAGTGAGAGGAGCTACCTCATCACAGGATTCTCCTATTTCTACATACCTTCTGAGCAGGGAATGGGCTTCCCTTTGTGCAGAAAAGAGCTATGGAAAATATAAATTGTTACTCTGGAGCAAAGAAGGTCTAGAATAATAAAGGCAAAGTTCCTCTTGGCAGTAAAAAGCAATCAAGCTTACTGCCCATTATAAAATCTTGGGGTTCTCAAAGCTTAAGGTTCCTCTCCTGTAATGCAAACTATACGGTGCATGTGTCATTTGGCCCTCCCATTTTTTTTTTTTTTTTTTTTTTTTTTTGCTGAGAATTGGCACTCAGGAAACCAGAAGGAAAGGCAGTGATTCTGACTATTCTTTGAGCAATAAATGGTGGTTTAAGAGTAATCTGATGTCTTCTACCTTCATCCATGAAGCTGTGGCAAGTTCCCTGGTTAGCATGCAAGTAGGATAAAAATCTCAAGCCTTTTACAGTTCTTGGCTCTAAGTTCTGTTGAACTCAAATTACATGTTGGACATATCCCTCTATTTTGGAGGAACCATCAATTTTCTATGATAAAAATGCAATTCAACTTTCCAGGGAGGGGAGATGAAGACTCCAATAGTGTCATCTCTTAGACAAGTTTATTGGGGTGGGGGAGTGTCTCTAGACTATATTTTTGTGGAAATATTTACTCTCAAAATGGACTGGATTCTCAGAAAAGTCAGGTAGTTGAGAAGAACAAGGACCAAGGAGAAAGTGGTTCCTGAGGGCTATGGTCATGTTGAGGTCCTGCTGAGATTCAGTAAGGGCTATTATGTAGTGAAGGTGCTACAATTGGGATGTGCAGTTTATTCAATAGTAACCTGAGTCCTTGGCTAGCAGCAGGAGGAGAGCATCAGCATAGTGCAGGCAACATCCAGGGAGTGGGAAAGGCAGCTGTGGGATACTTTTATCTTTAGGAAGAAGCATCATGGACCATGCTCCCCTTTAGCCCTCTGCTCCAGCCACACTAGCTTTGTTTTTCTCAAGCGGGTGAAGTTTTTCCCTTTTATGGGGACATTTTATTAGCCATTCCTTCTGCCTGGAATTTTCCTTCCCATGATCTTTGTAAGATTAGTTATTTTTTGATGAGTCCAGTCCATTCAACATTTAATGAGCCCCCACTCCCTGTGTGTGCCAAGGTTTTGTTCTATATTCTGAAGTTAAATTGAAAAAAAGAAATTGTGCTAATAAAAAAAAAATAAAAAACATTCCTGCCCTCATGGAATTTATATTCTAGTGGAGTATGGGGACATAGACTATCTGTCATATCAAAAAGTGAAACAAATAGGGTTTCAAAAGATGACAAATGCTATAGAGAAAAATAAGTTGTCAAAAGAGTAAAGGGGGTGTTGAGAGTTGGATGTGGGGACTATTTCACAAGTTAACACGTGGACTAAGAACACAGCAAGTCAGGGTGCTGAGTGAAACAGACACCTGGAAGAAGCTGGGCCTAGGAAAACGGAATCAGAAGTGCAAAGACCCCACTGTGGAAGTGTGCCATGCCATGTTCAAGGGCCAGCGATTTTGCTGGAGTCTAATGACAGGAGAGGAGTAGGGAGGAAGGCGCTCAAGTCATAAAAGTACTCAGGCTGCATTGGGTTAAGCCATCTAGGCTGTTGTGGTATGTGACAGGAAGCAGTTTATATACTCCAGCAGAATGGAATCATGAATGATTGGATTGACCAAGGAAAGTAGGGAATATGGGAGACACGGGGTTGAAACAGAAGCCCTACATTGGAGCAAGTCAGAGGGTTCATCCACCCCAGCAACAGGGGACAAGGCGGCATAATGGGTAGATTTGGTGTTGGGAGTCAAAGGACGTTTTCCATTGCTTCTACTTTCCAGTGAAATAGGAAGCAAGGGCCTCAACAGAGAGTGACAAAAGGAGATAGTGGTGTTTTAAAGAAACAAAAGGTATGAAATGGACTAGAAAAATATAGTGTGATTGCTAGCAGTGTCGAGTCCTCTGTGGTCTGTGATCATGAATCCCAGATGAGACTTCTCATCATGGCTGTGCATGTTGTTCCAGGTTAAATTCAGCTGTCAGCACAGGTGTGATATAAGCTAGCCCCTCCTATCTCAACATCAGTATCTTCAGGGAACTCTGTTCCCCACCCTAATGTGGCCACCCACTAATATTCTATTTGAATTCTATGCATAGCATGTATCAAATATGTGTTTTTACTGATTCCTTGGTTGTCCGGGGGTTCACTGTTTCTCTGATGGAAAAATGAGAGCAAGACTTAACTCTACCTCACTCAACTGAAATGTTTTAAAACATCATTTGGTATATACTAGGTGTTCAATTGTAGGTAGGGGTGCACACACACACGTGTGTGTGTGTGTGTGTGTGTGTGTGTGCACTAGAGGCTGGCTAACAGGAGTTTCAACTGTTTCTGATCATATACCCCAGCTGGCATGTAGACACCCAGCCCATGAACCACAACGCTTGCCTGTGCATCACAGCCTTTTGTGTCCTGGAAAGCAAGAGGAATGTGTTGGAGCTACAGTTCAGTGTTTAATTCTTTCCTTAATAGGTGAATTTTCACACTGGCAAGGAAAAGAGGGGATGAAGTTTGATCATAGAGATGTTGGGAATGAATGCTATCTGTTGCTTGAAGCAGAGTTTACAAGCTAGAGTGGTAGGAAGGCAAGTGCCTATTCTGTCACAAAAAGAAAAAGACATCATTAACAGAAGACGCCTGACCTCATGAAGAGGTCAAAGTAGTGATTTTTTTTTTTTCCCCCAATAGGAAAGGCATGAGCTTAAATGAGCATTTTGTTTTTTTATGTTCAATTATTTTATTTTCCTATATGTGTAAGATGCAAAAGGGAATGTTTTAGCATTTCAGCATTAACGACATTGTGAGATGTATTGGGTTTAATATAAGAAAGAAATAACTGTAAGAGCTAGCTAATGATGGAACAGTATTGCTTACATAGTTGCCCACCTGGTCCTATGATCCCAACAGGAATTGGAATTAAAGGATCTGTTAATTAGTTTAGAACTAAATCCATGCCAGGCATTTAGGTGGATAGGACTGTGCATATATATTAACATTGTAAAGACAACTCAAAGCATTTTCTATTATTTTTGTGCACAGATGATAGGATTACTACTATTTATCATTACATGGATTGTATATTAAACAGTGTGTGTGTGCATACAGTGCACATTCAGTGGGCTGAGAAGGTGCTGATTATCCAGTTTGCATGTTATTTTTGCCTTTTGACGCAGCTTTTTATAAAAATTACATTAGCATTTATAGTGGCAAACAGGTAAAGAATTGGGCAAACTGGCAAAGGCAATATAGCTATTAATTCTCATAAAATATTGTTGGAGGAAGGTTGGGAATTTTTCTCTAAGATAAAGTCCTTATCCTGAGCTAATTTCATAGTCTCAAGCATACTTTGTTTCCCCTCAAGTTTGGGTTTCTGCCAGAAGTTCTATCATTCCTGTGCTTTGCTTGGCCCACTTCTACCACCCTTCCAGAATCACAAGGCCTTTTCTCCATTACCTCGACCTTTCTGGAGATTGACTGACAGGCTAATCACAAGGAAAACCATTCACTTTCTTCTTCCCTGCTCTCTGAGAACAGGAACTGTGGTCTGTCTTGCTCCTTATTGTAGCCCCAGTGCATCTCATAGTGCTAGGCTCATGGTAAATGGTTTATATACTTTTGTTGAAGAAATAGGTCTTTGTTCATTGTGATAAATTTAAAATTGCTTTTTGATTTTATGTATCTGCACATACAAATATAATTGACACATACAGTCATAGGTTAATTTTTGTTAGGATAATTTATATGCTCTGAATGTTTTTACTTCATAATATTTCATGGCTTCATTATGTTAATGGCTTTAATTAAGGAACTGTATGAGGTCCTCTGTCAAACTTGGGAGTTGCCTCTTAAGACTGACTAATAAATCAAATGAACCCAAGATGCAATGACAATGTTACCAAAGTGGCCAGGTTTAGAAAACATGAAGTGCTGTTTGCCACTGTCTCTTTGTACAGAGCTGTGAGGCTTGACTGCCCTGCTCATGTGATGACTTGGAATGTCAGGTCCATTTTACAGTAAGCTGAATGCTGCAAACAACCACTGGGACTCACTGACTTACCTCCAGTGTTAGTGACGTGAGCTGCTTGTTGGAATCCATCCTGGCAAGTTATGAGTGACACAGAAATCAAAAAGGTTCTCACCTAATACTCTTGGAAAATGTGGATGGTGCTAATTTTTTCATAGTTCTGGACAGGCTTGAATGATGACAACAATTCTGTTTCCGTGAAAATAGCAGGAGCTTTTAAACAAGCATATGTGAAGCTAAGCCTCAGGGTAGGAATTCCTGGCAACTAGAAAAGGGGAAGTGTAGTCTGCCAAAATCATTTGCTTAATTTTCCTGATAATCTAACACCTGCCAGTGAGACCCTTCTGGTATCCCAAAATGGCTGAGGATTGTGGAAACACCAACAATAACTTCTCTAGAGTCCCTCACCCTCATTGTAGGGGCGTTGCTTTCCAAAGGACCTATTTACTGTAAAATGATGAGGATGTTAATATTGCTCAGTGACGTCACTGGCAATAAGGCCAGTTTCCTCAGAGCTCACAGCATTCTTGGCACACTCTGTTCGAAGTAAAGAGGCTGATTCAAAGACAGACCTTTAGGAGAAATGAATCTTTCACTTGATGGTACTCGTCCTTGATCTCAGGAGTTTCCAGACAGGCAGTCTGGATGAAGACCTGATCTCCTTTAGTTTTCTGTTTTCATTTAGCCAGCTTTAAAATAACTCTTAAGAAAGTACTTGCTCCACCCCCACCCACCACAATTATGAAAGAATTCCTGTATTCTAATGTCAAACTTACCAGGATTTCCAAGAGTTAGTAGCCAAGTCCTAAAAATGGCATTCAACTTGGAATATTCTCTCACACATTCTTAGCAGGGTTTCAAAAGTCCTCCAGCCATGGTCTGTTAAAAGCCTGATCCTCCCAGGGCCGTAAGCAAAAGAGAGGGCAGAGGGGGCAGGCCAGAGAGTTCCTGGAAGTTTGAAAACTATTTTCTGAAAGTTACATACTCCTTCGAAATAATTTTCTATTAAAAACGAAGAGGAGCACTTGGGGAGCAGTAATTTACCTGTTAGAACTCTAATTCCATCTCTCCAATGGTAAAGGATGACATTCCCTAACAGCCACAGCTTATGACTAAAGTTCAGCCTGACATACAATACTTCTCTGAAGAATGAGAAGAATTATGTGAACTGTTTTTTGTAATCTGTTATTTTTTTAACATTTATTTTTGGCTGATACAAGGTAAAAATTGTATATATTAGCTGTACCAAACAATGTTTGATACATGCAAACATTGCATAATATTTAAATCAGGTTAAGCACATTCATCTCTTCATTTATCATTTCTTTATAGTGAAAGTTTCAAAACCCTTTCTTCTAAATTTTTGAAATGAGCAGTACATGACTGTTATCTATAGTGTTAACCTGGAAGAGGGTTTTGAAGGGGAATAAGCAGTCCAGCAATGTGACCAAGATGGTTGTTCTGAATTATGATTCAATATGCAGAACAGCTCTGAAGAGGTGAGAGATTCAAATTCTAATTTTTTTGAAATACATAACATGGGAGTGAGAAATGAAAGTTTGTAGTGAGGAAATATACAGTCATGACTGGTACTAGGCTCAATATTCTATGGTTTCATTGGCATCACAAAATCCTTCAAATAATACAATTTCTGGACTTTTTCTGAGGGGGGGTACCAGGGATTGAACTCAGGGGCACTTGACCACTGAGCCACATCCCCAGTCCTATTTTGCATTTTAATTAGAGACAGGGTCTCACTGAGTTGCTTAGTACCTTGTTGTTCCTGGGACTGGCTTTGAATTTGTGATCCTCCTGTCTCAGCCTCCTGAGCTGCTGGGAATACAGGCCTGTGCCACCAATCCCAGCTTGGACTTCCTTTTCTTTTCTTTTTTTTAAAATAAGACCTAAACACTCTAGGAAATACAATTGATGATAAATATCTATTTATTACTTCACACTGACCAAATAATCATCTATTTTGATTTTCCTATTTCATATTCCATTCATATTTTACACTTATTTCCTTTCATATTCTAGGCCTAGTTTCATCATAAAGGACTATATTATATTTAATACTGATGTATTATAACTAATACATCATTATTCACCAGTGCATTGATACTGTCATTGTTCTATAATTAGCATGTATGATGCTGGTTGTAAAAGTAGCTTGTTTTTAAGAATTATTTTTGAAATCATGCTAAAAAAAAGTTTCAACACCGTGTGAAAACAATATTTAATTTCTAAGATAGTTCTTGGAAATAGACTAATTCATATCCTAATTTTAGCAATAGAAGTATAAATCAACTCAGAAGGATGAAATGAAAAAAATAATTTTATACATATTTAAAATACCTGGAGAATGCCAAAGTTCTATATCTTGAGGTGTGGTGGGTAGATGAATTAAAAAAAATATGTATATATATATATATATATATATATATATATATATATATGAAGAGCATAACAGAATAGCAAACAAAACAGCCAATAGCTTCATGATTCCCTTTTCTACTTTCAGATCTCATTTTATTCGACCATAGTTGATCTGGCTTATAGGTTTCAAGTACACCTGTCTGGGTGAAGACTAAGGGTATTAGAAACACATCCTATAATTTTTTTCTGCTTCCAAAGGTAAGAAACCCTTACGGTTGCAAATCCCTAGGGGAAACATTTCTCTGTTCTTTTAAGCTTATACATTATTTTTAAAACAGATTAAGGTATTTTACCTCTGAAGGTATATTTATTTTCATACAGTTTTAAGCAGAAAGTTTCCAAATCATAAAAATTTTCTTACCAATGCTTTATAATAGACTGCTTTATTGAGATGGTGTCTCCTAGCCTGAGCAAGTTTTCATTTGTTTTCCACCTCTATCAGGGCCTATCTTGCATGTAATGAAGCTGCAGTGGTCATGTGAGGGTTTAAAGAAAAAAGGTGTGTGCTCAGTTGACCATCTTAAAGTAGAATGTAATACTGATTAAAAATTTATTTAAAAAATGTTTTAAATTTACTCACTGTATACAAAATGTGTTCGCTTTGGTGGCCAATGTAACTATAGAACTGCGTTAATACATGTAATTTTAAAAACATCTCAAAATGTGCAAAGAATTAAGTAAATTTCTATTGAAATAGTAAATTTAGTAAATAGTACATTTAAATATTTTAGGTAATAGCATTGGAAATTCTTAATGGATTAATACCACACTATTCATTTTCCTTTTAAAATTACTTTTTATCAAGAGATAATAATCACGTACAATTTATGGGGTACAATGTGAATATTTTCACACATGTATGTTGTTAAATATCAAATCAAGCTAATAAACATAGTCATCATCTTGTATACTTATTTTATTCATGAAAACATTTAAAATCCATTCTTTAGCAAATTTTTGAAGCATGTGTTATTATTAGCTATATTTACTGTCCTGTGCTAATAGAAAATGAGAAGTTTTTCTTCCTCACTTAAGATTCTTTCTTTGTGACCATCTTTCCTTTCCCCCTGCACTGTCTCCTGTCCCTTAGTTTCTGGTAACCACCATTCTAACGCCTACTACTACGAATTTTTTTTTTTTTTTCCAGATTCCACATGTAAGAGATCCCGTAGTATGTTTTTCTGTGCCTGGCTTCTTTCATTTAACATAATATCTTCTCTATCCATCATGTTGTGGCAGATGACAGAATTTCCTTTTTAAGGCCAAATAGTATTCCATTATGTGTGAACAACAGATTTTTATCCATTCATTGATGAGCAAATTGCATGTTTCCACTCTCTATTATAAATAATGCTACAATAAATATGGAAGTTCTGATCTCTCAAGATACTAATTGTACTTTCTTTTGATATATAACTAGAAGTAGGATTTCTAAATTTTAGTGCATTGCTAGTAATCCTATTTTTTTGAACATTCATATTTTTTTAAATAACTATGCTGATTTACATTTTCAGGAAATAATAGACAAGGATTTTCTTTTCTCTACATCCTTGCCAACACATCTTTTATGTGGTTTTTTTTTTTTTTTTTTTTTTTTTTTTTTTGGTGGTGGTTGTTGTTCCGGGGATTGAACTTGGGGACATTTGACCACTGAGTCACATCCCCAGCCCTATTTTGTATTTTGTTTAGAGACAATTTCACTGAGTTGCTGAGCACCTCACTTTTGCTGAGGCTGGCTTTGAACTCGAGATCCTCCTCTCAGCCTCCCAAGTCACTGGGATTATAGGCATGTGCCACTGAGGCTGGCCTCTTTTCATGTATTTGATAAGTCATTCTAATAGGTATGGAGTGAAGTAGTATCTCAATGTGGTGTTAATTTGCATTGCCCTGATTAGTGATGTTGAACATTTTTTCTTGGCCTTTTAGCATGTCCTTATTTCTTTGAGAAATGTTGCCCATTTTTTAAAAGGGTTATTTCCTTACTTTAAAGTAGATTGATTTCCTCACAGATTATGGCTATTAACCCTTTTGTAATATGATTTGCAAACATTTTTCCCAACCTGTGGATTGCCTCTTTGATTTTTTTCTTGTGCAGAAACTTTTTAATTTGTTGCAGTGATATTTGAATATTGTTGCTTTTGCTGACTGAACTTTCAGAGTGCTACCCAAGAAATCAATGCCCAGATCAATGTCATGGAGCTTTTCTCCATGTTTTCTTCTAGTACTTTCACAGTTTCTGCTTTTATGTGTACTTAAATACTTCGAGTGGATTCTTGTATAAGGGGTGAGATTAATGACCCATTTTCATCACCTTCCTATGGATAGACTATTTCCCCAGCACCATTTACTAAAGAGACTGTCCTTTCCCCCATTGTGTGTTCTCGGTACCTTTTGTTGAAAATAATGGATCATATTTGTGCGGGATTATTTCAGCCCTCTGTATCCTATTCCTTTGGTCAATGTGTCTACTTTTATATCAGAACAATTTTTTTTTTTTTAATATGTGGTGCTGAGAATCAAAGCCAGTGCCTCACACATGCTAGGCAAGCACTCTACCACTGAGCTACAACTCCAGCCCAGAACAAATTTGCTTTGATTATAACTTTGTAAAGTATTTTGAAATCAGGTAGTGTGATGCCCCCATCTTTGTTCTTTTGCTCATGATTGTTTTGGCTAGTTAAGGTTTCTGTGGTTCCATACAAATTTTATGATTGTTTTTCCTATATCTATGAAAAATGACAATGTAAATTTGATAGAGATTGCATTGACCATGAATAATACTTTGGTTAGTATGGACATTTTAACAATATTTCTCCAATCCATGAACATAGGATATCTTCCCATTCATTTGTGTCATCTTTAAGTTCTTTCTTTTGTTTTCTATAATTTTCAGCATACAGTTCTTGCTTCTTCTTGTTTAAGTTTACTCCTGTGTGTTTTAATGTTATTTTAAGTGGGATTGTTTTCTTAATTTCTTTTTTAGATAGTCCCTTGTTATTTTGTAGAAATGCTAAGATTTTTCTATGTTGACTTTGTATCCTGAAATTTCACTGAATTCATTTGTTGTAACAGAGTTTTGGTGGAGGATAGGGTTTTTTTATACGTCAAATCATATTATCAGCCAAAAAAAGGAGAGAAATTTACACTTCCTTTCCTGTTTGGATGCCTTTTTGTATTTCTTGCATAATTCATCCTGCTAAAACTTTAATTCTGTGTTGATTATAAGAAACAAGAGTGGGCATCCTTGTCTTTTTCTGATATTACAAGAAAACCTGACTTTTCTCCAATGTTAGCAGCTGAGGACTTGTCATATAGGGTCTTCATCATTATCAGAAACATTCCTTCTCAACATGATTTGGTAAGAGTTTTTATCACCAAGAGGTGTGGATTTTTTTTCAGATGCTTTTTCTGTATCCTTTGAGATGATCAAATGCATTTTCCCTTCATTATGTTCATATGATGAATTATATTTATTGATTTTCATATTTTGAACCATCCTTACACCCCAGGAATAAATCCCATTTTATTATAGTGAATAATCCCTAATGTACTGTTGAATTTGGCTTTTGGCATTTTCTTGGCAACTTTTACACTTTGTTCACCAAGGATATTCACCTGTAATTCTTTCTAAAAATAATCTTTGCCTAGTTTTGATATTGAGGTGATGTTAGATGATAGCCTTATAAAATGAGTTTTGAAGTGTTCCCTTCCCTTCAGGTCTTTCCAAGAATTTGAGAAGAAATGGTATCATTTCTCCATTAAACGCCTGGTAGAATTCAGTAGCGAACCCATGAGATGCTGGACTTTAATGGGAGACATTTTATTAGTATTTCAATTTCCTTAGTCATTATGGGTTTGTCAATATTTCCAATTTCCTTATGATTCAAACTCAATAGCTTATGAGTTTCTAAGAATTTATCCATTTCTTCTAGGTTATCCAAGTCATCGGTATATGATAGTTTCTAGTAGTCTCTTATGATCCTTTTTTCTAAATTATCAGTTATGTCTTTTTCATTTATTTTATTTGAGTTTTCTTTCTTAGCCTATTTTTCTACAACAGATTTTATTTATTTATTTGTTTGTTTATTTATTTATTTTTTAGTAGTTTTCTAGTCTCACATTTATTTCCTTTCTGATCTTTATTTCCTTCCTATATTTTGGAATATAATGAGATATAATTATTTCTTTAGGATCTTTCTTTCTGGTGTAGGCAGTTAATGCTATAAACTTCTCTCTTAGAAAAGTTTTGCTGTATTCTCAAACTTTTTTATGTTTCCATTTTTGTCTCAAGGTCTTTTTAAATTTTCCTATTGCTTTCTCTGCCCAGTAGGTGTTTGGGACCTATTGTTTAATTTACACATATTTATGAATTTTTCATGATTCCTCCTGTCATTGAACTCTAATATTTCATCAGAGCAGTCAGAAAAACTTCCTGATATGACTTCAATCTTTAATTTAAGGTGACTTTTATAGCCTTACATATGCTCTACCCTGAAGAATGCTCCATGGGCACTAGAGAAGTATCTGGATTCTGCAGTCAGTGGATGGTTCCTTTGGTTTAAGTGTAATTCAAGCCCAATGTTTCCATTACTGACTTTTCATCTGGATCATTGATTGATTGATCTATTGTTGAAAGTTGGGTACTGAAATCCCCTACTATAATTAGCACTGCTGTCTGTTTTGCTTCAGATACTTAATTTTGCTTTATATATTTATGTGCTCTGATTTGGGGCATATACATACTTACAATTTTATGTAAATTCTCGTTGATTTGCCCCTTGGCTACAATATGACTTTTTTTTTTTTTTTTTTTGCTTACAGTTTCAACCTAAAGTCTATTTGTCTCACAAAATTACAGCTCTACCTACTTTATTTTGATTTTCATTAGCATGGAACATCTTTTTACCTCTTGTAAGCAGCAATAGTTGGGTCTATAATTAGGCATAGAGTCTATGCCTTTTGATTGGAGAATTAAATCAGTTTATATTCAGAGTAATTATTAATAGTTACTGGTGCCATTTTTGTAACTGTCTTTGGGTTCTTTGGAAAATCCTTTATTCTTTCTTGTTTCTTTGCTTTTTCCTTTGTGGTTTAATGGTTTTCTTTGGGTGGTACACTTGTACTCTTTTTATTCTTTGTGTATCAATTATAGGCATCTGCTTTCTGGTCACTCTAAGGTTTGTTTACATGAAACATTACAGACTCTTTTAAGTCAATAATCAATTAACTATTTAAGTCAATAATCAATTAAGTATAGAGACTCTATACTTTTACTCCCATGTTTTGTTTTTGAAGTCATATTTGTACAAGTTTACATATTTACAAGTAAAAAAATTTGTATCACTTATCAAAATATTTATCTGATAATTGCCACTTCCAATATAGTACTAGTGTTTTGATTGTGATAATGTACTACTGTTAATAGTGAATATAATTGGGCCAAGATGAAATCTTAAGGTAGTTTTGATTTGCATTTCTCTTATAACGAGGGATGTTGGACATTTTTTCATGAATCTGTTGATTGCTTGTAGATTTCCTCTGTAAAGTGTCCATTTCTTTGTACCATTTATTGATTGGGTTATTAGTATTCTTGGTGTAAAAATTTTTGAGTACTCTGTAGATTCTGTAGATTCAGCTCTATCTGAAGTGTGTGTGGCAAAGATTTTCTCCCACTCCATAGGCTCTCTCTTCACATTGCTGACTGTTTCCTTTGGTGAGAAAAAAACTTTTTAGTTTGACTCTATCCCAATCATTGATTCCTGCTTTTATTTCTTGTGCTTTGAGAGTCACATTAAGGAAATCTGGTCGTAGGCCAAAATGATGAAGATTTGGACCTATTTTCTCTTCTATTAGGTGGAGGGTCTCTGGTCTAATTCCGAGATTCTTGATCCATTTTGAGTTGAGTTTTGTACAGGGTGAGAGATATGGGTTTAGTTTCATTTTGCTGCATATGGATTTCCGGTTTTCCCAGCACCATTGATTGAAGAGGCTATCTTTTCTCCATTGTATGTTTTTGGCTCCATTGTCAAGTATGAGATACCTGTATTTATGTGGATTTGTCTCTGTGTCCTCTATTCTGTACCATTGATCTACCTGTCTATTTTGGTGCCAATACCATGCGGTTTTTGTTACTATTGCTCTGTAGTATATTTGAAGGTCTAGTATTGTGATATCCCCTGCTTCGCTCTTCTTGCTAAGAATTGTTTTAGCTATTCTGGGTCTCATATTCCTCCAAATGAATTTCATGACTGCTTGTTCTAATTCTATGAGGTCTGTCATTGGGATTTTAATTGGAATTGCATTGAATTTGTATTGCGCTTTTGGTAGTATGGCCATTTTGACTATATTAATTCTGCCTATCCAAGAACATGGAAGATCTTTCCATCTTCTCAGACTTTCTTTAATTTCTTTCTTTAATGTTCTATAGTTCTCATTGTAGAGGTCTTTCACCTCTTTTGTAGATTGATTCCCAAGTGTTTTATTTTTCTAGAGGCTATTGTGAATGGTATAGTTTTCCTAATTTCTCTCTCAGAGGATGCATCACTTATGAATAAAAATGCATTAGATTTATGAGCATTAATTTTATATCCTGCTACTCTACTGAATTCATTTGAGTTCCAGAAGTTTTCTGGTGGAATTTTCATCTTACCCCAATTAGAATGTCTTTTATTAAGAACAGGCAACAACAGGTGTTGGCGAGGATGTGGGGAAAAGGGTACACTCATACATTGCTGGTGGGATTGCAAGTTGGTGCAGCCACTCTGGAATGCATTGTGGAGATTCCTTAGAAAACTTGGAATGGATCTACCATTTGATCCAGCTATCCCACTCCTTGACCTATACCAAAAGGACTTAAAATCAGATTACTACAGTGATGCAGCCACATCAATGTTCATAACTGCCCAATTCACAATAGCTAGATTGTGGAACCAACCTAGATGCCCTTCAATAGATGAATGGATAAAGAAACTGTGGTAGTTATACACAATGGAATATTACTCAGCCATAAAGAAGAATAAAGTTATGGCATTTGTAGGTAAATGGATGATGTTGGAGACTGTTAAGTGAGATTAGCCAATTCCCAAAATCCAAAGGCTGAATGGATTCTCTGATAAGTGAATGATGATGCATAATGTGGATGGAAGGGTGGCTAGAATGGAGGAAGGGTAGATAGCATAGAGGGGAGGGAGGGGTGGGGTCAGGGGAGGGGGGGTAATAATAACAGAATGTGTGACAGACATCATTGCCCTGTGTACATGTATGAATGCACAGATGGTGTGACTCTACTTTGTGTACAACCAGAGAAACAATAGCTGTACTCCATTTGTGTTCAATGAATCAAAATTTAAAAAAATAGTGAATATACTTTCATGACTCTCATGTTACTAGTTTGTATCTTTCCATAGATGAGGGAACTCCCTTTAGAGATGATAAACATCTTCAGTTTTTGTCTGAGAAAGCATCTTCCATCCACTTTTGAAAAATAAGATTACTGGTATAGTATTGTTGGTTATCAGGATAGTCTGTTTTGGTTTTACAGAATTTTCAGTATTTTGGTCTACTCCCTTATGGACTGCAAGGTTTCCGTTAAAAAATCCACTAAGCCTTAGGGAAGCTCCCTTGTATGTAACACATTGTCTTGCTCCTTCTTTCATATTTCTACTTGGCTTTAATTTTTGAAAAATATGAGTATGATTTTTGTCTCAGGAAGTCTCTTTAATTTTATTTGGCATATTTTAAGCTACCTGGGCTAGGATTTCAATAGTCTCTTTCAGGCTTGGAAACTTTTCTGCCATTAATTCTTTTAAATATTTTCTTTCCCTTTCAATCTCTGTTCTCCTTCTAGAATGCTTTTTAAGTATGGGTGTGCATAAATTATGTTGAATTTTTCACTTCAATTATAGTATTCTTCATATCTGTCATTTATTTTTAGTGCTTTAAAAATACTTTTGTTGAAACTTTAATTTTGCATTGCTTTCCTGATCTCAGTGAACATCATTGTGACAAATATTTTAAATTCCCTCTTGGCCAAATCAAATATTTCCATTTTACGAGAGTCAGTTTCTGGGAAATTATCTTGTTCTTTTAATGGCAACATATTTCTCTTCCTTTTTCTTAACTCTGTGATGGTTTTTGTGTATTAGATAACTGCCTCTTTTAGCCTTGTCACAGGTGCTTCACACACAGTTAGATCTCACCAATCTAGCCAGCCAGAAAATCTAAGGTGCCTCTCAGATCTTTGTGTTTATTCAAACTGCTTGCCTCTGTTTTTGATGACCCACCAGATCAGGATGTACCATACCCTGTCAGTACCACCAGACAGGTAAGGTAGAAGCCTGATCTTTTAGATGTAGCTGTAATAGTTAGGGTGTTAAATGTATGCTTCAGTTTCTTCAATCCTCTCACTAAACCTGGGAGTGGATGTTTATTCCCTCTCTCTTCACTAAGCCAGGGGGAGGACCTGTAGCAAATGCCTGTGGTCACATTCAGAATGTGCCCTCAGTCCCTGTGGAGATAGTCACTGGAAGTGGGCCCATTGTATTGCCCACCTTTTTGTTTTCTATGATTTAGGAAGTCTTAGCAATGTAGATCCTCATCGACTCTAGAGCTGGGAGGTTAGTGGGTCAGTGCCCTGGGTGAGAGGCTTAGAATTTGTGGCACTTGTGCATGAACAAGCTCCTTCCAGGAAGGACAGATTGACCTCAACCTATCACTGGGGCTGGTCAGCAGAGAAGATTCAGGCTATAGAAGGTATACTGTTAACACATTAGAAAACTCCTTTCAGGAGAAATTGGTAGACATGGAGTTTTTGCTGGTGCAAGCCAGGGAAGAAGGCTTGAGAAGTGCTAAGGTCCTGTTCAGACTGTCAGAGATCTATAGTTACTGACCCTGTCAGCTCCCTGATGCAGGCTAGAGACTCAACTGCCAGTAGCAAGCATTGGCAGAGTGTGCTTGCAAGACCATAGCACTGAGAAATTGGAATCCTTGTTACCCTGACCAAGTACTTATGTACCCATCTAAAACTGCCACTTATCCTGCTATGGTCTAGAAAGACCCATGCCTATAACCATCTGCTCTCAGAGTTGAATTAAGAGCTAAATTGTTGAGAATCTTAGTGTATTATATGTCTGGTCCAAACTCTCCTCTCCTCAGGGAGAAACTAGATGCTAAGAGATTCTCTTCTAATTCCTTGGCATAGTACTTGGGGTGGGGTGTGTGTGCACCCAGGGGTCTTAGATCAGTTTATCCTAACCATGTGATATGATTATTTTCTCAGTTGCCTAGTACACAAGATTTTCTCAATTCATTTCTGACATATTCTCAAAGGGAGCTGATCCAGTAATATATTTATTTGGTATTACTGGGGTGGAGGGAGAGTTAGGGGTCTCCTGGTGATAACATGTTAACATCACTACATTATTTCTTTTTCTGAAGGGCATAAGATATTGCTACTTTGATGAGAGGTAGAAGGATGAAGAAAATATTTCATGTCCTGTTTATATTTTTAGCAAATTCAAGTTTTTTTGTTTTGGGTTTTTTTTTTTTTTTTGTACTGGGGATTCAACACAGGGAGCTTTCCCACTGATTCCCTTGGCGGCCCTTTATATTTTATATTTTGAGACAGGGTCTTCCTTTAGGGCCTTCATAAGTTGCTGAGACTGGACTTGAACTTCCGATTCTCCTTCCTCAGTCTTCCAAGCTATTGGGATTCTAGGAGTGCACCACAACACCCAGCTGCAAATTCAGATTTAAACATAGTATTTCCCCTACATATTTCATATTCTCTTCAGAAAATGGAAGCTGTATTTCTTAATCAGAATAAAAATTGAAATTTTAAATAACATTTTGCATTTTCTATATATAAACTACACATTTTGTTGATCAACATTGTTTTCATATTGCTTATGTTGTTTGAAAATATATTTTTTTAATGATGAGATAAAAGCATCATGAAAGGAAGATTCCATAAGCATATTTTTTAAACTAACCTTATCTGATTGAGATATCTTTGTAGTAGAGAAATGATTGAAGTTTACAGTAAAAATGATCAGAATTTTAAGAAATTATGCATTTGATTTAAAAAAAAGACACTCCCAAATAAAAATTTACATAATTACATTTTAGTAGCAATTTTTCACTTTTTCCTTTATTCTAACACTGGAAAGTAAAAAAAGATGCTATATAAAACTGAGCAACCTGAATTCTAGCACTGTTAACAATTTATTCATTGATTAATATACACTGAGTACCCTACTATCTATCAGGTGTCATGACATCTACTGGGTGTATCACACAATGGTATGACAAATACTTTGGAAGCAGAGGAAGTTACAATATCAGACTTTCCATTCAGACTATGGAAAGGAGTCTAACTTAGTTTGAATGAATTGGGAACCACTGAATGCTTTAAACAAGGGAATGACATACTACATTTAAAATTTTTGCTGCATTAAGTAGAATGGATTAATGAATGATGGACTGAGGAATGGAAATGGTATTGTGAGCTGTTAGAATAGATTAACCACAAAAATTCAGGCAGCAGATTACTATGACCTAGCATAAGCTGTTAGAAGAAAATGACCTATTTTATCAGTTATTCTGTCTTTAACTATATTCAACAAATATTTATTGAGCAACTACTATGTGCTCAGTCTGTACTCACTTTGGTTTACTACGTGTTGAATATATAAGAGAACTAATACTTGATCTCAGTCACAATGAGACTAGTAAGTATCGCAGCTATAGAATGATATGGATATGTAACAAACAGTGAACACTTGAGGGACAGGAAAACCTCACAGAAAGTAGTTTTTGAACTGTCTTGAAATCATATTTGGGTATAATAAAGGCTGAACAGTAAGAAGTGGTCTTTTAATTAGAAATTAAGGGCAAAAAAGTGAGCAAGTAGCCTGGCACAGTGGCACATGCTGGTAATCCCAGCGGCTCAGGAGGCTAAGGCAGGAGGATCACAAATTCAGTCAGCCTCAGCAATGGTGAGTTGCTAAGCAACTCAGTGAGACCCTGTCTCTAAATAAAATACAAAATAGGGCTGGGGATGTGACTCATCGGTCAAGTGCCCCTGAGTTTGATCCCTGGTACCAAAAATAAAAACAACAAATGGTGAGCAAGCATGATCTATTCAAAGATAGTGAACAGTTTTGGTTGGCTGGAGTATTTCCAGTAAACTGACTGGATAAGCGTGATGATGCTGAGTTGTAAAACTGCAAAGACAATTTAAAGCCAGATTAAAAAAAGATGTGGGTAGCCACGAAATATTTTGAAGTGCAGGGAAATAAATGTGAGGAATTGTTTGATCAAGGATTTGTTGCAGTCTCATCTGTCTATACACCTAGAGATAAAATCGCTGAGATAAAATTAGAAGAGCTCAAAATACGCATGACATTTTAAATATTTGACTAGGTGCTGTATTTATATAATATATAATATATATTTGCATATAACATTCTTTTGTTGAGAAGATAATAATTCTAAACTGTGTCAGGATATTTGCTTTTTCTTACTCTAAGGATATTATTTTTGATTTTTTTTATAGTATACTTCTGCCATATGACTAATTTGGAAGCCTATAATTTAGGTTCCTTTGACAAATAGCACCACTGAGTCTACTGTATCACCTTTAAACTGGAATCACTACTTTAAAGATCGATAACTTATAAGACCATTGGATTTACCGAGTTTCCATCATGTGTTTGATTTCACTACAATAAATGTGGGACCCTAAAGGTCACTGAGTATTTTCCTTTCTGATTCTTCACACTTGCTTTTCTTTCCAGATGTATTACACCTACCACAACTGTAGCCTTAATTTATTCTACTTGCCTCTCCTCTACGTGTCCACATACAGATGAGAGCCAGCCCTTTGGTGGGCTGTTTTTCTGAGACCACAAGTGAGATCTGTGCACTGTCTGCAGAAAAGCATCCTTTCAGCACTTGGGGCCACTGGTTCACCACAGGGCACTGCCTTCTGTGGCTCTTGGCATCCATTTCGTTGACACTTTACTTTTTCAGTCCTAAATCTATGTAAGGCAAAACTATTCAAGTATGGATTTTAGGAAACCATGGCCCCAAGTGCAGCTTTCTAGAAACTGCTATATGTGGTATGATTAAAGTAATCCTTCATTATATCATTAACTAGCACTGTGACCTTGAGTGTCTTGAACTAAAAAACAACAACAACAAAAACTTATTGTGAAAGAAAACAAAACTTGCCCTAATTCTGCTACTGTGACAATTAGGTAACATTTGCACCATTTCTTTTCCATTTTCACAAGCGTACTCATCTTTTGTTATATAAAATGAAAGAGATTCTTAACTATTCATCAAAGTGAATAATCTAACCTGAGTTGGTTACATTAAAAATAATCCAGTGGTGATTGTAATTACTTTAGAAATAGTGGACTTCTCAAAACTGTTCAATCTTCTGATCCAGAAATAGGCTACATCCATTTATTCTAAAATTTATATTTAAAAAATACATACGTGATTCTGCTTAGGATCAGTTCTACTCATTACTAGTCTTTGTTTTTGACAATGAAACTTTTTTACACATTGACTCCTGTCAATGAATAGCAATGAGTTTTACTTGAGAATGACAGCAAAGGTTTTTTAAAAATGAAAAACAGCCAGATACCATATAAATTAGCTCTTTAAGGTATTCCAGGTTCTTCAGTTGATTGTAGGGTGCTTTAAGCACAAATAACATACCCCTGTGCATGCTGATACTTAGAAATAGCTACGAATGGTATTGACTTTCAGGAGAAAATAATCATGAAGACAGTTTTGAAAATGACTTTTGTATGTGCAAGAAAAAAGTATGATGTATTTCCTTGTCACTGGAATTAATAGGAATAAACTCTTGATTGTTTTGTTTCATATTCTCAAATCTAAAATTCTGCAGTGCTATTTGCATTATCATTTACACTTTTGGCAGAATAGTTATTTTTATACTCCACAACCTGTTATCTTCACAATTCTTTTTCAGTTAAATTATGTCTCATTTATGCTTAATTTCTTCAATTGCATTAGCTATTTCATCTTTCTTTAAAAATAAAGATTTAAAGAGTACAGTTTTACTTTTTAACTTTCTATTCTAAAATTACCATGTGTATAATAACATATATTGTTATATAAATCTTAATTGTAATCTATTGTTATTTTGTAACTTTTACTTAAGTTATGAAACAGTTTGCGGGGTGAGGTTGTGAAAGTATCAATTTTTAAATTAGTTCATGCATCTTTTGCTTTAGGATACTGCAGCTTTTGTGATGTAGTATATGTTTTGTGGATGGTTTTAAAATAAGTATTCTGTGAGAAATTTTATTCTAGAAATATAATAATGTGATCCTAGATTTTTTTTTTTTGTCTATTTAGCCTGTCAAACTTGGTAGAGTTGTTAAAATCTCCCACTGAAATTTTATTTTTGGTAATTCTTTTATTTTAATAGTACCCAATGTGCCAAATAAAATATGAAGTATCAGATATGTTGTTATCCATACTTTGTTTTTGTATTTTCTTGGTGAAATTTTGTCTATAATTTAACTTTACATTTAGTCCTGTTTCTTTGTGCCCTTGGTAAAGTCTGCCTCTCTGCCACTCCTCAGACAACCTGTGATCTGCTGTTGTTACAGATGAGCTTACATTTTTCAAGAATTCTATATAAATGGAAGCATAACATAATTCTTTTGTGGTTATCACCATAATTATCCATGTTTTGTTTACCCATAGTTCCTGTATACTGCTTAGTAGCATTTAAAAGAATAGATAATTTTTTTATCCATTTCCCTGGTGATGACATTGAAATTGTTTGCAGCTTTGCTATTACAGATAAACTAGAAGTAATGTTTGTGTTTATATACACACATGCTTTCATTTCTTATAGCTAAATACATAGGAGTGGAAGGGCTTAGAGCATACGTTAGATCCAGGCCTAACTTAAGTAACTGTCAACCTATTTTACAAATTGATGATACCATGCCCACCAGAAGAGAATGAATACATTCATTCCTCTATATTCTCACTGATAATTGGTTCAGGCCGTCTTATTTTAGTCATTCCAACATGTGTAATCCTACTTCACTGTTATTTTAATGTGCATTTCCTGAGTGGTATCATTTCATGTACTCATTATTACAATGTCTCCTTGGGAGAAGTCATCTGTTCAATCTTTCATATTTTTAAATTGAGTTGCTTTTTTTTTTCTATCTAGTCTTGAGAGTTCTTTATGTATTCTTGATACTGGTCCTTCATAAAATAAATGCTTCATAAAGATTCCCTCCCAGTCTGAGCTTAGTTTTCTTTAATGGCATCCTTTTGAGAACATTTTAAATTTTAATAAAGAGCTTGTCAATTTGTTTCAGGCTAGTATCTTTTAGTGTTATATTTAAGAAATTGTTGCTGACCCAGAATTACAAAGATTTTTTTGTTTTCCTCTAAGAGATATATGTTCAAATTTTATATTTATATCTGTTATTCCTTTTTAAATTTTGTACATGAACTGAGTTATGGCTTCAAGTTAATTTTTATGCATATGAATGTCCATTTGTTCAACAACATTTACTGAGAGGATCTTTAATCCACTGCAGTGCCTTTACACTTTTGTCAAATCAGTTGCCTATATTGATGGGCCTAATCATCTCTACTCTGTTCTACTGATCTATATATAAGCATCCTTATACAAATGCCAGTTTTGATGACTGTAGTTTTTATTGTTGTTTTTTTGTTTTAGTATGGGGAATTGAACCCAGGGATACTTTACTCCAAGAGTAAAGCTAGTAAAAGTAATGAGCTTTACTCCAAGCCCTTTTCTTTTTTCTTTCTTTTGAGACAGTTGCCCAGGCTGGCCTTAAACTTTTGATCCTCCTGCCCCAGTCTCTTGATGAGCTGGGATTATGGTGCCCAGACCCATTTTATATTATTATGAAATCACTTAATCTCTTGTCCTTTTAAAGTTGGTTATTTTGTGTACAGAACTTATATTTCTTTCTTTCAAGTTACACTTGAACACTTGGATTATCACATCTGTAAGTTTGTAAGGATCAAATGATTTACCTGCAAAAAATTTACACAGCTAGATATGCCCCATGGAAAGGAAATACTATTTATATCTGCTTGAACTCAGGGATTATTTTTCCTCTTTTACCTGATAACATGTAGCATAGTACAAACCTTAATAACAAGTCCATTCAGGTTTTATGTTTAAGCAGCATTTTGAGGTGCCTCTCTTTTAGTAATTTTTGTGCATTAGCACAAAGATATGCTACAAGTCTCCCTTCATGAGTAACGATGACTGACTGAGGTTAAGGAATGTGTAGTACAGAAAAACCACTGAGGCAAATTATGCATTTTCTTCTTTGGGAATAGCTTGGGAACACCTTCCACTTCAAACTCTGCCTGGCTCTTCCCACCCAGCTAATAATTTTCTGGAGCATTGGTGCATTTCCTTTGAGGTAGTTTTTTTGGTACCGGGCATTGAACTTAGGGGCATTCAAACTGAATCACATCCCTAGCCCTATTTTGTATTTTATTTAGAGACAGGGTATCACTGAATTGCTTAGTGCCTCATTGTTGCTGAGGCTGGCTTTGAACTCATGATCCTCCAGCCTCAGTCTCCCCAGCCACAGGGATTATAGGCAAGTGCCACTGCACCTGGCTCTGAAGTGTTATTTTTGATATGATTAGAAGATGGAGACTTTAAGCAGCAGTTGACTTGTCCTTTTACCCTATTTCACAGTCTAAAATGAGGTAAGAAAAAGTCCCCTTTCTTTATGTCTTCTACTCTTCAAACAGAAACTCTAGCTGGAAAAGAATCTTGTGAGACTCTGGTTGGGGTGAAATACAAACTTGTAAAATGTGTTCTGGATTGCACAATCTACCTGCATTAGGGAAGTACCACAACTTTATTTTAAAAGGCAGAAAGAGCAACATATAGAAGCTAAGTGATATTTTTTAATGAGAGTGAACTAACATTTGTTTTTCCTTTTTTATTACCTTGTCTTTCTCTTTCCCCACTTGCACGGGCACGCGCGCGCGCACACACACACACACACACACACACACATACACACACACACAGATTTATAGAATTTTTGGAAAACATTTAAAATTACAATATACAAAAAAGGCTTTAAAATGGGTGTTTTATAATTGTACAAGGTAGGATGGTTGATAAAAGTACCTATTTAAAGTGAGAATATGGCTCATTGCCAATTACAGACTAGAGATGAAGCAAAAATATTACCCTAAATCCCCCCAGAAAGTTAAAATTGATTTGAATATGTAGCAAAGTAACACCAGGTTTTAAAAACTAGACAATGGTAGGATGATGAAGATTTGATGATGAAGATGATAAAGCTAGCTGTATCAAAACTTACAAATATGGGTAAGTACTCATGGGGAGAACTTTTAAATCACGCATTTTAAATACGGTAGCACTGAAATTTAAAACAGCACATTGACATACTAAATACTGCAAAGATGGCTAAAAAATAGTATTCCCTAGTATATCCCTAATAGATATTCCCTAGATATCAAGCAACAATCTCCTCTCCCAGCGGAATGGGAAGCCATGTGCCCAGTTTGTTATTTTTTTCTAGGATACTTACCTTTCATAAAGGAAACTAAAATACACATTAAAGGTAGCCAAAGCCTTTTAGGGATGAGAACAAAAGTGTAGTTACATGATTACAGGTGAAACTGAAACACCAGGAATCTTTAAAAAAGGCTTTAACATTAGGCTGAATTTTGTTCATGATTGGCTGAAAAGCTGCTGATATAAAAGAGATCACCAGTTAAGACATCCTTTCGGCTTATTCCCCTTTTCCATATGATTTAAAAAAAGAAAAAGGGTTTCATCATATAGCAACTATTCATTTGAAATTTAAGAACTGAGAAACTATTAATCTTATCCTCATTTAATTTTCCTTATTCTGCATCAGACTTATCTTGTTTTCTGCCCATTTTTTCTCTCACACTCATCTATACAAAAGCACAATAAAATAGAAAAACAAGCTCAGGAGCAATATCTTTTGTTTAAAATAATTACATGTTGGATTTTTCACCACTATAGACATTATATACACCCGTAAATCTACATTTTCAGTCATTAAGAACCTCATATAACTGATTAGCTCTGCATCAACTCTATTTTCAAACAAGGTCACATTCTAAAGTACTGGTGTTAGGAAGTATTGTATCTTTGGGGAGACAGAATTTGATCCATACCACATTTTAAAATTGGAATTCTATCTTTTCATGATTGACTTGTAAGACTTTTTTCATATGTTCTAGATACTAGGTCCTCATCAGACATTTGACTTGCAAATATTATCTATTGCATGTGAACTTTTCACTTTCAGTATAGCATCATTTGCACAAAAGCTTTAATTTCAATGAAGTCTAATTTATCTATTTTGTTGCTTGTGCTTTTGATGTCACATCTAGTAAACCACTGTGAAATCCAAGGTCATAAAGACAGCTACGTTTCCTTTAAGAGTTTTGCAGTTTTAGCACTTATATTTGATTCATTTTAAGCTACTTTACTTACACACACACACACACACACACACACACACACACACACACGAGTTAAGGGTCCAACTTCATTCTTTGAATGTGAAAATTCAGTTGTCCAGGCATCATTTGCTGAAGACAGTACTTTCCCCATTGAATGGCACCATTGTTGAAAAGCAATAGATGAGATTATAGTTGTTTTTGGATTCATAATTTTATTCCATTAATCTATAAGTCTGTCACTATGCTAGTATGTTTGGTATTGAGGAGTTGTCAGTACCAATGGTTCCATTAATGAAATATTATTGTAAGTTTTGAAGTCACAACCGTGAATCTTCCAACTGTGCTCTTTTTTGATATTGCATTGCTTATTTAGGGACCCATGTTTGTCCTATGAGCCTTAGAACTAGCTCCCCTTCCTCCTTTTATAGGGCCACTGGGTTTTAATAGGTAATTGAATATATAGACCACTTTGAGGAGGTTGCCATCTTAATATTGTCTTTCAATGTATGAGCACAGGATGTCTTTTCATTTGTTTAGGTCTTATTTCTTTCACAATGTTGTTTTAGTTCCTCAGTTTATTTCAAATTATTTTATCCATTGAGATTCTATTAATGGAACTGACCTACAAATTTCTATTTTCAGACTATAAAACATTAGTATATAAAAATTCAATTTTTACATGTTAATTTTGCATCCTGCAATTTTGGTGACTTATTTCTAATAATTTAAAAGAACTTTAGGATTTAGTTTATGTATATAAAGATTGTGTCATCTGTGAATGGCCACCTATTTGTCTTCTTTTCCAATTCATATGTCGCCCCGCTTACCTGACTGTCCTACCTAGAACACGCAGCACAATGTTGACTAGAAACAGTACAAGTGTGCATCCTTTCCTGACTTTAGATGATCTTTACACCTTTCACAGTAAATGTCAGATGCGGGTTCTGCATGAATGCTCTGCTCTACTTTTGATTATTTCTACCTGTCTGCTAGTTTTGGTCTTAATTTACTCTATTCATACGACTTAGAAAAGTTGAGGATGTTAATCTGAGATTGTTTTTAATCTGAACATTTGCAGCTATAAATAACTTGAGCATTATTTGCATCATCTCAAAAGTTTTCATATGTAACATCTTTGTTTTCACTTATCTCAAAGTATTTGCTAATTTCCCTTATTTCTTCTTTATGATCAAAAAATGTTTTGGCCAATTTGTGCATGTTTTAGTTTTCCAGTTTTTTACTTTCATTCCAGTAAGGTTTGGAGAAGACAATTTGTATGACTTAATTCTTGTTAAACTGGAGAATTGTCTAAAATTTGGCCTATAGTGAAGATTACTACATGTGAACTTGGAAAAATACATTTCTGCCATATTTAGGGGAATGCTATGTATGTTGCTAGATCTTATTGGCTTGTACATTGCATTGGTCTGTATTTTCTTATCTTCTTTTGGTTATTATTTGCATGGAATATCTTTTTCCATCTATTCCCTTTCAACCTATTCATGCCTGGATCTAAAGGGAGTCTCTTACAATCAGCATGTAGATTGGCCCTATTTTAAAAATCCATTTTGCCAATCTGATTTTCATTGAAGCTTTTAATGCAATTACATTCAGAGGGATTACTGATAGGAAAAGACTTCTGTTATTCTGCAAATTGTTTTCTGTATGTTAAATATTTTTGGTGTTCCTATTTTTGGTATTCAATTACTGCTTTTAGTTGATTTTCTTTTACATATACAGTTTGATTCCCTTATTTCCTTTCCTGCATCCTAAGTTCATTTTTGAAATGGTTACCCTGGAGAATCACAATTTGTAATTTACATATGTACCATATCAACTTAGTTTCCGATACAATCACATACATTCCTTTTGTTATTGACACAAATGACATTTACATTTACATGTTATCTTTTAACAGATTTATAATTGCATTATGCATGTTTTTAAAAGTCTTATGAAACAAGTTACAAAACAAAAATATATATTGTGTTTAATCTTTATTTCTTTACCAATGTTCATTTCTCTGTAAGGCTTTAAGTTGCTAAGTTCCATAGCAGATTGAAGTACTCCCTTTGGTGTGGTTCATAGGGCAGAACTATGAACAATAGACTTTTTATGGGGGAAGGTATTAATTTATACTTCCTTTTTGAAGGTTCTTTGCCAGATATAGAATTCTTTGTTGAAAATTTCTTTCAGCACTTTAAAATGCCTTCTTCCTCAATAGTCTGTAATGAGTTACTGGATGTTAATCTTATTAAAGACTTCTGCATGTTGAATCACTTTTCTCTTGCTTTCAAAATTCTTTGTATACAGTTTGACTTAAAATATGCTTCAACTCTGGATTTGTTTGAATTTCTACTAGTAGGAATTTGTGTCTTTCTTCAAATTTGGGAGATTTTCAGATTTCTTCAAATATTCTTTTTTCTCCTCTGGAACTCAAACAATATGTATATTGGTGTGTTTGATGGTCTGATGGACCCATCTCTTACTGTTCACTTTTCTAATTATTTTCTCAGACTATATAACTAACCTAGTTTCAAGGTTGTTCTTTTTTTCCACCTGTTCTGCTGCTGAATCTTTTTACTAGTGACTTCCTATTTTTATGCTGTTTTTATTGTGGTTAATTCTACCCTTTTGGATACTAATATGCTACTTATTATTGTAATTGTCAACATTAGAATTTCTACTTGACACTTTTTAATAATTTCTCTTTAGTGACATTTTCATTTGATCAGACATTCTCCCTATTTGCTTTAGCTCTTCATAATGTCCTTTAGTGTTTTGGGGTATATTAAAGATACTACAGATGTTGTCTAGTAGTGCAATATAATACTTCAGAGGGTTTGTCAATTTCTTATTCATGAATGAGCTATTGTCTTGCTGTATATGTACCTCACACACTTTTTTTTAAACTGGGTATTATGAATATTATGGCACGCTGGAAATCAGAATCTGCTCTCTTCCCAAGATTTGTCACTGCTGCATGATGTGAATTGGAACTGTTTGCTTAGTGACTTTTAAAAACTATCCATGGGGTTTCTACTTCATTAGCTTAGAGGTTGATTAGTTGCTTGACATTTGAGAGAGCTTTTCTTAAAATGTCTGCAAGCAAACAAAAAAAAAAGAAAAAAAGATACTCTGTCCATCTTTGCAGAATGACCTTATAGTGTATTCTTTTAATATGTAGGCAAGATGTTTATGACACTGATTTAGCCTTTACCTCCTGCTTGGGTGAGATGTCAAAAGCAGCAAGAGATAAAGTTTAGCATCTTCTCAATGTTCTCCTAAGCATTCATCCTGCCCTGGATATCTTTTTTTTTTTTTTGGAACCAGGGATTGAACTCAGGGACACTCGGCCACTGAGCCGCATCCCCGGCCCTATTTTGTATTTTATTTAGAGACAGGGTCTCACTGAGTTGCTTAGGGCCTCGCTAAGTTGCTGAGGCTGGCTTTGAACTCGCGATCCTCCTGCCTCAGCCTCCCAAGTCGCTTGGATTACAGGCGTGCGCCACCATGCCCGGCTCTGCCCTGGATATCTTTATGCTGTTCAAGAGTCCCTGGCATATGTGGCAATGTTTAAAAATATTATTCTCCAAAGTATTTCATTCTGTAGCTTTTCCTCCCAGCCTTTCAACTGCGTCAATTGTTTGCTCCAGCACAATCTTTTGCACTAGGCAACAGGTGGTTATTCATCTACTTTTTAATATCTTGAAGAAATCTTTCTTCCTATAGCCATTTCTTTTTTTTTCCCACTCTGACTTGTTAGTTTAGTGACTTGCCCTTGTATCATCTATTTCTTGCGAACAAGATCTATTTTGCTTCTTTCAGAACCAGAAACCTATACCAGAAATTCTGGCCACCATCTTCAAAACCAGTGCTAACTTCGGGGAGGGGGGAGGAAGGGTAAGGTAAGATTCATTAAGCTATACTACTGGCTTTCAGTTGCCTCAAAATTTGATTTAAACATCTGTTTGGATGTTATAAACTTGTATTTTATAACTTGTAATAAAATTGATATAGTTTTTTTGGCAGTGTTTTCCTGAAGGAGTGCACCACTTCCTTATAATGTCATTTTTACTGAGGTGCATAATTTTTAATGGAAATATACCCACATTTAAGTGAATGTGACATGATTTTCCTATTACTCTGAATGTGAAATGTTTTTTTTAAAACACTGTGCAACTACTTAGATTCGCATCATATGATGTAAATGTCATGATATAAACATATGCATATATTCTCAATATATAAATATATGTATGGAATATGGAAACATTCATAAATAATAGAGCTTCATGAACTATATGAGAAATTTAACTTCAGGATGCATACTTATACCCTTTTTAAGTATGACTAGAAATAACACCCTTTTCCCACTATCAGAAAAATATTACTAGTTACACGATTGGTTTGATGCAGTATAGCTTCTTTCTGGAGTCCAAAAAGTAATCATGTTTCGATATTTTAAACTTCATTAGCTATACTGACTCTTTAGTACATTAAGGCTCCTAGACTCCATTCAAATATTTTGTTCCTAGATTCTTGGGATGATGTGTTTCCCATTATGGACCTTCTTAAAACACCATGTTTAATGTCACTGATATAAAAATAATATGCCATGCCTTATTGAGAATAACCACTCACTTTATATACCCTTAGGGAGGTTTTCATAATGGAAAGGGAATACTCGTCAAGCTGTCCAGTTAAAGCAAGATCTAATTTCCCCCAAATCATTACGCCTACTGAATTGTAATTGACAAAAAATATTACTTTATGTGGAAAAGAAAATCATGATAAGCGTGCAACACTATTGAGCTTACTAATGCAAACATCTAACAGTATTCCGAACAAAATGCAACAAGTTATTCATCATATGTTATTATAAAATGAAACTCCTTTGGATTACACTTTGTGTTAGGATTTTTTTTTCTAGGCAGAAAGGTAACTTTTGTTTTACTCTAAATGGAGTTGGATAAGTATACAATCAATTTTATGAGTTTAATACAATGAATCTGGCTACAAAGCAACACTGCAGGATGTCACATACCAGATACAAATCAATTCTAATTGTCTAGGAAAGGTGATGAACACATTACGTATGCGATTCTGCACATACTACATTTTGTAAGCAGTATTATATTGAGTTACTCTTGGTAGTTTTGCCTATAGCACTTTCCAGAAATGATTTGTTGAGACAGTTTATTTCCCTCTAGAGTAACATCACTAATGCAACAATTGTCTGTAGTGAAGTTCTAGTTTTTAAAACTATGCACTTCTAGAAAAACAATGTTTTTATTGAATTAATTCTAATGTTCAGAGACAATTATAAAATAGAAGCTGGAAAACTTACTAACATGGGAGGGATTTCTTACCTTGATCATAGGTCTGATTACTCATGATTAAAAAGCTTTGTAGAGAGACTGGATGAGCTTTGTCAATATCATTATTTAATCAAATGTGCACCAACTAGAAGACAATTTTGAGATTTAAGGGATCAAAAGACTTGGTCTCAAACTCCCATTTGTGTTGTAAAGTTCTGAGTGAACTTACAGGACTAAAAAAATATTAAGTGGGTTAGAATTATAAGTGGATTAAGAGTTATAAGTCACTCAGGTATGACCCTAGGGATAAGTATGAAACAATTATGCTCACCTACTGCTTTTCCATAAATATCATTTTAATACTAAATTTATTAATCTGTGATTAGGAACTAGGGAAATTAGTTTTTAATAATAAACTTGGGAATACATGATAAGGTTGATATAATTCTGAAATATTATGTAACTTGCACTGAATATTATGGTTTGAAAAGATACCTTTCCTCCTGCTAGCACGCACACTGCCCTGGGACACAGCTTGATGAACACGACTCAGTAGAAGGCATTCTTCATTGAAATTCATAGGTACAAAAGAAACTCAGTGGATATATACCTGATTCCTGTCTGGGTATATACCTAGAACTCCCAACAGACAAAATGCTCTGTAGTTTATTATTCAGCTCTTAATGAAAATTAGATAGTAAGCCTTAAAAAGAGAAAGGAAAATCTTATTGATCTGAAAAAATTTTCCTGCTTCTTTGAATAGCACTACAGAATAAAAAGTAGAGGTTTGAGAGTCTGAAATCCTGGTAATAAGTGCAATGTTTTAATTTTAACTTTCTGCTTCCATTGTTCTTAAGTCTGACAAAATTTACCTTTCCTTTCTAAATTATAAGGTTGTTGTGAAGAACATATGCCATAATGTATGTGAATGTGCTTGATAAACTAAAACAGGAAACAAACATAATGTTATATTCCTATATTTGATTTTCAAGAAAGCTTCATTGTGTCACTCACTCACCCCAGGAACACTAACCTTTCATATGGGTTTAGGGAATGAAACTTTGATACAAGCTGCTTCCATAAAACATAAAAGGAAAATGGCCATATTGGGTTAGGTTTGCTCTTACAAATCATGTAAGATGGATAAATATTAATTTGTAAATACATGTAAAGATGGATAAATATTAATTTGTAGTTGGGTTTTGCTTCCATTGCCTGATGGCCTTGAGACGTACTGATTTAGTGCATATTTGCTTTAGATTGAGAACCCATGAAGAAACTTTTTCCTAAGCTAGTTATCCAAATTGCTAGTATCATTCATCTGGCTCTGTCCTATACCCTTTGATCTAATTATGATTAATAAGAACAAAACACTATTTGTAACAGTGCACGTCCTTTATATCTGAAACTGCAATAGTATAATTTTCCATACATGACATGTTTTCATGCATATGCTTTATCCCTGTACAATACTAATAATTCTTTAACATACATTCCATAGGTTTCCTTAACTAACATTGTGGTTTCCCTTACTAATGAGTGAAGAGTTCTAGAACAGTTCATAGTTACATTGTCACGTATTTCAATCCTGTGGCATACACTGAATATGCTTGAAAAACACTGTTTACCTTGTAGATTACTGAATGCTACCATCTACTTCTATAAATTAAATTTACTAGGAAAACCCACAGTTTTAAAAAAGTATACAAGAATAAGCTAGCTTATCACAATTGACAAAGAAATGAATTCAAGAATTACAAATATTTTAATGTCAGGAACAGTTTATCTTCGTGGTAAACATTCACTTTATGCAACTCCCACTTGGCTTCATTTAATTAAAAAGCTGAAAAAGAAAGAAAATTATTATGTACTGAACATAAGGAAAACATGATATGCTTTTTAATCCATTCTAAATTAGTACATGTAAAAGCAACAAAAATGTCATAATTATATTAATCCATCTAATCGTAACTTTGCTATCGGGGTTATTTCTTGAAACTAGTTTCTGTAAGAGAGTCAGGCTTATAGGGAGAAGAGGGTGAGAGGTAAGAAAAGATATGATAACTTGAATTGTGTTTATATAAGCACCTCTCATCATTGTCTTGGCTAGAACAATAGTTAAATCAGCATTGAAAATGATAATGTAGGGAGAAAAATGAAATGGATTGAAATATTTGAATTTGAATGTCCTAAAGAAAATATTGCTTTTCTTATTTATAATTCTCTTACATAAAACAGTTATTTAAACATTTGGTCTTTTGTTACTGTGGTATGCAATTTCATTATATTGAACAGCCAAAAATATTGTATATATAATTAAAATTGTCAATGGACTTTGATGAAACAATATTACAAACAGATGCTTTTTCATATAGAACTGTAAAAGGAAAATGGAAATATTTTTTCTTTTAGCTTCCCTAAGCAAAGTTTTAATTTATCCACAGGAATTTAACTTTGTAAGCTATCTTAAATAATTTATTAAGGTTTAGTTTTATATTTGAACCTGTCTGCCAACATGTGGCACATTTTTCTGAGTCTTCACAATATAAGACAACTTGCAAATGAATAAGACACAACTAATTGCTAACTATTAAAGCAAAAATGAAATTAATGATTACTGAATCTGAAAAACCATACTGTGGAAAACTGTTCAAACTGTTTAAATTATTATATCCTAGTGTTAGGATATAATAAAGACTGTGTTGTCTTTCTGAACCTCTGTTTCCTCATTAGTGAAGAGAATACTTGTTTTGGATGATTTTCAAAGTTCTTTCCAGTGCTAGTACTTTATGATTCTTGTATCATGCTAAAACTAAACATATTTTAAAATATGCATTTTATTATAAGGTATATAAAATATATTTATACATTATTTTTTAAATACAAAAATATATAGTTACATCAATATTAGTAATTATGTGATTATTTACATTATAGTGTTATAACTTATAAAATCATACAACATAAGCAGAAAAATTAGTATACCTATATTTAAGAAATTAATAATCATGCTGATTATCAGGATACAATCAGATACTTCTACTTTTCAAGATAAGTTATAACTAAAGTGCTAAAGAGGTAACTATCTCCATGAAGAAGTAATGCCAGCTGTGAACATCATTAGAACACTCAGCTGCGGTGGCCGCTCAATCCATGAGGCCCCACTGATGGCAAAGAAGATACGGGTGTCACTTGCAGATAAACTCATTGGCATTTTCTGTTGTCAATTATAAGCTCACCCTGAAGATAAAGTTAACTGAAGAATGAGGGCTAATGAAAAAAAGAGTCCTTGGCCATAAAGTATTTTAAACCATAGTGAGAGTTGGAAAAATTGGAACTAGAAATGGAGGACTTGTGGGATTTTATAGTTTTTAAAGAATTGGTCTGAAAGTTTCAAGATATACAGCAATAAAGTTAACCTTTAATTATTGCTAAAAATATACCTGCGTGAAAGCAAAAATAATTTTTTACCACTTAAATTTTTAGAGCTAGAAAGGTTAAAGAAGTTATGTGATATTTAGATGTTGCTATATTTACAGAGTAAAAGGGTCTTTATGTCTACATTTTTTAATATAAAAACAGACTAAGAATCCTTACTATGCTATTTGCTCAACCCTAGTTTTTCCAAACTGAAATGCTTAGTAATTCTTCTAAAACTTGTTACAACCATCACTTGTTTATATCTTATTATGAAATGACAAATATGTTTAATCTCAAACTGGTCATTCTATTAACTGTCCTACAACAAAGGATAAATCTATTAAGTAGGGTACTTTTAGTTTTAAAAGGTTCCTTTTTCATAAAAATGAGGTATAAAAATCTTTACAAGTATATATTCAAGATATTGGAAAGACATGAGCACAAAAATGTCAATTTTGTTAGTTACAATGTTTCTTAGAGAATAACAGTTCATATTTTTTAGGTAATCATTCAGTATTTCATGTTTTATTTTTATTTTCATTATATAATATTAAATGTTGAAGATATTGTCCAATATGAATGTTTTATACTGATATCATCATTCAAGGGATTAATCTCTCATTTCCCTCTAGCAGAGTTTTTTCTCTTTTCACATTTACTTGTCTAATAATTTTGATGTACAACCTAGAAGTGTAACAGTTCTTATTGATTTACACTTCCAACAGTGCTTGGATATTTTTCCTAATGTTTATCACAAAAATGCATAAGTGCTTTTATACTGTACTTAAAAAATCCTGTCACAAATGCTAAAATCTAAATATATTTCTTTTATCTGTGCTCTTCAGTGTTGTGGTTCATTGTCCTGAGGAAGCAAGAACCTGCCTTGAATACTACCACCACCTATTGTCTTTACTTGATCCCTGGTCAGTAATGAATCTCATTGTAGTTAACAGAAGTCTCTATTATCTATAATCATTAATGACTGTGGCCACCTTATACTGGAGTGAACACACGTTTGGCGACCTTAACTCAGGTAGCAATATAAAATAGAAGCATGGGTAGTAAACTGCACACATTGAGGTCTGAGAGCAGAGCAGAACCCTGCATGATACAAGAATATGCAATATTCTTACATGCTCCCTTCCCTCAGTTTGAAGGTATACAACTAGCCCTTTTCCAATCTGCATAACTTGCTTGCTTAAAGTATGGGAGGGCAGCAAAGGAATACCTATATACAAAAAGGGAGTAACCATTTTTCTCTTTAAGGATGGCTCTCTCCTCATGACTCCCTCAAATATCCAGGATTTAGATAAAAATGCTGTCCTTGACTTGATGAGGAGTTATGTTCTAATAATTCATTAGCAAGTTTATTTGAAATTCAAAATAAGTTTTTCCAATAAACTTGATTAAATTTTATCCAGTGCAGACCATAAAGTCAGTTTCAATAAGCATTCAACAAAGAACTATTGATTATCAATAATGTCAAGAGTACTGTACACAGAAGGGTGTTCAGGAAATGGAATGACTGAAAGACATGGTCCTTATATTGCTTTTACCTAAAGGAGAGAACAACCTGCTCAAATTAAGTGTACACGATGACCTATTTAATGTGATGCTGAGTCATAGGGCTACAGAATTTAAAAACAACCAAATGATGCAAAACTGACTGAGAACAAGTAAAATGAAGGGGTAGTCTAGACTAAAGGAGCTGAATACACAAAGGTATCACAGTATGAAAGCGCATCAAGTGCTATGTTTTGTATGGTTAAACAAGGAGTCGGCATACTTTCTGCAAAGGTCCAGAAAGTAAATATTTTAAATTTTCTGGACCACTGATTCTTTTAAAACTACTGGAATAAACTGCTATCGCACAAAAGCAGCCATGGATACTACATCAATCTGGATGTGCTTCAATAAAACTTTATTCAGACACTGAAATTTAAATTTCATACAATTTTTGCATATCATAGAATATTTTTTCAATGATTTAAACTATAAAATACATTCTTAGTATGCGGAACAAACCAAAGCAAGCAGCAGTTGCTGACCCCTGCACTCAACCATAGGCTACACTGAAGGCTGTAGCGTCGTCCTAAGTGTAGATGGGCCCACGTTTAAAGTTGCATTTTATCATTCAATATTACTGTATAGCTAGTAAAATCATATATTTTGGAAATATAGTTAATGACACTGAAATATACTGATCATGAAAGACAGGCAAATTACAAGATACGTATAACAGAATCCTTCCCTAGGTTTAAAACATATGCAAGCTAAACTGTTGATATTTGATAACCTGGATGTGGTGATTATGAATCAATTTTATTTTCTTCCCACCTTGCTTATCTGTAATATATTATCCCTATTCTTCATTAGCTACCAATGGGTTTGGAGGAGTAGCAACATAATTGGAACATATCTTAAAATGATAATTCTGAAATCATACTAGGATAATACCAAGGATAATGAAAAAATATTGAGATATATATTAGGAGGCTAGCTGAAGATCTCAAAAAGTATTTTTAAGTTAAGATGGCAGTAGTGGGAATAGAAAAGTGATGGAAACCAAATCAAATGACATAGGACAAGGATGTGGGATAAGTACAAAATGATTCCAAGGTCTGTATCCCATATAACTGAGAATGTCTTAGGGAAAATGAGACATGGCAATGCAACAGTTTTGGAGGCAGACTTGACACTGATTTTGGACATGTTGAAGGTGAACTGTTAACATAGTCACATTTAGAATTCAAGTGAAAGATCAAGATTTGATATATGTTTGGGACTGAGAAGTAATCTAAAAGAAAAAAGGACAGTGTAAGAGTGTCCTGTTAGAATATCCAGGATATAAAATTTCAAAGTGGGTGGGAGGCTATTCATCTAAATTGCTAGAAAGGTCATGTGAAGATAACTCTGGCTTTTCTTTGATCACCGGATGGTCATTGGAGGATATATTAAAAGCATGTCTGTTCTTTTACCTTTTGGTGAAATATATGAACTAATAATGAATAATGGTTTGTTTTGCTTTTTTACTTATTCTGAATTAATTACTCTATTTGTTCCTGGTGTCTTGAAAAACCAACGTGTACACAGTGCTCCTGAAGGAATGTATTCTGTACAACTGGGAAATAGTTAAATTTTCTGCTGCACAGAATTTTACAGTGCACTACTCTTACCTTCTGTCACAAGCTGGGGAAGGAATCAGGGAGACCGAGGGGTTACAGAAAGGCACTCTGTCTCTCAGAAATCACTTGGATGGAGAAAGGGGCAGCTGCTCAGAGTTTGTATTCAATAAAAAGGGGAAGAAAGGCCTCATTTCTTCACAGGCCACTGGCTGAATTCTCTCTCCTGTTCCACTGGCCTGTGGTTAGTGCAACTCAACTTATGCCTTTTTATCAATCTTTACATTTATAAGTGCTTAATGGGAATGCGAGCAAGCAGTGCTCCAGAGCTCTTAGGTAGATGTCCTTAGCTGAAAGCCCTGGGGCTCTTTTCTCTGTAATAGAAGATTACTGAACCCAGAAAAGTCTTCAAGTCTGAAATAAATGGTCTTTTGTAAAGGCCTACAGAAATTCAGACCTTTATTAGAAGTAAAAGAAGAGATTTTTGGGAAAAGAAGCCTCTCTATCTACAGTTATACAGGGTAATAGTGGTCAGCCTATTACTAAGGCCAGCTCTCCACGCAGCCTGAAGACAGGCACACTCAGTAAGTTTTGATTACATGACAATTGATAATTAAGAATGGCAAGAAACGTGGACACTAGATCTTGGTGGTGGTGGTGGGGACAGTAAAGCCAGTATGTAGGGCAAGGGACAGATGGAAAACAACATATTTGGACCACAGGAACTTTCCATTCCTTCCCTGCTTCCAGTGGGATGCAGATGTTGGAGTTTGTGTCACAGTAAATGAACTAATTTCCACAGCAGAAGCAGCCCCCTAGAGCACCTCTGTGTACACGTTAACTCAGACTGTTTCCTATGCTGGAATTAGGACACACAGAGTAGAATCAAGAAACTGGGTTCTGAACTTTCTACAAAACATTGTTAATGTAGAAGTTCCTGTTATCTATATCTGAAATGATCAAATGTTGATTTAAAAAATGATTTCAGAAAGTTAATTGTGGAAGACATTTTGCTTTATGAATATTGCATATTAATGTGTATGTTATGAATTGGGAAAAGGGATTTGACTACATTTTTCCTACGCAGAATTCAGTACATTTTCATTGATCTAGCTTTTCATTTCTTCTACAGATTGATAACAAAGACAAGTACATTTTGAAGTACTGGGGAAATGTTTTGATATTTATAAAAATATACTGTTAGCCAAGTGGTTAATTCCAAGGGTCAAAGTCTATTGGGAGAAATTTGTACTGAGGACTTGTCCCTGCAGCAACAAAGTGTAACGACATAAGACTGCAATTATGGGGTCTCACAATTCTTACATTTATAAAACAGTAATTTACTATAACTTGTCTTATGAGATAAAATATGGTCTTTATTTAAAAGATGAGGAAAACTGAGGCTCAGAGAAGATTAAAAGACTTGCCTGGGGTTATAGTTTTTAAGTGCCATGGTCCAAATCAGATCTTCTCACTCAAAGTCCAGATCACTTTCCAATACACCACAATGAAATACAACAATATGGAAAAAATAATCCTTAAGATTCAATTTCCATTTGTACAATATTATCACAAGATTTAGCACTGTTTTCTTTATCTAGATAAGAAAGGGGATAAAAGTTGGTGCCTTTACAGCACTGCCAGTTTTTCTGAACCATCTCTACATCTTTGGACCTTTCATGGACTCAGCATGAGAAAGGCAATATGGTGAAATTCTTGTGAATGGCATTCATGTGTTGTGGGCTGATCACCACATTATTTCTATATTTTTCTATTTTATTTTTATATAGATGAAAGAGGTATATATAAGATGTACAGATGAATGTGATATTGCTATACACTGTACATCCTGGGACTTTTTTGCCTTGCTATGTTTGATCACTATTGTACTTTGCCTGGAATTTTTGAGAATATCTTTCATTTCTAACTGCTGTTCTGTATTTCCCCTCATTGAATGTCGTTCTTTCTGTTATTGTTATTCATCTTGCAAAATAACCAAAGATATCATGAACTACAAGTATCTTTATAAGATAAGGGGAGACACTGTCCTATGTTTAATTAAAGCACATTCTGCTTTTTTTTACTTGTCAGCCAGCTTAATCAGGTTTCTGGAATAACTATCTTTTCACACATGCCTTTAGTTGTGTGGACCACCTCACAACTCCAGGGAGTGCCATTCAATGTGGATTGCAAGTTCTGGAGTCATGCAATTTGGTAAACCAGTGCTCTTTATTCTATTTGTAGTTGATAAGAAATAACATCTTTAAGTAAACAATGAATTAATAAGTATACGATAAGCACCTACTATGTGCATAGCACTTTGTAGATATAAAAAAGGTCTATGTGTCAAGGAATTTTCCCCAAATGCCTTACAGTGTTCTAGAAAGAAATTAAACACATGAAGCAGTTGTATATGAAAACAATAAAAATGTAAGTCAGTAAAGTGCTAGTGAATAATTAGGTGCTGAAATGGCTGGTACAGGGAGAGATGTAGATGACATAATTCATTTGTATTGAGAACCCACTGTATTTCAGTGACTACAAATTTATCCCCTTAAAAGTCTGAGGTAGGTGATATTATATCAAGTTTACAGATGAAGAGGCTCAAGAAAGTTAAATATATTACAAAAGATTAGAAATAACAGACCCCTCTAACAAGTGAAACTGTCTCTAACCCCACAAAAACACTATTTTAGAGTTAAGGAAAAATGATACTCAGAAGTTCTAAGATCCAAGATGCACACTTAGATTTGTTTAACTGAAGAACCAGAGCTTTTAGCTATTTAATTTACCACATTAAACATGAAACGTGAACTTGATTACTACTATTTCACCCTTATACTACGCTATGTAAAACAGTTCAAGAATCTGAAGGATGATTACGAAACAAGGGACAGAAGTAATACAGAATGTTTCGTGTTGTTTTACTAATGCATAAATTTGATGTGCTATAGATGTTTTCATAGAAGTCTTCTAAAAACTTTTTGTGAATCAGTGCCAGTAGAAAACACAGAGAAGGTAATTACTAATAAGCAAAAACTATAAGGTATACTTATTAGCACTTTGCTCTTAGAAAATGGGGCAAGAACTAAAGATAATTTTTATTCAATATATAAAATAAAATTTCTTAATATCACTCAGATGGTAGTTAGATCAAACTCATAAGAAATCTGATATTTCACTGGTAATTTCAAGGGACTCTGGAGCCCAAATAGGTTCATCAAAAGGTTCAGGGAAAATTTGTTCTTCACTCAACTAAATAATGCAAATATAATAGAAAGCTACTTAATGTTTAATATAAAGAGAAGCCTTGTTTAGAGAAAAGTAGATTAAATACATCTGAATTTGTTTAAAAAAACAAAAATACACTTAAATTTGAAATAATTATATCAAAATTAATAATGATTAACATCAATCATTTATTAATAAATTATGTAGCAAGCAACGGTGATCTGTATGCCTTGTCTCATGTACACAGAATGAGGTAGTAAACTCATCTCCCATTTACAAACAAGAAAACCTAAGGTTAGAAAAGTTATGCAATTTGTCCAAGGAGACACACAAGCAAGGAATGTTTGCTTATTGAAACTTAGAGGAATCTGGGAGAATTTAGTAATGGTAGAAAACATAACATTGCTGTAGAATACACCATTAATACTAAAACTTGGGGAAGATTTATAGAAATAGGATATATATACATATATATATATTTTAAATATATACATTTAAAGTAGGTTTTTATGCTCTTAGCAGGTACATATATCAAGACAAAACAAATTCTGAAGTTAGTGTGAAATACTGAGAAAATATGATGGGGGCACAAATGCTCAAGTTTTTATAAGAATTAAGATTAAAATAATGAGAATCAATCAGAAAAAGAATCACTCTGAGTAGACATAATTATGGGTTTTAAATTAAACGGAATTCAAGATTGTGAGAAAAGAATGAAAAGAGTTTAAAGATATCATGGACATGGTGTGATGTATAATGGTGATTATCCATATAAATAGATCTATCAGATTGGTACAAAAGCCGTAATTTATAGAAATTCAGAAGGAAGATACTGTAGGCTATAAATAGCAGAGAACAATGACATAATACCCAAGAAAGTAATTTGATATTAAGCCTAAAAGTCATAGCACTGTATCTACTGCTTTAGAAATCACTTGGAGCTATGTTCAAAGGTACATTTTCACTAATGGGTATCGGAAGTAGAGATATTTTCTCAAAGTGGGTAGAAATGGGAGGTTTTTCTAAGAACTACTAGGAAGAATACATAACTATCTTTGCAGCTCACCTCTTAATTAGGCATTGGAAAAGTGTTAGATGTAGTTAAAATTGGAAAAGTGAACAATGTGGTTTTGGCTAATAAACTATTTCCTGATATAAACTTAGCACACTGTATTTCTGTCATGAATGGCTGAACTGGTTTAGCTCTTGGTTCCCATGGTCTATGATTAAAGATTGTAAGACCTGTTGCTCTTTGAAAACAGACATCTACAATTGCCATTTCAGAAATAACATTAGGACATTCCTTCTAGAGTATGTTTTGGGTCTTTCTCTTCCTAGATAAATGGCTCCTTGCATTTTAGGATGGTTTATTTTTTTAAAGTATAGATGAATGTTTCTGGGAATACAAAATGTCCCTTAACTGTGTGGTGGTATGTTTATAGTTGAACAAGCGACTTTCACAGGAAAATTCAGTGGGAAAGGATCTTTTTCCTCTATCATCTCACCTTTCTGCTTGTCCCAGAATCACTTCTCTCTTTCATTCCTGCTTTAACTATCACTTTGCCTCTTTCTCCAATTAACTGTATAGATACATATATATTTACCTGCACTGTCAGGTTTTTAGAATTTAGCTCAGGATTTGTCCAAAACGCTGGTATTCACATCTCTGAAATCCTTTTAGTAATATTTGCTTTTGAAATTTATATATTAACATAATTGTTCATGAAGGGAAAAACATGAAAGCAAAATTTCAATAGAATAAACTAGACCCAACGCATCTTACAACTCATTATGAAAGTAACATTAGCATATATATAAAGGAAGTAAGTTTATAAGTGGAGAATTTATTTTTTTCTTTGGTTATAATGCTCCCCTATAATACAATGAATGGAATTTATATCCTACATGACCTGACAAAGCAAAAAAGTATGAAACACAAGGAAGAATATCTATATATGCTATTAAGGATTTATAGACACCTGATGAGCAACCTGACAGATAAATATATAAGTTCTTATAAAAGCTGAAGAATAATGAGAAGGCTTTAATATGGGATGTGATAATTAAGCTAAAGCAGTAATTTCAATTAGACAGGAAAATAGTTGAAATCTCAGTAAAGATCTAAAGAAAATTGGAGAATATTATAAAAAATTAAAGAAAAATTTAAAAAGAAATCATCTTTTACCATGTAAATTATGGTGACTTTGATTTAGTAACTAGGACATAAAAACAATTTTTAATTAACCAGGTAATGTCAGTAACACAGTTCTTCTGCCTATTTCCTATTGTTCCATTTCATGTATCTGTAAAATTTATCATGAAGGAAAAGTAAGATAAATTCTAACTTATGTTCCTTCTACCTCTTATAATTACTCAAGCTCACCAAAGGAGTCAAGAAAACAGATTAGGAAAGTATTACCATGGTCTTCAATATCTAGTTGTCAAAATTTTCTTAGATGCTTCGGCTACCAAATCACTGAGGTCATTGTATATTAGACCTCACATATATTGTTTAGCTTTGATTCTGAGACTACTTTTTATTTAGAGGTGTATAAGAATTAGAGGAACTACAAAAATATGGCACAGGAGAGAGAAAACTGAGCTGAGCATCAAAAGTTCTTCTAGTAAGAGAGACACTCTCAGGTTCATCTGTAAAATGAGTTTGAGGGAAATATCTCCATGGTCCTTTCTTGTGCTAAATTCCAGATCACTATGATGTTCTGAAGAAAATAAAATTCAAAACTTACCAGGAAAAAAAATTATTATTTCTGGAAATATTTAGAATTTGAATTACAAAATTATCCTAAAATTCACCCAAAGTGATAAAAATATTTTCACGTTATATATAAATATGTATATTTCTTTTTGCATCCCTCTGACTAACTAGTGCATTTAAAGCTACAAATTTATTGAGCCATATATCTATATTGTTTATTGAGTTACAACAGTGACTCATAATCTCACAGACACCAGTCATATATTTCTCTGTTAGTATCTTACAATGTTCTTCTTAGGAAATATTGTTACTGAGAAATGAACAGAGGAAACTCAAATTTGAAAACATTTGGGGAAAGTGAAAATTGGCTTTCTGTTGATTGGCAAGTATTCAGTGGGACTCCATATTTTTGATGGGATGTATTATGTTGTATGTACACGTATATAGACCATTGTTTCAATCTAGTTTATAAGGTTCAGAAAAGATGGTTGGTAAAATCCTTTTGTTAATTTATCTCAATAGAAGCCCACTGGAACTCCAAAAAAGAAAAAAAACAATTCTTAGCCACTTTTCTCTGTCTAAACGCTGGTATTTTAATATCATTTCAGCCACATTCTGGAGTCATCCTTTCTCATTCAAACCCACAGTGATTTTTTTCCCATCCGAAAATTATTTCCATACAACAGACTATGACTAGCTTTATTTAAATTTTTTTTAGTTGTCAATGAACCTTTATTTATATGTGGTGCTGAGGACTGAACCCAGGGCCTCACGCGTGCTAAGTGAGCATCCTACCACTGAGCCACAACCCCAGCCCATGACATTAGTTTTTGATACTTCAATTTCCTGCTTCACAGACATATTGTCTCATAGGCATAATTACTTTCTCCAAACAGATTAAAATTATTTATAGTAAGCCCAGTAAGCATGATATGTCTATAAAGTCTTTTAGTAACTCAAAAAATCTGAAACTGGAGGCAAATATGAAATCATTTAGCACATAATTCTTTATGCACAGAATTTCCTGGGAAACTATTCAACTGATTAAGAGCCACACTTGAAGATTATGATTCAATTAGATGTAGCCTAATAATTTTAATATTTAAAAATTCCCTTGAAAATGACCAACTGTTAAGGTTTGGGTAGGTGGTACCTCCCAGAAGCTCATGTGTGAGACAATGTACAAATGTTCAAGATGTAAAATTTGACTGAAAGCTATATAACCTAATCAGCAGGTTAATTCACTCAAGTGGATTAACTGAGTGGTAACTGTAGGCACATTGAGTGTGCCTGGAGGAAGTTGTTCACTGCGGGGGGTAAGGTGTACCTTTGGGGTACATATCTTGTCCCTAGTACCCTATTTACTTTCTGTTTCTTGGTTGCCATGAACTAAACAGTTCTCCTCCACCACGTCCTTCCACCATGATGTTCTGTCTCACCTTGGGTCCAAAGAAATGGAGTTGGCTGACCATGAACTGAATCTATAAAACCACGAGTGAAAATAAACCCTTCCTTAAGTTGTTCTTTCTGGGTATACTGATCACAACAACATAAAGCCGACTACAACATGAACCAAGGAAGAAATCTGATTTATCCTACCTCATCACTTCATTTTATGTGGAAAATGAAACCCCCGGGAAGTGAATTGCCAAAGCATGAAGTGAGAGGATGAGAATCACAGATGTCTGAAACTTTATCCTAATGATTACTAAGGCAACTTTGAAGTCTCTTTCTCCATGTAACTGCTAATGCTATTTGTGTATCATTTTGAGGGCAGGTTAAGTCCAAGGACGTTTAGAAACACCTCTTTAGAAATAGATTTTTCTATAGCTGCTCGGTTTTAAAACTTGAAAATAATTAAGTGATCTTAGTATCAGGCAATGTTAAAATCAAAATTCTATGGATTTTCTTTGATGAATCTATTGCAGATTTTGAGTTATCTGTATGTAATTTAAAGTTATTAGTTTTTAAGGCACAGTAGAAAAGTTGGCCAATATCTTGTTTATCAGAGCTAGAACTAGGGCAATTTCCCTTATCCCTCAGTCTTTCAAATCTTTTAGCTAAATATTTATAATTTTTATGTGCAAGGTAAATCATTAAATTCCTAAATGCAAAGGAACTCAATGGAGAATAGGCAACATAAAAATTGAGTACTAAGTAGTACATGTAAGATACATAACCCGGTACCTTAAGGGCACTGAAGTATCAGGTGTGGAGAAACTAACTCCCTACTGGACTTAAAAAGGCTTTTCAGAGGAGGCAACTGGAGTTAGTTCTGAGAAGTGTTTGCTTTGAGGGAAAGGACAACCTCTTGCAGACAGAACATTATGTGCAAAAATATGATTTGCAAAGGTCTGAATTATCCAGGGAATACTATAGTTTAGAAAACTTAGAGTGAAGACTGTAACTTTCATTTGATCAGCTTCACTTGCTAAGTCATGTATCAAGGGATTTAAGTGTGAGTAATAAAGAACAGAAGCTACTTGTTTACAGACTACCCTTCTGAAATTCCAAGTTCTTGTTAATTAGCTATAGTAATAGAAAGTATTTCAATATTTCATCATTGATAAGAGTTTTGATGAATACACCTGATTCCCAAGTCTGTCTGGATAAACCCTAACTGGAATTAATACATAATTACAATCTTCTTTGGAGAAAAATTCTACATTTGATGCCATTCTGACTATCAGCCAAATACAATGTAAGGAATATTAAGCATTCCTATGATCAGACTATGCAGTCTAGAAAATTCCATTAAAGTATATTATCATTGAAAGATTTACCAGTCAGAAAACAGAATCTGGATAGTATAAGTAACAGTATTAGCTATGATACATTAAAACAAACTCTTCAAAATTATAATAAGAATAATAAGTAAAATTTTCTGAAAAACCAGGTATCTACAGCTATGTTTCTTACTGTAAGAATATGAAATGTGAGGTTCAAGTTTTCACACATAAGAGCCAATCTCTTTCATATTACTTCAGACAACCCATGAGGTCTGTGGTAGAAGTTCTAAACAACTGCTAAATTTTTAATCTGTTATATCAGTTTTCTTTTTTCCTCTACATAATAAAATTTTACTCTTCAAGAAAGCATATGGGCAAACACAAGTGCATGTACACAATATTTTCATGCAAGTTTGAGGAAAACAATTCAAAAATTAAAGGAGCTTCCTTTAACCTCATTACACTCTAGGTCATGTTTTGATACCCACAGGAGTAGTACAGTTCTTCAAACTGTCACAGCTTCAGTCTGTATGCATTTTTCAATTCATGAAGAAGATTTTGTCATTAAAATACTTGTTCTATACTGTAATTACAAATTAAATTGCACTTATTTCTTAAATACTGCACACTGTGTAATAAGCTTTGTCCCAGAATCTGGTGAAAAGTTGTGAATAAGACAAAACTTGCTGTTGTTCATAGAGAGATTCTGTCTAGTGGAAGAAACTAACATTAAATAATCAGATAAATATGATAAGTGCTGTCAAAAATGCATATTTGCCTCTTTAAAAATTCATAATTTTTCTTTTTCAAAAGAACTTTATTCCCAGTATAATCAAATGAATTTGCTGCCTCTCGAAATAGTGCTTCTCTTTCATAAGGTGAAAAATAACATTTTCAGAGACTTTTAAAAACCAAGGAAATAAGTGGAAAAAATATCTTCTCCATCATAATCATTCAAGATCTTAAACTGCATAAAGCACTTTTTCAATCCTACCAGTAATGGATTAGAAAAAAATTTCTCAACTTATACAACAAATTTAAGGATTAGTCTCTTAGCAATTACGGATCATTACAGGATGTTTAGAAAGCATCCCAAAGTTTCAAAATACACAGAAATAAGACAGATCTGTCATTGCTCTCTCAAATCCTCCAATGCCTTCCTATCATTCAGAGGAAAGGTAAAGTCCTTACCAAGTCCTAGGAGAGCCCATATGATCTATAGCCTGGCCTCACCTCTGGCATCAGCAGCCTCACTCCTAAAGCTCTACCCCTTGCTTGCTCTATATTCCAGACACAACTGTCTCCCTGTTTTTCAGGGACCTACTCCTTTTCAAGGGTCCTTAAACCTGCTGCTCTCTGTGCTTACAACATTCTTCCTCCAGGGGTCTACATGTCTTATTCTAGTCACTTCATATCATTAATAAAATGTCCCCTCTAAATGAGAAAACCTCCATGGTGATACCATCCAGATTTAAACCACCTCCCTATTCCCATTGTTCTTATTATCATTAATGAAGTATATATTTCACTTGTGTTTTGTTTCACCACACACCCATTTGAATGTAAGCTCTATGAGGGCAGAGATTTTGGTTATTGTATTAATGGTCATATCCCTAATACCTGGAATATAGTAATTGCTTAATCAACATTTATTAAATTTATTAATTTGTTGCACGGGATCCCACAAATTGTTCTTCAACTTTTATAGTTTGAACTGCACCAGATGCTAGCTGGCAGATTGTACAAATCACATTCAAAAGAGTTTGTCTTCCGACCAATCTTGATACGGATGTTAACTCATGTCATTTAAAATATTCAATGATTTTTGCCATTTCATGGTGGTTGTTATATGTATCTGGAAAGTCACAATTTTGAGAACAACCTCTAAGGAAAGTCAAAGATTTATTTTAAACAGCTATATTTCATACATAGATTAGCTGAAGTGAACACTGCTCTTGATGTTTTATAGGTGTCTGCCATTTTATTTGGCTTCCTTTCAATGGGAAGTGATGCCTACTTTACATTCAGCTTTGAATAACACTTTCACATTTTCAGAAACAAAATTTGGCTGGCTAACATCAAGAAAAAAATGAAAAAACTGGACACTTTGTCTATCTCTTGTTGCCCCCAGAAATAAAGTTTTTAAGAGCTTATATCATAGACAAGGTTTAAAGGAGATGATCCCACAACTTAGATGGGATTATTTTTGTCTCCCAAATAATGCTAAATATAAACACCGTTACCATCATCTATGTACAAACATTTTCTTAAATTCATTCTATGAAGCCAGCATCACCCTGACACAAAACCAGAAAAAGACAACACAAGGAGAGAGAAGTTCAGACCAACATCCCTGATGAAAACAGATGCAAAAATCCTTAATAAAATAATGGCAAACCACTCAAAAACACATTAAGAAGATAGTACACCATGATCAAGTGCATTTTATCCCACGGAAACAAAGTTGGTTCAACATATGCAAATCAATAAATGTAATTCATTATTCAAATAGAATTAAAGACAGAAATCACATGATTATCTTTAGAGATGCAGAAAAAGCATTTGCCAAAGTCCAACACCCATTTTTGTTTAAAACACTAGATCAACTAGGTATATAAGAAACTTACTTCAATATTGTAAAGACCATATACAACAAAGCCAAGGCAACATCATACTGAATGGAGAAAAACTGAAAGCATTTTCTCTAAAAACAGGAACAAGATAAGGAAACAAATGGTGCTGGGAAAACTGGATATCCATATGTAGAAGGAAATTTGATCCCATTTTCTCATCTGCACAAAAGTCACCTCAAATTAGATTAAAGACTTAGGAATTCGAGTAGAAAGGCCACAAGTGCTAGAAGGAAATGGAGGCCAGAAACTCCAACATATTGGCACAGGCAATGATTTCCTTAACAGGACTTCAAAAGTGCAAGAAATAAAACCAGGAAACAAGAGCTACAGAATGAAAGATCTTTGCCATCTGTTCCTCAGAGGATTAATATCCAGAATACATAAAGAACTGAAAAAACTTACCACCAAAAAACATACAAACAAAACAAAACATTAACAACCAAACCAAAAAACAAAACAAAACAAAACAAAAACATAATAAATGGGAAAAACAACTAATGCTTCTCAAAAAAAGAAATATAAATGGACAATAAGTATACAAAAGGTGTTCAACATCTCTAGCAATCAGGGGAATGCAAATCAAACTATATTGAAATGTCATCTCCAGTCAGAATGGCAATTATCAAGAAAAATGTTGGTAAGGACGTGGAGAAAAAGGTACACTTATATCTTATTGGTGGGACTGCAAATCAGTACAACCACTCTGGAAAGCAATATCAAGATTCCTCAAAAAACGAGGAACAAAAGCATCACATGAGCCAGCCATCCTACTCCTTGGTATATATCTAAAAGATCTAAAATCAGCATGTTACAGGGATACAGCCATATAATGTTCATAGCAGCACAATTCATAATAGCCAAGTTATGGAAACAGCTTAGGCACATGCCAACAGACAAATAGATGAAGAAAATGTATATATACACAATGGAGTTTTACTCAGCCATAAAGAAGAATGAAACTATGGCATCTGCTGGCAAATGAATGGAACTCATGCTAAGTGAAATAAGTCAGACTCAAAGTCAAGGGACAAATGTTTTCTCTCATATGCAGAAGCTAGAGCAAAATAAAGGAGAATAAAAAGAGAGGGGTCAAAGAAATAGAAGAAAGAGATAGGAGAAAGAAGGGATAGGAAAGGGGAGGAAATGTGGAATGAAGGTGACAAAATTACACTATATGCATTTCTAAATATACCACAGTGAATTCCACTTTATGTCTGCCTATAAAGCACTAAATTAAAAAAAAAAAAACAACTATAAGTAAATAGAAAAAGGACTGGGCAAAGAAAGGCATCAAAGAGAGAGAGAGATGAGGCAGGAAATGGGAAATACTGAAGACTGAATTGGAGCAAATTAAATTCCATGTTTTGGCTAATTATGTTAAACTCCAATATTATGCATAATTATAATGCACTAATAAAAATTTTTAAAAATGTCCACTCTTCATGTGGTGAATGCATAGTAAGGTATGGTGCGCTTTTGTTTTCTAACAACATGTCACTGGCTCTATCACTTCAGGAGAAAGGGTCTTCAAAGTCTCTGAGGAAGGAAATATATGGCTTTTATTTCTTCATAAGAGAGAAAGATATGTTAATCTATAAGAAGAATTCTCTAGAGAAAGCGAAAGTTACTTCTTAAAAAAAACTGAGGTAGGAATACGGTCAAGAGGCAAACACATGCCTAATTCATAAACTCAACAGGTATAATCTGGCACATTTGCTGCAGCATGCTTTAATCAAAGTGTGGTTTGGTAATAGAAACATGATCTCAGATTGGATTTTCATCATCTTCCAATTTTGACAACATGTCGGTGAAAGTCTTACAAGATATTCATTATGATGAATTCTAGTGACCAGAGATAAGTTTATCATTTAATTTTTCTTTTTCAAGTTGGCTTTTCTTATTTGGAAAAGTTATTAAGTTTGCAGAATTCAAAGATGATGAATGTTTATTTGACGCTGGGAGATTGCATGAAAAAATAATCTTGCAAATTAAGTCAAAATCATGATGAATAGGTGAACCAAAGGAAGAAGAAATTTTGATGAAATCCATAAAGCTTAAAACTCATTTCATTATATGTGCATATATAGTAATATATCCCTAAGGTGAAACGATACCTTACTAAGGAATAGGAAGGAATATGCCCTGTATCTCCTTTGTATAGTCTACTGTGCTGAACACATGGTAGGTGCTCAAAAATTTGCTTAACTGAATTTAAGACCACATAGGAAATGAATTAGCTACCTTATATTAATCCTTAGTTATATACCAACCACTGAAATTCTGTTTATTCTATGAGTTAAATATAAAACCATTCATGATAATATAAAGATATTACCTATAAGGATAGCCGTGGTACTTGGAACGAAATATTGAAAGTAGAAAACTGAAGAAGAAGACCACCAGGCCTAATCCCACTAGGCAAATTACTAGAAAAAGAGAGAAAATACCATTAGAGTCTAAAAACATGCAATGACAACCCAAATGTTCATGTTTTTAAAATACATCCAATTTTACAGAATACTTACATTTATAGTTCATGGCACACACAGGTACAACAAACCAGATAATCCACAATACAATGTATTCATTATTTTCCACATTCTTCTCAATGAAAATATACTATTTGGGGTATGAAAACAACAAAATGGACTTATCTAAGTCTTCTGGTGATTTTCTTCTTTTTATAGAGTTCCTACAAGTACTAAAATGCCCCAAAGGGATCAAAACAAAACAAAATATAATAAACCACAAACAAGATTATCAGCCCCTGCATTTTGAAGCATTGGTTGTAACAGCAGGAACATTTGCACTATTAGAATGCTAAATAAAATTTTATTCTTAGATGCCATGCAATATTCACAAAGAAATATAATTTTAAAATACTGGTTAGATTTTTGCGTCAATATAAAAGCATGTTTACTTAGAAATAGTTCATTCTAATGTATGAAAGGCTAGAAATAAAAGCCTGGAGAGTAAGTAAATAAGATCTCAGAGTCAAAGGAGAATGCCCTCCTTTCCAAAGCAGGTAATAATGTCTGGGTATTTCAGTTTGTTTTATAGAGAAACAAAGGGCATATGTTATAGTACCATGTGCTGCAGTCCTTGTTTTCAATCTTACTCTGTTCCAGAAAAGCTGACAATAGGGAAATTACTATCTCATTTTTTCATTTCCTTTCTATTATGGTTGGGAAGAGTTTACTCAAAAGTAGATGACTGATAAAATCTATTAGGTTTCTTTTGCATATGCATTTTTGCTATTTAATTAAAGAGGATTCATTGTTACTAATAAAATATATATAAACATGCTTATCAAATTTAAATGCTTAAAAATCTAAGCTAAATAAATGTAGGTATGTTTAGAATGAAACAAAACAAATATAAGAAACAAATTCTAGCTAAACGTTTATAAAATTAGAAATTAATGGGTTTTTTCTTAAAATTATAATTATAGAATTTCTATAAAGTTAGAAATAAGCGTTCTTTTTAAACACTCAATAAGAGGTATATAGACATCTCTAAGAAAAAAATTTGCACAATATTTATATCTTTTCATTAGTTTCAGGAAATTCTAAACTCTAGTTTTGTAAAATATCTGAACTAATTATCAAAGGAGAAGACAGGAGAAAAAAGATTAAAAACACTAAGGCAAAAGAAGACAGGAAAATCAAATAGACATATATGCTTCTATAACAGTGAAATATGATTTTAAAACATTTTTCTAGCATGTAAATAAATCCAGGTTTAATTTCAATCCTGGAAATCAGTGAGTAGATAAGGTACAACATTGCCAAAATATGGTCTAATCTGCCAATTTCTGTTCAACTCTGCATGAATTTCTAAGTTTTGAGTACAAATTATAAAATATAAGCATTTAAAGGTATCCAATTGTATCCTCAGTGACCTCTCATTTTAGACACACTGATGCAAGTGAACTTCAATGAACATTAGCAGAAAATAAAGTTAAAAAAATGGGTTCCCAAATACCACAAATGAAAAACATGCTTTCAAAAAATTGTACAATAGCCAAGTAAAACAGATACCAGGCCCTAAGACATAATAGATGAAAAACCACTTACATCAATCTTACTAAGCCTAGAATTAATTACACAATGTTTTACTTTAAACCTTTACAAATTATGATATTTTACTAAACACTTCTATTCCTTTATGTTCCTTTTTTTAGTTTTCAGAAGAGAAATAAAACATTCTTTGTTACTCCTTTGCTGCTGTTAGTTAGCAGCCTCGTAGGTTGTGCTCAAATGAGTGTTGAGGCTCAAAATATGTGTTCAAATAAAACAATTTATTTACTTAATATTAGGCAGTGGAACAAAATAATGCAACTCAAGTGTTTGTGCATGGGGAAGGCAGAGGGACTGAGCATAGTGCAGAATAGTAAATGAACCATGACAGATCACAAGATAACACACCTGTAAGAAGAAAATGCCATGATGACATGGAAGCATTCTGAACTGGGCAATATTAATAATCATAACAGTTATGCAATATCAAAACCAGAAAGCATATCTGAATCCAAAAGGTGTAATTTAAAAATATATTTTCCAATTTATTCACATGCACAATGTGTGCTCTTTCCCCCTCTCTCTCTCTTTCACCCACACCCACACACACACACACACACACACACACATCTATGTGCACATAAGAATACATAATTCAGAGAGAACTGGGAGTAGGAGTTATGACAGAAATATCTATGAAGAGGGAAGTTGGAAGTAGTAGTTTTATAAACTGTATCATGCATGTTGTGAAATTAAAAACTTTATATATTTCTTATTACTATTACTTACCTTGATATGACAGGACATAAGATAAATATATCATCACATTAAGAGTATGTCCTCATAAGCGTGATTGATCAATCCCAAGAACACGACCTTGTTTATTCAAAAGATACATCATTTTATGATCCTTAACAATATTTAAACAAGCAAAGTAATGCCCTCATTTCTCCTGTAGTTTCCTTATCACAGTGTGTAGACAGTATCAAGGAAAAAGAGAGGTCAATTTTGACTATATATCACATCTAAACATTTCAATACTTAACACTTTTAGGTATAAAAAAAAATCACTAAGATTCCTTTACATATATATCACACTTGTTAAAAATCTCAAAATATCTGGATTTTTATGTTAAATATCTTAAAAATTATTAGTCTTTTTCAGACACTTATGCTTATATACAAAAATTCTGGTTTATATTTATAAAGTACTCAGAAATACAAAATGTATTGACAAAAATTTAATTATAGTTTTCTGGAGGTATAATCATAAAATCACATACAGACTTCATTATAAAAAAGCCTATGAGAGAAAACATTGAGAGTAAGGCCCACTGTCCTTTGCTAATCTATGCTCCTCAGAAGAAGGTATTTCCCATGTGTTCTCTTTCAGTTACCAAAACTTGTTACTTCAGAAAACGATTTGTCTTTCTACAACCCTCTGAGAGGAATCATCTCATCAAAGGATAAAACAGCTAATTTGTTTAAAATCATAAAGTTGAAACTTGATGTAGCTGTATATCTTGGTATATCAATGGAAAAGCCCAAGTCCCAGGAAAAGATAGAGCAGGAGATGATCGATGATCACCTTTTAAAAAGATTGATAAAAGAAGGTCTGGAGGGAATTGGAGGGTAAAAATAATATTTGAGTATAAAACCTATGCAGAAGCCCCTCTCAATCTGAGTCAGGTTTTGAATGCATCCTTGATTATCCAGGCATGAGGAACATACTATGTGACAATCAAATCTCTGAAGACTACCCACAAAATTCTGTTTCTATCTCTGTAGTCTGGATATTATTACAAAGACAATGGGTCAGCAGAGATGAATCAGAGTATCCCTGACAAGGATGATGGCATCTCCTTTATATATAATTCCATAGAAAACCACCCAAATCCCATTTTGAAAGAAATCAGGTACATTCACACAAACATCCAAGAAACAGAAAAATGTACAAAATCGTAACCTTCTTCAAACTATACCACTTCTTCAGAAGTTTCTGTTTACAAACACATTTTTCTATACTTCCCATTTGATTTAAAAAATTTTTAAGCTAAAATCAAAATAGGAAAAGTACCAATAGAGACTTACTCCGTCTTTTTCCAACATCTCCTTTGGAAGTTGCTGCTTCATTTAGAAGAACCATCCCCATGGTGATAGCAGCATCTATAGTAGTTGTCAAGGAGACAGTAGAAATAGATGCAAATAAAATCTATGATTTTTCTGAAACTGAATACAATGTTCCAGAATGGTTAAATTACAAATGCAAACAGAGGTAAATGCAACTGATTCTCATATCTACATAACACAAAATGACCATTGTTTGTGTATGTGTTAAGTTTTAATACTTATAACCTGAATTCTTTAATTTGCTAGATTTTGAGAGTCTAATTCTAAATGTTCTTGAAATCTAGAACTTACATAACATTTTTTAGGACTTTCAAAACCAGATATAACATTTCATTTTGTTATACATAAAATTTGTCTTACTTGTAGACATACAAATGAAATCCTAGAAAATCAGAATGTATTAACCATGGCTTATTTTTCCTTTTTCATTTTCATGTCTATGTCTCTGTGTGTTTACATAGACTTTTTATGCTTGAATTTTTAATGTGTTGTTTCATAGACTTTGTTTAGTTAGACAAATAAGTCAAGTATCATTTGACTTAGAAAATTTGAGGATTCAGTAAGAAGCCTTAAAAAACAAACACGCACCTTATAATAAACAATTTAACAAATTTAGCAGGACCTAGTACTAGTTAATTGCCATTTTAAAACAGAGAACACAAAATTTCTCCTGTACTTTTGGTCTGCTTTCAAATCATGGGTTTACTCATTCCATCCTAAAAGATGTCAGGGATTAATAAAATAATGGGAGCATTTCAACATTATAAGAACACTCTTTGTCATGTTATTAAAACATTTTTGACCTTGTCTATTGTTAAAATTTAGTTCCCACCAATTCTGGAAATGTATTTATTATGTACTCTGGTCAAAGAACAAAATGGTTACAGAAATGAAGAAAAAAATAAAGTGATTCTAGCCCAGAAATTCCTCCATTTGCTCTGTTATGATTTCCTTTCTTATGCTAGCTATATGTGTACAAATAGTATCAATAAATCTCTAAGACATATAGCAGTAGAAGCAGGATGTCTCTTCCTCAATAGCAAAGTCTGGAAGGATATCATTGGCCATGTCTATATAATTAAGTAGAGGTCAGAGAAATCTGCAGGTATATATTTCTACAATGAGACAGTTTTAATAACCATAATACTGAATTTGTGATTATTAATAAATATTATTTATATTTTAGTTTGTTTTCATGATCATATTATACAACTTCTAGATAATAAATACCTGACTCCACAAGTTATACATTTTTGCTTACAAAGACCTCTCTATACATAAGGTTTTCAAACTATTCTATTTATAGCATTGGAAGCCTTTCTGGAAAAAACAAAACAAACAAACAAACAAAACCAGGTTGGAAGCTGAGTTATACCAAAGAAAAACTCTGGCCAGCCGTATGAAATGCTACCCGGCCCCACCACACACATACATACACAGACACACACACACCCCAAATGCTACCACTAAACTTTTAGAGATCAGAATACAGTTTGAAATCACTAAAAATTGGTTATTACTGAGTTTCAATCATGTTGCAATGGATATGGTTAAGAGAATGACTGCTTTGTAGTCCCAGTACAAGTCTGTAAACCTTAAGGACTCATTATTTTATAGTGTTTTGGACAATCCTTCTATATAAATTTTCCTGAGTTCCTAATCATAGCACATTGCTAATAATGACAGAAAAAAAGAACTAAAGATCTGTACCACTAAAAATGATCACAGGTAGAGAATGTCTACTGCTTATCACAGGGTTTTGGTGCAAACAGATGGGACCAATGTGGATCATATTATGCTTCCCCTTTCATCTTTTTCTGTTTCCCTTTTATATTTGTGTATAAATTTGAATACACACATTTAACTATAAATATTTGATCTGATAATTTATACAGAATTTTAGAGCATTTCAACTATTAAAAACATCTTGGAAAATATTTAAAACACAAATGGCATTAAATATAAGACACTAATTTAGTGACTCTAAGCCTGCTAGGTAGTTTCCCCAATTCCATTAATAAAATTGTGGGGGGGAATGACATTATTTCTATTACTAGGGAAAATAAAATTTATGAAACTAAATGCTTGGCGACTTTAAAAGCAAAAACCATATACTAAAGTATTCTCAAGGTTAAATTTTATACACACATAAACACACAGACATGATCCCAGTGAAAAATATATTACTCAAAAGTATATTTTAATGGATAATAACTGAATGTATCTTATATTCCATTTTTACTATTCTCCCTCGAAATTGAGAGCAATGGTTTCTTATCTAAAATACTTTTGAATTTCACAAAAATATAAGCAATTTTATGACATAAAATTGTGCATATAATTTTTCATAACACATTTTATTGCTTTATTTTACTGATGACATTCAATTTGCTCCCAAATGTTTGCTATTGCAATTACTCTTACAAAGAAATATTTTTTACAGTTCTTCTAATGTATATTATTTTCTGAAGGGTCTACACTTGGACACAAAATTTTTGAGGTCAGGCATATGTATTTTCAAATTTTCCCACTTGAGTCTGGGCATCTTTTGATATGTTCATTTTGATCTTTGTGTTCAATCATTTGTATATGCTTGTTTCTCTTTTGCCAATTTAAGCAAATCTTATTTTCTCATTAATTTGTAGGATGTCTTTCATTTTTTTTCTGAACACAAATTGACTGAGGTGTTATATGCAGATTCTGCTGCTGTATGGCTTTTCCTTTCAGTGGTTTTATCAAGCAGATGACCTTAATTTTGTTAACACAGCCAAATTCAACTATTTCTTTATGAATTTTAGTTGCTCTTTCTTACGAAATTAATTCCTAACCTTGCATCTTGAAAACATCTCTGGCCTTTTCATGGAGCTTTAAATTACATCAGGTAATGTTATTCTTACTATAATAGTTTCCTGCCTAACTTTGAGTAAAGTCTAAAGACCTCAAAATGACCTTGAGGCCATGTGTGATTTGTACCTCAAGTCACTGCCCACACTTGTTTGTCCTTGTGTGGTCTTACTCTTACCTTTACTAGTATTCTAACAAGTCATACCCTCGTATGCACCAGGATCTTTGAACCTATTATTTCCACTGCTTGAAATGGATTTCCTCCCAGATGTCCTTGTAACTCCCTCCCTCACTTCTATCAGTTCTCTGCTCAAAATATCTTATCAGAGAAGCCTTCTTTGCCCTACTTCCTTGTTCTTATTTTTATAACAATGTTTTTGAAAGAACTTTCAGACTGCATATCTTTTCTTCTTTACTTATTGTTCTCCCAATTTTAGCCAAAAAGAGCAGAAATTTTGTTTTGTTCACTCTCTTACCCAATACACTTTGATGTATATATTATTACCAGTTTACAAAAAAGGAAACAGAAGCCCAGAGAGGTCTAAATAACCTTTTCAAAGTTACAAAGCAAGTAAAAGGTGCAAATCAAAAAAAGTATAAAGTAAATGGCAATGAATGAATCAGGGTTAGATGAAAATGATGATGAGAGTGGGTTAAAGGAGCAAAAGTAGCTAGCTTGATTTTGGCATAAAACATCTTTATGCTAAACATAAAAACCTTTTCTCATAAAGCATAGAGCATTAAAAACATCTTTTACTACTCCAAAATCATTTTCATTTTATAGATTTTCCAAATAAGTTTGCAAATTATTCACAAAACTCTTATCTCAAACATGTCTATCTAGATTATGGTTTACCTTTATATCATTTCTTTATATTACATGCTGCTTTTAAATCAAATTCTCATAATGTTCTATTTTTGTTGGAAGTACATGCAGTAATGATACAGTATTTTAAAATTATGTAATAGTACATATAAGCAAAATCCCTATTATACTAAATAAATAAAGGAAGAAGGGAAAGGAAACTTCAAGTCTTAAACGTTATGAGGTTGCAGCATGTCAAAAAACTCAGCAGATCTCAATGATGAATCACTATATGTGCCCTGAATAGATGCATATTCCAGGAATATGCCTCAGAACTCCACTCCTATAAAGCTATTCCTAAATAAACAAAGTAAAATATAAAATACCTAAAGAATTTTGTGACACAGGGAAAACATCAGGCATGAGACTGCAGTCACCAAGGTCACTCTGACCTGGAAAAGCAGGTTTCTGCCAACTCCCTAATGTTATAAAGATAATAAATACCCCAGTAAATAGCTGTTCTTGCTATGTGGTTCTTCACCTAGAATGCATAACAAGTGAGCCATGTCAAATCAACAACCTGTGTTATTTCTGCCATCTAATGTAATGATATCAACCAATGTGTTCTCTTTTTATTTATAAAACCAGACCCCCTCAGATACCATTTTGAAGAAGGTATTCTGGACATTAGAATATGTGTTTTCAGAGTAGTCATCTGCACTTCGGCTCGAAAAGTCTTTGTTCTTACATTTGGTGCACCTCAACTTGCCTTAAAGTTGACAAAATAAAAAAATTTTACTTAACGATCATTTAGAATAGTGAAATATTAAAAACAATGTCAACTATAACGTATGGTACTTACAGGTGGTAGACTAAGTAGCCATACAAAATGAAGGTGATAAAAAGTTCTTAATGGCAAAGCAATTCAATTGTCTCCATGCCAAATGAAAATAAAATGCATATGAAAATATAACTTCATCTCTTTCAAAGCAAATGCAAAAAATGACAGTGGGGAGAGAGAAATATCGAAAAGTTAATAACAACTGTTGTTGGAGTAATAAAGTGGTAGACTTGACTTTTCCTTATTGACCACATTCTACAGAGCAGGAGTTGGCAACTTTCTGTAAGAGACAGAGTAAATATTTTCAACCATGCGAGCTGTATGGTGTCTGTTGCTACTACTCAAATCTGGTATTCACTGCAAAGTGGTCACAGACAATGTGCAGAACGGATGTGACTGTTTTCCAATAAAACTTATTTACATGAATAGTAGACAGGCTGTACGAGGTCTGTGCTGGTCCTAGGGTGCAGCCACTGCTACAGAAAATCTAAGCTGGTGCCACAAAAACTATCTACTATCATATCTGAAAGGAATTTATTCTTACTTTTTTACAAATAAAGAAATACAAGAACTCAGAAAACCCTTGTGCATACAACTCTGAAGTAGGAATTTTTTTAAGATACTTTTTTAGTTGTAGATGGACACAAACCCTTATTTCACTTATTCACCTTTATGCGGTGCTGAGGATTGAACCCAGTGCCTCACCTGTGCAAGTGCTACAACCCCAGTCCTGAAGTAGGAATTTTGAATTACAGGGGTTACAGGCTGTGTATAACCCCAAAGTAAAATATGTTATTAGCTATAGGATCAGCAAACAGGCACTACTTCTTCCTGAAGTTTCCTGCAAAGTGAGCTAGAGTCTGTAATGAGAAAAAAGCAGCCAGCCTATTTTAAACTGGCTGGCTGTAATTAAGACATATGAATTAAAATAAACTGGCCTTAAACTTGCTAACCTTCATTCTCTTTTATTTACGCATATCTTTTTAATTTAAGGTTGTTAAGAGTTGAGAATCTAATTTAACTTAGTTGTATCAACTAAAATATTTTTTGCTAAAATCTAGTGTGCAAAACGTCACTCTGGGAAAAATATTGCATTAGGAACATAAATGTTTATTTTTTAGATAGAAACAGCTAGATAATCATCATCTGTCATGGTTAATATGTTGGTAGCATTTTTTTATAGGGTGGGTGGGAGGCTGAATGACTAATGAAAGCCCTTACAAATCTGAAAACTATGGAATAACAGATTCTTTTCTGCCATTAGATTGATGGGTATAGCTATCTAACATGTCCCAACATTAAAAGAGAATTTGAGAAAGGCCTTCAACCTTCCAACCACCCTCACACACATACACCACACACACCTGATCCAGTTTATGAACTAGTTTGCAGTTGTACTAATATCGACAATACAGACTTCAAGCTAGTATGCACACACCACAGTTCCCTTGCTGATCCTGTTGACCATTGTCCTACTACTTAAAAAGTCAAAATACTGACATGGTTCCACACAAGATAAGCTAGTGTTTGTGTAAATTACATGCAACATCCAGAGGCACTAAACATCCTACAGAACTAGTAACAAACATATCTCTATTACATTATAATTCATTCTCAATTGCATATGATGGTAAATTTACTGTTGCTTCTAGGAAGAAAATCAGGATTTTGTCAATTTAAAGATAAATGAGAACAGATATTGAAAAGAAGGTTCGCACATTATAAAATACTTAAGGGACTCTAAATCTCAAATTATCTTTAACTTGCATCCATCATTAATTTCCTTCTATAGTATACATCTTGGATATACTCATTAAAATAAAAGAAACATTTGCTATTTATCACAGATTGGAAACAAATGCATAGTAAAATTCTTTCATCATAACAAATGGAAAACAAATGTATTTCTTACAGAAAAAGCAATGTGGTCCTTGTAAGAGTAAATATTTAAATATTTTATAATTATTGCTGGTATAAGTTTTTCTTTTCTATCAATACTTTTACTTTCAACTGATAATTATTTCATGTCATCTTCTTGTGATTCCAGAACTTAAAAGAATGTGAAGAATTACAGTGTTAAGTCAGAGCTTATACAGTTGACAAAAAAGTTGATCCTAGATCTCTTGTGTACTGTACACACTGGCATATATAAACCACAACTTAATTCACTGGGAGGATCCTTGTCTATGACCAAAGGACATTAACAATACTTTGGTCTGGTTGGTATTTTAAATAAAATTTTAATGACACTCTCCCCCACCCGCCACTACCCTGGTTATCTACTGGTAGAAACAACTGCGGATTACTTCAGACAATAAAATAATGCATTTCTAATAATATTCCTGTAAGTGTGAAAAGAAGGTGCTCTATTATGAAAAATCACTATTGGTAATTATGTCTATTCTACTGTGCCATACTTGTAAATATATTTATTAAAACAGCAAGTTATCTCATTAAAGACATATATGAAGTTTTGAATTTTAAGAAAATTCTACAACCTAAAGTATATCCTACCTTCTCATGTGATCACTACAGCTCAAAATTCCTACTTTGAGAAATTATATAAAATGTTTTATAGATAATGTTATACACTATATATTTCACATGTATATTAGTATAAGCCATTAAGGTTTCAGAAATTGTATGACTGCAATTTAATAATTCCAGTTGAGACCTATTATCTTAAGCCTGAGCATTACCACATTTTGGGCATCTGAAAGCTTTCTTAAGGACATAAATTGAAATAAATAATTAGCATCTTTATTTGCTGTAAAACTCTCTTCATTTACACATACATCAGGGACCTTGTCAATCAAGTTTGGCAACTTTTATACCTCAGTGGCTAGCAGATGCTCACATGTACGTATTTATATTTCCATATTCATGCTCCACAAAAAAACTGTACATTTTGTAATAATGCAAGAACATGTGCTATTTTGCACAGTGATATGATAGACTAAAGAAATATAAACATATCCATTGTATCTTTAGGGAAACAATCTTTCAGAAATACCCAACAAATGTACTTACTCTATAACCTTGTGAGACTATTACTGGTCTGTTCACCACCAAGATTTTGACTTATTGGGAAAATTTAAATAGAAAAAAAATGGGTTGAAAAAATTCAAGTTCTTCACTCTTCAACTGATTGGCTTTATGATATTAAGCACTTTAAATAAAGTAAACCCCTTTCATCAATCAAATATGAAACCTATTAATCTTAGGAATTTTTAGGCTTATTTCTCTCCATACCTTATTTTCCTCCTGTATTTAAGTCTGTTAATATAAAATAACCTCCAAAACATTTCTGAACTCCAGAGTCATGTTATTCCTATTCAGGAACCTCGCTTGTAACAGTTACCATCAAGTTTTGATGTTTCTTCCTTTCAAACATTGAGTCATTCATCATTATTTAAATTTCTCCTCTACAGTCAATTGTTAGTACCTCCCAATTTCTCTGCTCTCCCTTCTCCACTCTATCCTCAATTTATTACTAGTTCGAACCTTGACTGACTGCTTAAACAGAAAAAAATATACATGTGACACTATTTACCTTTCCACATCCAAATTTATCAGGGCATGCTGGGTACAACCTCAAAACACTTAATAAAGAATTAATAAGGCAGCTGAATTTTCATATGTACTTCTGCATTGGTTGCACCTTCTACTAGAACACTCTCTCACTCCTCTGTGAATATCCTTTTTATACTTCAAAACAGCTGAAAATTTAGTCAAACTTCTCTAGGCAGCAAGTTGCTCTTCTATAGGTGCTTCCTACAATATTTCTTTATTCTTTTTTCATAGTTTTCTTTTATATAATATTTAGAATTGTTGTTTTTCTCTTTATTTCCTAAATAAGATACTAAGAAAATAAAACACTAATGATAAAAAAAAATCTTACTAATCTTACTAAGAGTAAATATGAATCTGTAACCAATCATATCAAATAACTCTTTTCCCTCAGGCTTTTCCAACAAAACTTTGTGTATAGCAACTGCATCTAATGATCTGACTTACCAAATTAGAAGGAGGAAACCAAAAGGGAGAAACATTCTGTACAGATAAACACAAAGTAACCATCTGGTATTTACTTTTTCTGCACTAAGGGAAAAAACACACGTGTAAAATTTTAAAAATGTGATACATTCAAAAATACCTGTAGACTCTCTCAAGGGAAATTAAAATAAGAAATTGCTATAAAATAGCATCTTTAAAACATTTACTGATAAGTCCATGATTTAAAAGAATTTTTTCTCTTTCTTTTTATAATAGATATCTCTAAAATAAAAATACACAAGAGAAATGAAGCAAATAATTACTGTTGGCATACAGAGAACAGGGACTTTTAATTCTTTCATGTATTCCTACTAAAATCTATATTGAACACTTCATACTGCTTGTGAAATGTCTTTGCATCCTAAATCTCAGCTTGATGTCAATGATCCGTGAAATGAAACCTTGGAGAATTCCTGCCATACAATGGAATAATAGTCTCAACACAGCTTTTCATTGCTAGGTATTCCTGATGTGTTTTAATAGACTCACTACTTTGAATAAAATATACACCAGGGACTGAAACAAATTAGGGGAAAAAGGAAAAAAAGAAAACAATAATATATAAACAAATAAGAGTTAAAAATTCAACAATTTACCTGCAACAAACACTTGGTGCTTTTTATCATTTGTTTTAGCACAAATGTATTTTGTTTCATAGACAAACCTTAAAAAAATTAAAGGCTAAATAAGGTGGAAGATTAACATGTTCATAAATATTTTAGTTCCTTACTTAAGGCCCACCTGATACTCAGAAAATACTAACCTTTTACCATATTAAAATTGGAGTCTAGAAATCTAGTACTAGTTAAAAAAAATCACAAAATTTGAGAATGTGCATTCAAATGTAGGTATTTCCAATTCCAATCTATGAAAAAACTAAAGTGAAAAAATACTCATCACCATAGTTCCTTTTTTTTAAAGAACATTTCATTGTATCTTAGGAAAATTATTTCATGTACTTATTTATCACCTTCAGTAAATTTAACATTGGCATAAAACCTTTAATATTTCATACATACTCCATTTTTGTCAGTTTATCCAGTAGTATTCTCTGTGATTTTAGTTGTATTTTAAATCTCTATTATAGAATTTAGTTGAGAATAACATATTCCATTTAGTTGTCATGTGTCTTTAGCCTCCTCTAATATGGAAAAATTCTCAGGCTTTTTTTTTTTAAAAACAGTGCCTTTTAATTACACAGAACAATGGATTTCATTAGTACATGCAAATAAGACATTTTGATCATATCCATTCCCCTAACTGCTCTTCCTTCCTAATGCCCTTCCCTTCTCCCTGCTATTTAAAGTTGTCATTTTCTTTCCCCTAGATTCCAAATGGGGGAACACATGCCATTTCATTCTGGATGATTCTCTACTGTGCATATACTGACAGGCACCTAGGCTGAGTCCATTTTTGAGTCTATTTTGAATTGTGCCTTAATAAACATGGGTAGGCAGGTATCTCTAGAGTAATCTGACTTTAATTCTTTTGGGTAAATACCCAGTAGTGAAATATCTAGATCATCATATTGGTTTATATATGACTATACTAATTTATAATCACACCATGCAGAAGGGTTTCTTTATCCCTGGATCCTCACCAGCACTTATTATTTTTTGTATGTGTATGTGTATGTATGTGTGTGTATGTGTATGTATGTGTATTTTTTGGGGGGAGTTATGGGGGATGGAACTCAGGGGCACTTGATCACTGGGCCACATTCCCAGCCCTATTTTGTATTTTATTTAGAGACAGGGTCTCACTGAGTTGCTTTGTGCCTTGCTTTTGCTGAGGCTGGCTCTGAACTTGCAATCCTCCTGTCTTAGCCTCCCAAGATGCTGTGATTACAGGCATGCACCACTGGGCCCAGCTCAATGTATTTTTGATTTGTATTTTCTTGACAGTTAAAAAGTTGAGCATTTTTTACATATATTTAATGGTCATTTGTACTTTTTCTTTTGAGAGTGTCTGTTCAGTTCATTTGCTCAAATGCTGACTGGGTTACTACTTTTTCTGGTGTTCATTTTTAAGTTCTTTACACATTCTGGATACTAATCTTCTGTTGAAAGAATAACTGGCCAAGATTATCATCCCTTCTGAAGGCTGTTTTCTCTGTCTTCCTTTGTTGTACAAAAGCTTGAAATCTGATGCAATCCCACTGTTGATTCTTGGTTTTATCTCTGCAGCTATTGGAATCCGTTTCTTTTTTCTTCCTTCTTTTTTTTTGTCCCAGGAATTGAGCCCAGGGGTGCTTTACCACTGAGCTGTCCTCAGTTCTTTTTACTGTTTTACTTTGAGACAGGGACTCATTAAGTTGCTTAAGGCACTGCTAATTTCCTGAGGCCGGCCTTGAATTTGTGATCCTCCTGCCTCAGACTCCTGACTTGCTGGGATTATAGGTGTAGGCCACCATACCCAGTTACCTATTAAAGTCCTATGCAGGAAGCTGTTGCTTTATGTCTTGAAGGATTTTTCTTGTGTTTTCTTTGAGCAGTTTCAAAGTTCTGAGTCTTACATTTAAATCTTTGATCCATTTTGAGCTGTTTTCTCTGTGAGATAGGGATTGAGGTTCAATCCCCTATACGGAGGCTGACTTTTTTTCCAGTGTATGTTTTTGGTACCTCTGTTAAGAATAAGATGACTGTAGCTTTATGGGGTTGTTTCTATGTTCTCTATTCCACTGGTCTACACTTCTTTTTTTTATGCCATTACCATACTGTTTTAAGTATTGTTTGAAATCAGATATTGTGATGCCTCTAGCATCATTCTTTTTGATCAGCATTGCCTTGGCTGGCTATTCATGGTCTTTTTTGATTTCATATGAATTTTAGGTTTGTTCCTGCTAGTTTTATCATGGAAGTTTTTCAATTTTTTAACCTATGTGCACAGGTAATGCAAACAAGGAATTGGCTGCAGATATGCCTAATTCTGTGTGTGCATTCAAGTATGCGTAATCAAGACTGGAAAAGAATAAAATTTTGAGAAATAATACAAAGAAAAAAGATGATAATTTCTGCTAGATGAATTTCAGAAACACAACATTTAGCTTCCTTGAGAATAAACTGGATGTTTAGAATCTTTCTCTCCTCAAACTTCATTTCCAGAGTTCAGTCTTAAAACAGTATCTTTTTTATTATCCTGTAACGTACATAATTAGAAGGGGTCAACAAATCTTCCTTTGGAAAAATTAAAACATTTCAAATACTTCAATAACTCTGTGACTGACAATTCAGGCTACATTTCCTACAAAAGACATGATTTTGTTTGTCTCTATGGATGAATAATATTCCATTGTGTGTTTATACCACATTTACCTAGGGTAAGTGTTTTATAATTTTGATAGATACATGGAATTTTTTCTTTTCTGGCCATCTCTACCTTTGTTTGGCACTGAAGAATAAACCAGTAAGTATATATTTATGCTTAGTACCTGCAACCCAGTAAAGTTCTGAATGAGAAAGATGGGAGAAAAAAGGGGGGATTAAACCAAATAATCTTTTATGAGTACTAGATGTTTAATGTGTGCTATTTTATTTATTGCATAGAGAAGATAGAAGATAACTATTTTTTTATGCTGCTATTTATATCACAGGGAATCCTGCAGTGAAAACCACATAAACCAACTAAATATCTAGCCAGTAGCAGTCAAGGCAGAATAAAAGCAATACTTTTAAATTCAAGTCAGTTTAAAAACAAAAAGCCGAATGGTCTCTCTGATAAATGAATGATGATGCATAATGTGGGGGGAAAGATGGCAAGAATGGAGGAAAGATAGCTAGCATAGAGGGAAGGGAGGGGTGGGGGCAGGTGGGGGGTAAAATTAATAACAGAGTGTGTGACAGATACCATTGCCCTGTGTAAATGCATGAACGCACAGATGGTGTGACTCTACTTTGTGTACAACCAGTGAAACAATAGCTGTACTCCATTTGTGTTCAATTAAAAAAAAAAAAAAAAAAAAAAAAAAAAAAAAAAAAAAAAAAAAAAATAGTTTGTTAATGATTTGGCATAACAATAAAATTATACTGTAATAGAGGATAATTAGCAAAGTTTAAAATTTAGTGTCTTTTAAAAGTCTTGATATTTACTGCCAGGAAGAAAATCAATTTGACAGTATGTAGCTTTGTTTTGCCCTTTTCAATTCATCAGTTGTTTTAAAGGATACTCAGTACCAGAATAATGTGCGACTCTGCCACGAATTGAGCCTGGCTGCTCCCATGAATGTAGCTCTACAAAACAAGACAAAGAAACAATATTAACAGTCTGGGAAAAAGACATAATTATTTCAGAGTTTCATGTCACAAAGGTAAACAATAGAAACATCTACTAATGAAGTTCCTATTGATCTTTTTAATAAAATACTCAGTTTAACTTGAAATAGATGAAAATGTTGGTTGATATTACTATAAACTTTAGACAGCAATTTAATATAGAGTAAATATATGTATAAATGTAACTTTTTAAAAGATTTATCACACACATTCACAAAATACAATGGTCTTTCTTGAGTTTACTGCACAGATTTACTTGATGACATAAGATTATAGCAAACAAATTTTCTGATTTTTCATCATTCAAATAAGTTTTTAAAATGGTCAAATGTCAAATTACTCTTTTCCATTTTACCAAAGTTTTAAAAAATAAGAATTTAGCTTCATAAATGCACACATTTCATTATAGCATTTCATTTTTTCAAAATACAATTATTAAAACTGTTTTTCCTATTTAGAAATAGATAATTTACTTCTACAGTTAGGATAAATTTTACATATATGTATTTAATAGCACTTGATGATAGAAAATCTGACACAAATCTCCATCTAGATTTTTGCTTCTAAACTAATGCCCAAAATATTTCTGCCATTAATTTCTCCAATGAAAATTAGTTACTATACAGTTTTAAACAAAAGTCCTTTTCTAGGTTTTTTAACATATAAAACAATAGTGGAGAAAAATACAACACCTTACAACATAAATCAATGTCCTTAAGTTTTCCATCACTTGCACTGCCTCACTGTGTCATTTCTATAGTTTCCTTTATTCAATATTGCCCTTCATTGTTATTTATGACAATAAGTATGGCTAAAACTAAGTGAGTTTTAATGGAAAGAGTATTTAAACTTGAGTCAGAAAATTATTCCTTCCAGCACTTAATCCTGGACATCAAATCATTCATAAACTTTGTATTCTCTCATCAATAAAATCAAGAACTGACATGACTCTTATGGTCTTTTTGAAGGGAAAAGTCTGAGTTTTGTCATCAAAGCTATCTCATTATTTTTATGTAAAATCTATTGTTATTTCTTGATCAAAACCACCCTTTGTTTTCATCCTAATTTTTTCCAGCAATTCAAAGAGCAGCTTCCTCCTTTGTAGGTGTGTTCAGACAATCTTTAAGCAGTTTTAGGCAAAATGGCTAAGAGTCATTTCTGATTCATTCATGTAACTTCTAAAGAATCCTATCATATATATTTCTTCTTCTGACTCTATCCATTTAGATTTTCCAAGTCTGGTATAACTTAAAACCTGATAAACCAGCTGCTAGCTATCAATGGAAGACTTTTAACATTGCTAATGGAAGACAACAGTAAAATTAAGAAAAACAAATATGCAGTAAAAGAAATGCAAACACTATAAATTATACTTGACCTCAAGTATGATTAGAAGCTCAGACTCAAAGAACTAAGACTAAGGTTTTGTTCTTGGAATAACTATAATGGTACAACTAATAATTGGTGAAGTTTGGTTTGAAACCTGGTCTGTCTATATAGGTTATGTCCTTTATGCCATATGTCCTGCCAAGGACAGGAAGCACATGTAGAAAAATAATATTAAAGCTTTCCTTGGCATTCAAATTAGTAAATCTTGACAAATATATATAATTTATATATACGTATACTTTATATATAACATATTATACATATAATTTATGTAACTAAAATGTTTAAATTTGGTACTACAGGATAATATGCTTAAATTTTTATTAAAACTGCAAGACGCTTCACCCATCTTAGAATCACAACTTTAGAGAACAACTGAGACATTTTAAAGTGAATGGTTTCAAACTTTCTTGTTTTAAGAAAGAGGATTTCCTCTGATCAAACTTTTGTTAAGGTCATCAATGGATTTCCCCATTGCCAAAGTCGATGATCATTTGTCAATCTTACTTGACATAATCTATCTGACAAGTTGGCCACATCTGACCACTCCCTCCTTTTTGGTCATATCTTCACATGAGTTCTATGACACCATTCTTGCTTCTCCCACTTCACTGGCTCCTCTTCCTCAGTCCCTGTGGCTATTCCCTTCCTAATTCTCATTTCCTTTAGATTCTGGAATGTTCCAGAATTCCACAGATTTAAGGCTTTTATCAATATTCACCCTTCCCTGGTGTTCTCACCTAACCTCAATCTTTAATTATCAAGACTATGTGGATGATTCTCACATTTATATCAAGTTGATATACACCCATTTCCATTTATTAGTATCATGGTCTTTACCTGGAAGTCTAAACCTTAAAATGGTCACACAAACTGTGGTGTGCCTTCCTTTCTATCCCAGAAAGGGCTTCTCTCCCCTATTTCAGGAAATAGCAATGTAATTTTTCCAGTTGTTTAGGCCAAATCCTTAGAATTAACCTTGTCTTCAATCTCTTCCCTCCCTTCTTTCCTCCCTCCTTATAAACCAATCATTCAGAATATGGCATTGGCTCCGCTTTCACAATTTATTCCCAAAATTCAACACCTGTTACCATACCTAGGAAGAAGTGTCAAAGTGTCCTAAGGAATAAGGCCCAAACTATCATCATCTCTTGCCTAGACTATTGTAAAGCCTTCTTCATTCTTCCTGTCTCCACCCTACAATTTGTCCGCCAAATTAACACTGTTTAAAACAAAGCAAATGCTATCATTACTCTGCTCAAAATGCTTTAATGTTTTTTAAATGTGTAAGAATATCACCTTTCCAATGCAATGTACAATACCAAAGAGCTTACATATTTTTTTCCAATTTAAAAGGATTAAAAGGGTTAAAAAAATCATATGTGGTCCTCAGAGACATATCTCACTAAAGATTTATCATTTCACCATAACTGATCCATTACTCTTTTAGCTTATTTCTTATATATAAAAGACTATAGCAAGGAGCAGCTTGGAAAGTCCTCAATTTGCTACTTACTATATGTGTCATCTGGAACAAATTAATCTCAATTATCTCATCTTTAAAAGAAGAATAGGAGAATATTCCTCAAAATATCAAACTAAAAATTAAATAAGATGTCATAACATGTTATTAGTATACCACCTGGCACTCCCTGTACTAAATAAAAGTAATCAAGCGTGAATCATGTAAATGAACTCTATTTTCTAGGCATTAGATAAGCAAGCTCAAATACATTTGGAAATTCATTTTCACAGGTGAGTTATGCACTGAACTGATATTTTTAAAAGATGATATTAAAAAACCAGTACTAACATTTGACTTTCACTCATCTTTTTTAGTCTTCAAAATCACATCGAGACCAGATATTCCAAAAAACTTTACAATTTAATGAACTAGAATTCATTCGATAATCTTACTGAGTAATAAATGCGTATGAAGCACCAATTTAGGCAATGGGGATCCAGCACTTAGAGAAAACAAAAAACAAACCTGTAACTATGCATTCAAGGAGCCTACACACTCAAACTACAAGAGTACATGTTGTCTAGTAAAATGCAACAAAGAAAGTGCAAATACTAAAAGCCATGAAAATAACCATAAGAGCAGTAAGGACGAATAAGCACTCTACATGTCTTCCTTACTATGCATCATTATTCTTCATGAGGACACCGAAAGCAATGGCCTAATTCAGTGAGGATTAAACTGAGCTCTATAATTTTAAAATAGTCTTAAAAATTTGTGTTGAAAAAATGCGAGTTCATTCAAAGTTCTTTGAAAAAGGAACACTGAAGTAAGGAATTTCTGAGTAGTTAAAGCATGACATTCATTTATATTCTTTTCTTCTCTGACTTTTACTAATTCTGATGAGTGAGGGAAGTATCAGTAGCTATTGGTGATTTACTCCAAAAAGTGTATTTAACTTGTCTTTACAAGGGCAATGTATTTGCAGATCAGATAAATAGACAAGAAAATGTTGGCAGCCTTTGGTATTTGATACATATAAATTTATTCAGAGACAAATATTTTAATAGAACATTTATGTCAATGTTCTTTACTTGTCCAAGTCTATTGAATAGTTCACAGCATATATGAGCCAAAGTAAAATTAAAAAATGGTCCCTAAATCACTTTATAAGACTGCTGACTGAAAGCCCAATTTTATTTACAATTAAAAATAAATAAATGAAGTTTATACAGTATGACATAAAAATATATGTCTAGATAATATTTTCTTAATTTCAAGTAACATACTTGAAAATAAAAAATAGTATATTGTGTTTAAGATAGTGGTTCTAATACCTCTTAAATAGCACAACTAAGAATGAATCAAACTGAAATAAAAGTTAAGCTAAATATAAAACGTATAAATGGATGAAGGAAATTTCACTCCACTTAATTCATTACTAAATTATTAGGAAGATGATATCTGTCGGCATGGTTTGCTTTTCTGGTATTATTTGAAAATTGTGCTCTTAGGGAGTGTTCATTAATTTATCTAAAATACTTATTGCTATAAAAATAATTATGGCCATTATGAATAAATTGTTGTCAGAAAAGGGAGTGGTTGTAATGAAAAGCAAACAATTTACCAGTCTTAGTTTTAGTATTGATAATAACCATACAATTTAAAAAACTGATTGCTTACTTGGTCATTTCAATAATTTGGAACTCAGTTTCTAGTCTGCACTCTAGACACTGATACTGATTGTATGAAAGAAACAGAATAGTGTAGTGATTTGCAAAACGGATTTCAGCCAAAATACCTGATACCAAAACCAAAATATCAGAGAAAGAGAACTGTAGACTATTATCCCTGATGAGCAAACATGTAAAAATCCTTAATAAAGTATTGGGAAACTGCATTCAAAAACACATTAAGAAAAGTATACACCATGATCAAACTGAGTTTCATCCCAGGGATGCAAGACTGATTCAATATACGCAAATCAATAAATGTAATTTACTACATAAATAGGGTTAAAGACAAAAACCCCATGATTTTCTCAATACATGTAGAAAAAGCCTTCAACAGAATCCAGTACCCATTCATGTTTAAAATACTGCAGAAACTAGGGAGAGAAGGAACTTTTTCAACATTATAAAGGCTATATATGACATATCCAAGGACAGTATCAAACTGAACAAAGAAACACTGTAAGCATTTCCTCTAAAATCAGGAGCAAGACAAGAATGTCCACTCCTATTAAACATGGTTCTTGAAACTCTAGCCAGAGCAATCAGAAAACAGAAGGAAATTACAGGGAAACAAATAGGAAAAGAAGAAGGCAAATTATCTTTGCTTGCTGATGACATGATTCTATACCTAGATGACCCCCAAATACTTTGCCAGACTTCTACATTGTAAATAAATTCAGCAAAGTAGCAGGATGTAAGCTCTCATAATAGCCTTTCTATACTTCAATAATGAATCTGCTGAGAAATGAAGAAAACTACCTGTTCCCAATAACCTCAAAAATGAATAAAGAAGAAAAGAAAAAATTGAACTTGGGAATAAATCTGAACAAGTGGGCCAAAAACCTCTACAATGAAAACTACTGAAGAAAGAAATTGAAGAAGACCTTAGAAGATGGAAATGACCTCCCATGTTTTTGGACAGGCTGAATTACTATCATCAAAATGACCATGTTACCAAAAGCATTATAAAGAATCAATGCAATCACCATGAAAGTACCAAAATACCATCAAAATTACACTCTCCATAGAAGCAGAAAAAGAAAAAAAGTCCTCATATTCATTTGGAAGAACAAAAGACTCAGAATACCCAAAGCAGTTGTGAGCAAGAAGAGTGATGCTGAAGGCATTACAATACAGGACCACAAATTATACTACAGAGCCATAGTAACATGAACAGCATGGTATTGCCACAAAAATAGACCTGAAGACCAATGGGATAGAAGACACAGAAATAGGCCCACACAGATACGGTCATCCAATACTTGACAAAGGCGTCAAAAACTTGTTGGCAAAAAAACCCACTTTTTAATAAATGGTGCTGAGAAAACTGGATATTCATACGTGTAAGAATGAAACTAGATTCCTTTCACTTTCACAAAAATCAACTCAAAATGGATCAAAGACCTAGGAATTAGACTACAAACTTTGCAATTGCTAAAAGAATACAGGCTCAACACTCCCAACATACAGGGGCATGCACCAACTTCTTTAACAAGTCCTCTAATACTTGAGAAATAAAACCAAGAATCAATGAGGGATGACATCAAATTAAAAAGCTGCTTTACATCAAAGGAAATGAGTATAAAGAGAGAGCCTACAACATGGGAGAAAATCTTTGCCAGCTACTCCTTTGACATGGGATTAATATCAAAGATATATAAAGAACTCAAAGAAACTTACATCAAAAATCCAAATGACCCAATCAATAAAGGGGCAAAAGAACTAGAACTAAACAGACATTTCTGAAAAGAACAAACGCAAATAGCCAATAAATATATGAAAAAAAAATTTAACATGCCTAGCAACTGGGAAAATATAAATCAAAACTACATGGAGATGTCATCTCACCACAGTTAGAATGTATTTTCAAGAATACAAATACTGGGCTGGGGATATAGCTCAGTTGGTAGAGTGCTTGCCTTGCAAGCACAAGGCGCTGGGTTCAATCACCAGTACTGAATTAAAAAAAAAAGGAATACAAATACTAACAAATGCAGGCAAAGATGTAAGAAAAAAAGATATGCTCATACACTGTTGGTGGAACTTCAAATTAGTGTAACACTTTGGAAAGCAGTATGGAGAATCCTCAAAACATGAGGAATGGAACTATAATATGACACAGCTATCCAATTTCTTGGTATTTAGGCAAAAGATCTAAAATAAACATACTATAGGGATACAGGTACATACAGGTTTAGAGCAATGCAATTCACAATAGCCAATTTATGGAACCAGCCTAGGTACCCATCAAAAGATGAATGGATAAAGAAAATGCAGTATATGTACACAATGGGGTTTTTAAATTATTTTTATTTTTTATTATTATTTTTTGATTCACTGTACAGAAATGGGGTACAACTTTCCTTTCTCTGGTTGTACACAAAGTAGAGTCACACCTTTTGTGTAATTATACATGTACCTAGTGTAATGATGTTTGTCTCATTCCAGTATCTTTCCTTCCCCTGGCCCTTCCCCACCCCTCATTTCCCTCTACACAATCCATCCTTCCTCCATTCTTCCCTTACCCCCTTCTACCCCACCCCCAGTTATGTATCAGCATCCACTTATCAGAGAAAACATTAGGCCTTTGGGTTTTGGGGATTGGTTTATCTCACTTATCATGATATTCTCCAACTCCATTCATTTATGTGCAAATGCAATAATTTTATTCTTCTTTATGGTTGAATAATATTCCATCCTGTATATATACCACAATTTCTTTATGCATTCATCTATTGAAGGGTATCTAGGTTGGTTCCACAATATAGCTATTGTGAACTGAGCTGCTATAAACATTGATGCATGTGGCTGCATCACTGTAGTATGCTGATTTTAAGTCCTTTGGGTATAGGCCAAGGAGTGGGATAGCTCGGTAAAATGGTGCTTCACACAATAGAGTTTTACACAGTCAAAAAAGACTGAAGTTATAGAAGAAATAAGCCAGTCTCAGAACATGAAGGGTTGAATGTTTCCTCTTGTATATGGAAGCTAAAGCAAAATAAGGGGGCAAAACGGTGAGGGGCCTAGGAAAACAGAAAGGAGATCAATGTAGTACAAGAAGGGGAAAAAAGAGGGAGAAGGGACAGGAAAAGGAAGAACTGTGGAAATAATTGACTAAATTATGCTACATACTTATATGAATATACCACAGTGAATTTCACCCTTATGTGTATCTATAAAGCACTAATTAAAAAAATAAATAAATAGATGGAAAACAGGAACATAGAAGGAGGAGAATAGGGGGAGGAATGAGGAGAGGGAGAAAACAAGTAGTACTGGGGGATGAAATGGCACAAATTATATTCCATGCATATAGATTATGTCAAAAGAAACCCAATATTAAGTCCAACTATAATGTACTAATAAAACCATATAAAAATACCTTAAGTGGTATTCTTATTCTGTGTCTGCTATAACTGAAACCTTCAAAAAATTACTCTGGGCCTCAAATTGTTAGATTGCTTGATAGAAATAAAAAATATGAAGAGTGAATTAGATAACACACCCAAACCCTTGACATTGGACTTCATACACAGTAAGCAGTCAATAAATGTAATGAAAACTACAGAATGCTGAAGAAAGAAACTGAAGAGGGCCTTAGAAAGATCTCCCATGTTCCTGAACAGGCAGAATAAATACTGCCAAAATGGCCATACTACCAAAAGTGCTAAACAAATTTAATGAAATTCCTATTAAAATTGCAGTGATGTTCTTCACAGAAATAGAGAAAGCAGAATGGCAATTATCAAGAACACAAGGAACAATAAATGTTGGTGAGAATGTGGGGGAACGAGTATGCTCAAAAACTGCTGGTGGGCAGAAAACTTCTAGAACTAATAAATGAATTCAGCAATGTAGCAGGATATAAAGTTAATATCCATAAATCAAATGCTTTTCATCAGTGATGAATCCACTGCAAGAGAAATTAGGAAAACTTTCACAATAGCCTCAAAAAAATAAAATACTTGAGAATCAATCTAAAAAAAAGAGGTGAAAGATATCTATAATGAAAACTAAAGAACACTAAAAAAGAAATGGAAGACCTTAGAAGATGGAAAGATGATCTATGCTTTTGGATAGGCAGAATTAATACTGTCAAAATGGCCATACTACCAAAAGTGTTATAACTGATATAATGCAAATCTTAATGCATTTCCTAAATTTCTAAATGCAACTTGGAATTGTATCATGCAATTCCTAAAGTCCAGTGACATTCTTCATGGAATGAGAAAAAGTAATCATGAAATTCATTTGGACAAATATGAGATCAGAATAGCCAAAGCAATCCTTAGCAAAAAGAGTGAAGCAGGAGGCATCACAATACCAGACCTTAAACTATACTACAGAGCAATAGTAACAAAAACAGCATGGTATTGGTACCAAAATAGCCATGTAGACCAATGGTACAGAACAGAAGACACAGAGACAAACGCACATAAATGCAGTTAACAAGACAATGGCACCAAAAACATACATTGGAGAAAAGATAGCCTGTTCAACAAATGGTGCTGGGTAAACTGGAAATCCATGCGTAGCAAAATGAAACTAAACCTCTATTTCTCACCCTGAACAAAAATCAACTCAAAGGGGCTCAAAGCTTTATGCACTAGATAGAGATCTTAAACCTAAGAGTATAAGAGTAAAAGAGCCTACTTTTAAGCCCCAATCTTCATCATGTCAGCTTAGGACCTGACTTCCTTAACAAGACTCCTGAAGCACAAGAAGAAAAATGAATCAATAAATGGAATGACATCAAACTAAAAAGCTTCTTCTCAGCAAAAGAAACAATCAGTAATGTGAAGAGAGAGCCTAGAGAATGGGAGAAAATTTTTACCACACAGACCTCAGACAGAGCACTAATCTCCAGGATATATAAAGAACTCAAAAAACTTAACACACACACACACACACACACACACACACACACACTCACACAAACCCTATCAACAAATGGGCTAAGGAACGAACAGACACTTCATAGAAGAGAAAAATACAACAGATCAACAAACATATGAAAACATGATAATAATCTCTAGCAATGAGAGAAATGCAAATCAACACTACTCAAAGTCTGCACTCACCCCAGTCAGAATGGCAATTATCAACAACATAAGCAATAATAAGTGTTGGTGAGGATGTGGGGAAAGGTACACTCATATATTGCTGGTGGGAGTGCACAGTGGTGCAACCACTATGGAAAGCAGTGTGCAGATTCTTCAGAACACTTGGAGTGGAACCACAATTTGACTCAGTTATCCCACTCTTCAGTATATATCTAAAGGATTTAAAATCAGCATACTACAGTGACACACACACAACGTAGAAAACTGCACAATTCACAACAGCTGAGCTATGTAGTCAATCTGTGTTGGTATATGTACACAATGGAGTATTACTCAGCCACAAAGAAGAAAGACTTTATGACATTTGCCAGTAAATGGATGGGTCTGGAGACTATCAAATGAGTTTCAAAATTTTATTCTATTTTAATCATAGGCGGGTAAAACTAACATCCATTAGTTAATACATATATATGTGTGTGTGTGTGTGTGTGTGTGTGTGTGTACATATATATATATATGAAAACAGCTCTTTTGAAGATAAAATACATATGTGGAGCTCAAATTAATAGCTATTTCTCCCTTATTCATTGATAAGCCAAAGCAAATAGATGCTAAAGTCTATTTTAAGTTACTTGGAAGAAAGATTAAAAAATATGCTTAAACCAATCCCAGGGGATGTGATTTTTTTAATTCGGTTCCATCTTAAAAAATGTAATTTATTTAAAAAGGACCTTTGTAACATCAAGAAAATGGCATATTAAAGAAACTAAAATTTAATATTCCTGGGTATTACTCAAAAGACAGTTTGCCTCATTTCAAGGTCAAATCCATAAAACACATTTGGTCTCTTCTTCTTTCATCTTAAAATACATCACTGCAAAAAGAACCAATAGCTTTCATCAGTCATCAGCAACACTGTTGTGATTATCTCTCACTATCACATGAATTCTTTGTGTCCAATCTTTTCATGAAGTTTTATTCAATCAGTATAAAATAACTTGTAGATTCTTTCTGTGCATTTCTTTTCCCCCTCCTTGACCACATCATTAAAAAGCACTAGCGTTCATTCTTTCTCCATGTTTTAGTCACTATTTCACTACCTGCTACTAGGAGGGCAATGTATTCTTGAAATCTAAGAAAATCCTCTAAGTGATAATTTGTCCAACATGTGATTTTGTACCTTTGCAAATATAAAAATTATTCCAATAGCAAGTAAAAAATAAGATAACTTCAAGGGTTGCTTGCCTTACTGCTTTCAAATAAACTTAAAGGTCTTTGAAATTCACTTTGGCTGTTTGAGTTTTTTTAGTAGAAACACCCTAGCTTCCTTGATCAAAGGACTGCACAAAATCAAAGTATTATTTTCCTGTGTACTACAGAATCAATTATGTTAAATCAGGTATCTTAATCTGCTCAGACGGCCCAAACAAAATACCAGTAATGTGTCTTCAAGAGTGTAAATTTAGCTGGGCATGGTGGTACACACCTGTAATCCCAGTGACTGAAGAGGCTGAGGTCAGAGGATTACAAGTTTGGGGCCAGCCTCAACAACTCAGTAAGACCCTCTGCTACTTAGCAAGACCCTATCTCAAAATAAAAAATGCAAACACTGGGGCTGTAGTTCTGAGGTTCAATGGGGGGAGGGGAAAAGAAAGAAAGAAAAAGGAAAGGAAAAGGAAAAAAGAAAGGAAAGGAAAGGAAAAGGGAAAGGGAAAGGGAAAGGGAAAGGAGGAAGGAAGGGAGAGAGGGTAAAAATGTATTTTCTCACAGTTCTGGAGACTGAAAAGTCCAAGATCAAAGTTTCCTCAGGACTGGGACTAGAGTCTGGTAAGAGCTCCTACGGGGTTGAAGATAGCCACCTTCTCAGTGCTCAGTGGTCTTTTCTTGGTGAACACAGGAGTGGGGAGGCGGGATGCTTTGCTTATAGTTACCAATCCTAGCCAACAAGAGCCCTTTCCATATGAGTCTATTTAACTTCATCTAAAGATCCTCTCTCCAACTACAGTCATGTTGGGTATTAAGCTTCAACATACGAATCATGGGAAAATCCATGATTCGACCCACACCACAGGTAATTCTAAGTAAATAAGACAAAATTTTCAAACATCATCTAGTAGAAATGTAGTAACAACATTCTAGTCCTGAATCTCTTTCCTGTGCCAAGATACCAAAAATACTAAAATGAAATAATCTTAATTATTTCCTTTCCAGTTTCTTTCTTAGAATACTAATACCCAGGAAGAATACTTTAGAAATTTTTAGGATAATATAAACTATCTTAATTAGTTTGTGCTTTAATAAAATACTCTAACGATACCCTAGGAACTTCCCATTGTATCATACTATAATCTTGCTTAAGGTGGAACAAACTAATTGAGTCTTTAGTAAAAATTTAAACAATGAAAACAGTATGAGAGAAGGAAGTGAGGTGAAAGCAGGAAGGGTTTTGGGAAAGAAGGTAAGCAAGTAGGTAGGCTTCTGTTAAAGCTGTAGCAAAATCAAGTGTCCTGGGTTACTACTGTCACTGCACAAGATAAGCCAAAATCCCTCACTTATATTCCAGTAAAAGATTCCTCTATTTCTTGGTAGTTGCACTTTTCTCATTGTATCCTTGGGACTACTTTGCATTCATCAAGCTACATCAACTTTTCTGAGGCAGGATTAATTCTAACTAGACTGCCGCAGCAAATGGCAGAAGTGATATAGATAATAAAATAAGTTAAGTCCTCCTAGATTTGCTTGAAAGAGGAGAGAGAGAGAGATTATTATCTACATCCAGCTGACAAAGAACCCAACTATGTTTGATTTCCCCAGAAGCTATATATATCTTGTACTTGAAATTTCTTAGCACTTCAATTAATAATTGGCTTAAACTAAAATGATAATGATATGATGATGATGATTATGATGATGATGATGACGATAGACACAAAATAAAGCAGTTTTTCATGAAAATAGTGGTAAGTTTCATGTATTGGCCAAAGTATTTTGTCTCTGTCATCAGGTGGTAGTAAGCCACTGCTCTCTTATTACCTGAAATTTTGGATAATCTCTTAGCCCTTGTTACGATTTAGATATGTACATCCTCCAAGACTTCTCCAATGCAGCAATGCGCAGAGGTGGGTTTTCTGAAAAGTGACTGTATCATGAGGTGCTAGTCAGTGAAGCCCCCACCCCCACTCTCTCCCCACCTCCCTCTCCCTCTTCTCCCTGGCTGCCATGAGGTGAACAGCTCTGCTCTTCCACACCCTCCCTGCTATTACATTCTGCCTTACCACAAGCCCAGAGGGATGAGGCCAGGTGATTTGGGATTGAAACTGTAAGCCAAAATAAATCTTTTCCTAAGTTGTTTTTGTCAAGTATTTTGTTACAGTCACAAAAAAGCCAACAAAGATAGCCTTTTTCAGCTGAACTTATCACATGATCTGCTATGGCAGGTTAAATCCTTACCTGGCCTAGCCATACTCCAACTTTAAAGTTTGTTATCCTACTGAAGATTAAAAAGGTTGATCACTCAACCTGTGTTGGTGGTTCTCAACAGAATTCTCAAAATTATGTGTGCATGAAACTGCTCTGAGATACTTTTTTAAAAAAAAACAGATTCTCAGATTCTATATATGAATATTTTAATAAAATAGGGTCTGGAATAGGACCAGAAATTTGCTTTGTGAATGAACTATGGGCCATATCAATATAACTACATTTAGCAGAAAGCTATGTGGGAAGGGGCAATGGTGTAATCTTATAAAATCTCTTAAGAAATGCATATATTCAGGTCAAACAATTTCCTAGTATTTTTTATTTTTATGTTTGTATGTTGAAACAACGAAAGGATTCCTAGCGAAACTGTAGTAATTTAGAGTTAATACAGTGTGCTGACAGTAAATTGACCCCTAACAATAGAAAAGAAAATACATGAAGTGAATTAGGCAGGTAACCTATAAACAGTATCAGGGTGAATCAGCAAATCAGAACTCATATTTCATTCATGCTATCTAATATTCTGAGAAATTCTCTATGATGCCCTGAAAGACATAGTAAAAATTATAGGGAGGCAGAAACTGAACCAACTGGAAATGGGAGAACCCATAGAGGGGTAGTAGCTCCTAACCAGGGACTTTGAGAAATTCGATTTTTCTGTAATTGCAGCTCCCGGCTAGGAAGGGAATGTTTGGTGTCACTCAAACCCTTCTCCTTAAATTTATATATTTAGATGGTAAAGTGTAGAAATATCTATCCTCATGAGGTTTCCCTAAATTACAGTGTCAGTAAGACTACTAGTCCATGTATTTTAAGTAACTTAAGAAGAAAAGATAAGAAAAGGAAAAAAGAAAAGAAAGAAAATCAATACCAAGGAGATTCGAAGCAGTTTGTGATTAACTGCCCCTCCCCAGAAGGTTTGCCAATAAAAATGTGGATAGCATGGTTGGAGAACTCCTAGGATAATACAAATAACCTTAAGCCCCAGACACTAGATGAGACAGGTGTTGGGAATAAACTATATTTAGAGAAGCACTTTTTAGTTTTTGAACAAAGCTGATTATATAACCAATTAAAGAACACCTTGTTCTACTGTGCTTTCAAAATAAATGTTCAAAGAACAAAAATATCACAACATAATAAGACTAGGAAAGTTTCCTTTGAGTATAAAGTAGAAGTATAAAAGGCTGTCCTATGATTAATCTTCTAAGTAATTTCAGTAATTAATATTTTGTTGCTAATATATTTCTAAGACTTTGGGTTTCATTTTACTCAGTAGCAAAATTTTAAATGCATAGTGTAATTACTTCATATAATTTTCTTTTGTAACTAATTTAATAAGAAGTCCAAAATGAAAAATTATTTGTTATATTCTTCAGCACTTTAAAATCCAATTAAATAGCTTTTAATGTGAGATATTGTCTGTATGTAAACCTATAGGGCAAATGCTTTTGTAGATCTGTCACATCAGGTATGCATGAAAAATATAATAAAAATGTGTGCTTTTTTAAAACTTTTTATCCTGGGAAAAGAGCAACTATCATGGAATATTAGTCTTAAGATTATTATAAATGTAAATCTAAAATGCAAGAATAAAAACTAATGTAGCTTAAATTTGCATCATTCTATGTTAAAAATAAAGTTACTCATTTCATATTATCATGTATTTTTGGACTTGTGATAAGTGTAAGAAATGCATTAGAAACACTGTCTCTTTGCTCTCATCTAGAATTGTCAGTAAACACAAAGATTCCCTCCACTCCAGGAAAGCTATTTCACCTCTCTGATTTTCTGCTACAGATCATAATTTGATTTTCACAGGAATATTAGGAAATAAAAAATATGGCTATCAAATGTTTTTAAGAAATGATTATTGTTCTCTTAGAAGGATGATCTACCTCTTATATTTTCTCTTCTTCTTTTCATATACCTATGAATATGGATGTCCATAATACCCTAACACTCACATGATAATGTTTTCATAATTATCTTTCTCTTTCTCCCTCCCTCTCTCTTTATATTTAATCATACTCACGGATAATGAGTTTTAGGGTGGCCAGGTGATTATTCTTTAAATGAACTTTTTACAGTACCTGTTAGATGGTTCACTGAGTGCAGTACAAGCAAACCACTGCTGAGTCTGAGTCCCATTATATTATGCCTATTTGCTCCAGTAAGTCTTCTATTCTAATACTCCAGATAGCTTTAGTTTACATTGATGAAACTTTTCAGTCTCAAGAATGATACATCCCCTAAAGGTCACCTAATGTCAACTGCTTTAGAAGTCTAGTGTCATTTATTTCCTTTATATGTCCAGGACCACTGCAGTCTGATGAACAATCTGGGATGTCACTAACTCTAAATCTTTGGCATCACAGTCCTTTATCTTGACACTGCTTATGAAATATAGCACAACATTTCTTGTGAAATATGATAAATGAAACCTTCCTAAGAAATGAAAATAGCACTGATAATGATTCAGATATTAGACCCATACAACTTGGTTGACAGTACCATGACTTTGCAGGCCTCTGAACTTGGTTTAAAAACTAATGGATATTACTGGGTGAGCCTGCTAATCTGTCAAATGAGAACTTAATTTTGTGCTGCAATTTTCTATTGTTTAAGCTTACTATTTGAAATTTACAGATTAGCAACATTCATCTTCATACTCAATCAGAATACTATCAGTGTAAATTCAGCTTTATGAGAAACATTTTGTATATAACATATATAAACAGTATGATACACAGCTTCAGCTTCTACTATAAAATTTATAGCACTAAACATAAGAATCATCTTTGATAGACATTCCATAGTCTAATAGTAACGAGCTGTGATTCTAAACCAGGCTGCTAGGTTTGAATTCTAGTTATGTAGAACTGGGTATAATACTTAGCCACACTACGTCTAAGGTGCTTCACTTGTAAAATGAGGATAAAAGAGTATCCTCTTCACAAAGTTGTTGTAATAAAGTGTTTAGAGAAATGTGACATGAAGGAACCCTTCAGGAAGTATTAGGTATTTTAATGTTGCTATATTTATTTATTCCACAAATATTTATTGATCACATAACATATGATAGCTCTATCCCTAGGCATTGAACAAAGCAAATATGACTGGCCTCTTGAGGTTAGAAATGGTGTATGTATATATGCCTGTGTATGTGGATGTGTACTTATGTGCTGGGATAAAGGAGGCAAACAACAATATATAAAAGTCACATGCATGTGTGGGGATAATGCAAAATGAATTATATACTATATCAGTGCAAAGTGCTATACAAGAAGAAAAAGTAAAGCAAAGTAAGGAAATTGGAGGTGCTCTGAGTGGGGAAGAGGATACAATTTAAAAGACAAGAGAGTCAGCAAAAATACCACAGAGACTGTATCTGGCATTTGAGCAGACTTCAATCAATTAAAGTTATTAGCCATACTGATTTTGGGGAAAGCACTGAAGAGGCATCAGATGGAGTAATGGCCAGTACAAAGATCTTAAGACACAAACAGGCTCACAAAAGAGTAAGAGGGTCAATACATTGGTAAGGACTTAGATTATATTTGAGTCACATGGGAAGCTAAATAGAGGATTTTGAGAAAAGTAACATGCTCTATGGAGCAAGGATAGAAGGAGAGCAGAGAGAGTTTACTGCACAATACAGACAAAAGATGGCAGGGACTTAAAGCAGGTAACTGCAGGTGTAAAAAGTGATCCGATTCTGCAGATTTTTGAAGGAAGACATATATTTAAAGGAAGAACAATTGGATTTCTTGTTCCCTGTGTGTTTATATGGAAAAGGAGAGAATTTCATAACTGATACAATGTGCAGGAAGAATTTAGTTATTGGAGAATGAAATGGAGCAAATTATATGTATGTATGAGTGTCAAAATGAGCCCTACTATTAAATATAACACAATAAAATACCTCACATTTAGTTATTTTAAGTCCAAATATGTAGTAAATATATTCCAATATTTATAGTAACATAAATGTAGAATACTTTTAAATTCAGTTGAGGATACATGAACTTAAAATATATGTATTCAGTTAGACATCTAAGTTTATTAAAGTTGGAGAGTCTACTAAAATGCTAAATTGCAGAGCAATTATAAAAGGGACATATTACATTAATTTTCCATGAAGTTCTAGTCTCTATATTTTTTCTCCTTTGGAAGATGTATACTTGGAAAGTAGTAGAGGAAGGGGAACAGGGGAAAGAAGGAGAGAAGGGAAAGAGGAAGTACTGCAGACTGAAGTGAAGCAAATTTTATTCTGTGCATGTATGGTTATGTCAAAATGAACTCCAATGTTATGTCTAACTATAATGTACTAATAAAAACATTTTATAAAAAGAGAATGAAGATATTTCAACCAGTCACAATGTATTCACCTGTAAAGAAAAGAGGCCTGAGACTGCTATCCTTAGAAAGCAGTCCAAGGTTGGTCCCTGGCTAGCATCTGGAAACCTGGGTTTCAGAAATGTTACCATCATTCCCCAGTGATGAAGATGGCTCACTGTGCCTAAAGTATTGCACAAAACAGTTTATGGTAAATGCCTGCTTTCCTTCTGGGAGTCTAGAAATCTGGTACCTACCAGGCAGAGGGTGCCTACTGGACCAGACTCCAGTAAAAACACCCTGGGTACCATCGTCCCACTGAGCTTCCTCAGGAGACAACAGTTTATTCACACTTCTCACAATCTGATGCTATAAGAATTGAGTCCTGCCTGACTCCACTGGAGGAAAACTCTTGGAAGCTTGTGTCTGGTCTTCGTCACATTGTGCCTTTGGACTTTCACTGGACTTCATTCCATTTGCCTTTCCCCTTTGCTGAGCTTTTGCTTTGTTTCCTATCTTTGTAATAAACCAATCCACATAGATGACCAGATGCTGAGTCCTATGAGTTCTCCTAATGCATCACAAAACCTTGGAATGCTCTGGGGAACCTCAGATACAGCACTTTATTTGAAACTTGACTGAATAAAATAACAAAACTACAAGGAAAAAAAAAAGAATAAGGGAGATCTAAACTTAATGATATCAAAGAACTATTATTAATTATTAGGTGTGGTAACAGTATTGTGGTTGTGTTTAAGAGACACATGTATTAAAATATTGGTGATACAAAGGAGAACAGAAGGGAGAGGGAAAGGAAAGATAGTAGAATGAATGGGACATAACTTTTCTATGTTCATATATGAATACACCACAGTGAACCTAAACATCATGTACACCCACAAGCATGGCATCCTAATTAGAATAAGTTATTCTCCATGTATGTATAATGCATCAAAACACACTCTAATGTCATGTGTATCTAAAAAGAACAAATAAAAAACAAAAAAAAATACTAGTGATGGACTACATAATGTCTGAGATTTGCTTCAGAATAATCTGGAGGAAAGGATTGGAAGTGGGCAAGAGTACAGATGGCAAGATAGTCACAGGGTGTGGTGGCATATTCCTGTAATTCCAGTGACTCAGCAGGCTGAAGCAGGAGAATGGCAAGTTTAAGGACAGCCTCAGTAATTTATGGAAGTCCTAAACAATTTAGTGAGACCGTGTCTCGAAAAAAGGGCTGGTACATGACTCAATGATTAAGTACCCCTGGGTTCCCTGGGTTTAATCCTTAGTACTGGTACCAAAAAAAAAAAAAAGAAGAAGAAGAAGAAGATGGTAAGATAGTAGGTAGAGTTAAAAGCTGTTGAAGATTAGAGCAAACCTGTAGGACCTCATGGTAATATTTTGTGTTACTTTGTATATGTCTAAAATCTTCCATAATAAAAAAGTTAAAAAGAAAAAAATTAACAGCTTTCATATGTGACAGAACCCTTTCCAGTCACATCAATTTTCGCATCTTATTAAGTAACCACTCACTGGAGAGTTCTACTTACATATCCCTACTTGAATGTGCTATGACTCTAAAGTCAAAACTTCACAAATAAATATAAATACTCTCCATATACACTAGTTTATTTTCGCCATATTTCTACACTGCTGTAAATAATAAAATCACTCTTCTAATGACCTAAGACATCTCTGGCTACAACCAGTCACGAAACCACTGAGCACTTCCAGACTTACGTCTGCCACTTTTGGACTACTTTGACTCAAATGACTGCCAAAACGCTCACCACATTATGCTTAGAGTATGGGTTCTCTAATCTTTACTCTCCAACTTCTCAAAATCAATATTCTCATCAGTCTATCACTCACAAACACTAGAAAATTTAAAATTGTTTAGAGGTCATTTAAAGTCCTTGACAATATAAGTAAAATATTTCTGAATCAATCAATCAACAAATCTATACTGAGTACTTAAAACAAAGATTGTGCTTCATAAAATGAGAAAACAATGTAAAACATAGCATCTTTGAATAACAGGGAACATATGAAGACATCTAATCCCATAAAGTGAAACAGAATTCTCATTCTATTTTAAATGGTAAGCTTTAATATTTTAAAATTTAGAAGACCCAGATCTGACTCTGTGCTTGAGTTGCCACTGTTATAAATGGAGATAATATAGTTATCTTGCTCATTGAGAGCTGCTAAGGATTAAATAGACGATAAATTAGTAAAAGTAGCTAACACTAAGTTACACGGTCTTTATCACAGACTATAATTTTGGCTATCAATTTAGCTATAAGTTCAAATGATTTTAAGAGAAATATAAGTGAAATTATTGTAAGGTGAAAGGCAAAGAAAAGACTCCAGACTATTAACTAAAATAGTTATTTCAATGTAGAATTATAGTAATATAAGGAAAGGATATTAGAAGAGGATTTCAAACAGGTATAATGGAATAGGAAATTAATATAGGATGGAAAGTAAAAGTGTTTATCTAATCTAACTGGCAAGGGATATGGAGGCAGACATAATTGGTATGCTAGATTAAGGACAATTTCTTTCACACTATTTCTATCAACACAACTACATGTTTTAGTAAAAACTGTATCTTCATGTCCCTCAAATGTTCTAACCCTCTTTTGACATTTATATAGGTTCTTAAGGCTATTTCATTTTCTTTTCTGACCCATAGCAACACATGGCCTATCTTCTTACTGATTAACCAAAACTCCCTTTGACTTGAAGGCCACTCAAATTTTACCTCCTTCAGTAATAAAATTTTGCCTTGGATAATACTTACTGCTGTTAAACTATTTTAATATCTACTTTCTGTAACAATCTATATATTAAACATACAGCGATTTGTAATGCTAGTTATTTATGTGAATCTTAAGCCCAGAATTGATGACTCTTTCAGAAAAAGGAAAAATTTATAGAAAGAGAAAATATTGCTGCTTTTTAAAAAGAACAGTTTCAAATATTTATTTCAATATATTTTAAAACCATTGATACATAATGGAGGTGGGGGGTAAGAGAAGAATTTAGGAACTTTAGATTACGTAGAGCGAAATGAGAGGGAGGAGGGGGCAGGGATATGAAAAATGGTGGAATGAGACAGACATCACTACCCTATGTACATGTATGATTACACGAATGGTATGAATCTACATCATGCACAACCATAGAAATGAAAAGTTGTACCCCATTTCTGTACATCGAATCAAAATGCAGTCTGGACAAATTAAAAAAATTAAAAAATAAAAAACAATTTCAATATAAAACAAATTTAAAACCTAAAGTAAAAAATGAAATGATTCTAAAAATCTATATATTTAGAGTAACTCAGAAATTTTTTTCTTATAATGCAGATCTATTTACAATTCCATATTTATTTTTTTAATTTCTCAAATGAAGCTTATATTAAAGGTAATTTTCTTAGAATGATATGAAGAAAAGTTCAACTCAGAAAATTATATAAATCCTAGAGAAAAAAGTAAAGATTTAACTAGATGTAAATATTTGTTGATAAAACTGACTCATTAAATGATTTTCATTTCAGTAAGCAAATTTTTGCTTAAAAAGTTTTTTAGCAAATATACATTTTTATTTGGTGATTATTATATACTTATTTACAAGCATAAAATTAAAAATCATACTTTTCCAAAGATTTCAAAAATACATTCCATCATTACTAGTGTATTATACATGTATATCAATTTATAAAGGCACTTAGATGCACTTACTATTTTATACATACATTGGATTAACTGAATATACTGCCATTAAACACTGTATTTTTCTTTACCAATTTCAAATATCCTACATTGGCTTCCATAAATAAAAATCAGAATTTACTTCACAATTATTAGTAGTGTGGTACATTGTAAATGTACCTTCTTTAAGAAAAAGAGCAATTTCTCTTTAAACTTAAAAAAAAAACTGGCTAATTCACATGAAACTCTCAGAATTGTTCAGAATAGAAATACATATTGGGGAGAGAAAAGAACATTCACAAAATCTCCATTGGCATCTTCAAGCATAGTCAAAACTTATCTTAAATTGTGTATTCAAGATCATTACATATTTTTTCTATATATAAATTATACTTGAATACAAAAGAAAACTATGTTTTTAAAAACAGTATTTGGAAAAAACAAATAAATGAGAATCATATTCATCATATTCTATCACATCCATGGGAAATATTTTTGTAAAATTTTCATTTGTATTTATGAAGCATTTTTTCTAAAATAGAATACTGCTAAAAAAGTAAATGATTTGATTCTTTTCAGCTTGTTTACATCAGATAATGTATACATACTGTTACATTTAATTATCAAAAGAGAATAAAAAAGAAATAGCTGGGCATGGTTGCACATGCTGGTAATCCCAGCAGTTTAGGAGGCTGAGGCAAGAGGATCAAGGCCTGCCTCAGCAATTTAGCAAGGTCCTAAGAACCTCTTGATTTGGTTCCAAGTCCCCCTGCCCACAATAAAAAAAGAAAAAGGAAAAGAAAAAGGAAAAAAAAAAAAACTTGTATTAAACATACTCTTTCATTTTACATGAAAGGGAATGTATCCTTGGTTAAACAACTTGCTCAATAATAAGTGACAATGACCATTTATATACAGAGCTGTACAATATGAAACCCATATCACTGTAGTGTAGTCTACCCAAAAGAATAAGTGAAAAATCTATTAGTAGAATGAATCAGACATAACTTTCCTATGTTCATACATGAATACAAGACCACTGCAATTCCACATCATGTACAACCACAAAAATGGGAAGTTGTACTCCATGTATATATGATATATCAAAATAGATTCTACTGTCATGCATAACTAAAAGGAACAAATAATAAAATAGTAAAAAATAAATAAATAAAAAAGAAGAGGTAGAAGTAGGAAGAAACCCTGCCATAGGAACCATTAAAAATAAAATGCAGCTGAGCACGGTGGCACACGCTTGTAATCCCAGCACTTGGGAGGCTGAGGCAGGAGGATCACGAGTTCAAAGCCAACCTCAGCAACTTAGTGAGGCCCTAAGCAACTCAGTGAGACCCTGTCTCTAAATAAAATACAAAATAGGGCTGGGGATGTGGCTCAGTGGCCGAGTGCCCCTAGGTTGAATTCCCCAGTACCAAAAAAAATAAAAAAATAAAATGGAAAACTTAATTCTGAGTACCTTGAATATTTAAAACTAGTTTTTATCAATATTGGTAATCGAGCTCTTGCTTTATGTATTCTCTAGGTTTAGTTAATACATTTCTTATTTTTGAATGTGTTTTCTCGACTAAACTGATTCCTAATAAAACAGAACAGACTGAAAGACCATGAATTAACAAGGAGAGAAAAAAGGATTTGTAATATCATTCCCTTTAATAAAGAAGGATAACACTGGAAATTATTCGGTATGGGATTATCTGTTTTATGTTCAGACCAGAGGCTTTAAAATGGCTCACTACTATTCATTAATATAATTATTTCAGAACCGCATTGCTATCAACTCTAAAGTCTCTCCCTGATCAGCATTTCCAGCAGTTCCAATTTACCAAATATAACTACTACATAAAATATAGTATCTGTACTATAAAAAATAAGTATCTGTACTATATAAAATTTAAGGTAATTAAAACAGTTTATGGATGGAAAAAAGCTATGAGAAACTGTTTTATTCATCTATCTTTCAATGATATCAAAATATCCTTAAGATCCAAAACTGAAAATTCAAAACAAAATAATTCTGTATATTGCTATATTTGTTATTTAGTTAAAGTGACTTTATAAGTTAATCATCCAACTACTTTATAAATTTGTTTGAGGTAAAGGGCTACAAAAACAATTCTATCTTTGTATTCCCAACAATGGAACATTTTTAGTAATGCTTTCATACAGAATGTGAGTAATACCTTAAGATGAACAACAGAATTAATACACTATCTGCCAGGGCGGTGGCGCTCGCCTGTAATCCCAGCAACTCGGGAGGCTGAGCAGGAGAATCACGAGTTCAAAGCCAGCCTCAGCAACTTAGTGAGGCCCTAAGCAACTCAGTGAGACCCTGTCTCTAAATAAAATACAAAATAGGGCTTGCGATGTGGCTCAGTGGCCGAGTGCCCCTGAGTTCAATCCCCAGTTCAAAAAAAAAAAAAAAAAATATTACCTGACTTCAAAATGCTTTATACCACCAACAAGATATCTCAGGGATACCAAGGTAGGTGGAAGTCATACCTTCAATGAGCAGGTAATTTCCTCCAAAATGTACTTTCACTCTAAGAAAGTTTTTTTTATTATTATTATTTTTTGTATTTTATTTAGAAACAGGGTCTCACTGAGTTGCTTACGGCCTCACTAAGTTGCTGAGGCTGGCTTTGAACTTGCAAACCTCTTGCCTCAGCCTCCCAAGTGCTGGGACTACAAGCGTGGACCACCGCGCCCGGCAAGAAAACTTAATCACTAAGACACAAACAGTGTTAAGGAATTGTAAAGACCAAAATATTGATAAGTGAACAACTATTTATTATATTTAGTTTTGTTTTTCAATTTTTTTCCAGTGCTGGGGTCAACAGGGCTTGCACATGATGGACTAGTGCTCTACCATTGATCTAAACTTGGAGCCTAAGTGAGAAATATTGTAATTATTTTAATTGAGTATTAATGCTCTATTATGGGTTGAATTCTGGCCCTCAAAGTTCATATGTTGATATTCTAGCACCTATTACTTCAGAATATGTCTGTATTTGGGGACAGGGTCTTTAAAATGGTTATTAAGTTAGACCAAGTTCATTAGGATGAGCCCTAATCCAGTCAAGAGTAGTGTCCTTATAAAAAAGGATCACAATGAAGACCTGCACAGAGAAAGACCAAGCAAAAACACAGAGAGAAGATGACCATCTACAATCCAAGGAGAGAGGCCACTGAGAAAACAACTTTGCTGACACCTTGATGTCAAACTTTAAGAATACAAAATTTTGAGAAAAAAATATCTGTTGTTTAAACTACTGAGTAAGTGGTACTTTGTTATGGCAGCCCAAGCAAACTAATACATGTTCCAAATGAAAAAAAGAATAATTTTCTAAAAATCTATTAACTAATGACACTAAAGACTGATGTTCTTGTTAGCTTCCTTTTGAATATAACGTTTAGATTTTACTTTTTAAAATGCAATATTAATTTTAAATGCTTACAAAACTAGAAATTATATACATGTAAAACATATGTTTACAAGTGAACCATGTTCTTGGATAGGCAGAATTAGTATAATCAAAATCGCCATACTACCAAAAGTGCTATACGAATTCAATGCAATTACAATTAAAATCCCAATGACAGACCTCAGAATTAGAGCAAGCAATCATGAAATTCATTTGGAGGAATAAGAGATCCAGGATAGCTAAAACAATTCTTAGCAAGAAGAGCGAAGCAGGGGGTATCACAAGACCTTCAAATATACTACAGAGCAATAGTAACAAAAACAGTATGGTATTGGCACCAAAATAGACAGGTAGATCAATGGTACAGAATAGAGAACACAGAGACAAACCCACATAAATACAGGTATCTCATACTTGACAAAGGAGCCACAAATGTACAATGGAGAAAAGACAGCCTCTTCAAAAAATGGTGCTGGGAAAATTGGAAATCCATATGCAGCAAAATGAAACTAAACCCATATCTCTCACCCTGTACAAAACTCAACTCAAAATGGATCAAGGACCTAGGAATTAGACCAGAGACTCTGCACCTAATAGAAGAGAAAATAGGTCCAAATCTTCATCATGTTGGCCTACGACCAGATTTCCTTAACATGACTCCCAAAGCGCAAGAAATGAAAGCAGGAATCAATGATTGGGATAGAGTCAAACTAAAAAGCTTTTTCTCAGCAAAGGAAACAATCAGCAATGTGAAGAGAGAGCCTTCAGAGTGGGAGAAAATCTTTGCCACACACACTTCAGATAGAGCACTAATCTCCAGAATCTACAAAGCACTCAAAAATCTTTACACCAAGAATACTAATAACCCAATCAATAAATGGACCAAAGAAATGAACAGGCACTTTACAGAGGAAGATCTACAAGCAATCAACAGTTTCATGAAAAAATGTTCAACATCCCTATCATTTGCATTATAAGAGAAACACAAATCAAAACTACCTTAAGATTTCATTTTACCCCAATTAGAATGTCTTTTATTAAGAATACAGGCAACAACAGGTGTTGGCGAGGATGTGGGGAAAAGGGTACACTCATACATTGCTGGTGAGATTGCAAGTTAGTGTAGTCACTCTGGAAAGCAGTGTGGAGATTCCTTAGAAAACTTGGAATGGATCCACCATTTGACCCAGCTATCCCACTCCTTGGCCTATACCCGAAAGATTTAAAATCAGATTACGACAGTGATGCAGCCACATCAATGTTCATAGCTGCCCAATTCACAATAGCTAGATTGTGGAACCAACCTAGATGCCCTTCAATAGATGAATGGATAAAGAAACTGTGGTATATATACACAGTGGAATATTACTCAGCCATAAAGAAGAATAAAATTATGGCATTTGTAGGTAAGTGGATGATGTTGGAGACTCTTATGTTAAGTGAGATCAGCCAATCCCAAAAATCCAAAGGCCAAATGGTCTCTCTGATAAGTGAATGATGATGCATAATGCGGTGTGGAAGGGTGGCGAGAATGAAGGAAGGATAGATAGCATAGAGGGACGGGAGGGGTGAGGTCAGGGTGGGGGGGTAATAATAACAGAATGTGTGACAGACATCATTGCCCTGTGTACGTGTATGAACGCACAGATGGTGTGACTCTACTTTGTGTACAACCAGAGAAACGATAGCTATACTCCATTTGTGTTCAATGAATTAAAATTAAATAAGTAAATAAATAAATAAATAAATAAATTAGTATCACAGAAAAAAAAAGCATAGAAAATAAACTGGAAGAATTCATTAAAAACTCTCAGCCACAATTATCTGTGGAACAAATTTGATAAACTAGAAGAAGAGTGATAACAGCCTTTTAAATATAGATATGTATTATATGAATTTTTAAAAACACTTATTAATAAGTATATGTGGATCTTATGAGGATTGATGTGTTCCTTTTTCCATCTTCTCCCCACCTTTTTGTTCTTTTTGCAGTGCTGTGGATTGAATTTAGGGACTTGGGTGTTGTTCATGCGAGGCAAGCCTTCTACCACTGACTTAGATCTTCAGCCCAATGTACTCTTGTAAAGAAATCAAAACTATTTAGTGTTGTCATTAAGGAGTTTATAATATTCTAACAAAATAAGAATTGCTTGCAAATACTATAGATAAATCAAATTTTAAAATGCCCATTAATTTAAAAAAATGGAAAGATGTCTATACCTTGATAGGTATAGACAACCCTTACAGTAGTTCATATAGAAAATAAGGTCACCTAAATTGATCTTTAGTATAAGGTGTAAAAAATTAAGGTAGAAGTGTGCTAATGAGCAACTTTAGGAACAAACACTTTGGAATACATCCAATCCAAACTGTATTTCTGGTTTTCTACACTATTTTACAAGTGGCAGTGAACTAGACTGTAGAGCTTAATAGGATTCAAGATGGGCAAAGAAGATATGGTTGAATAGAAAGAGGATGGATATTCTGGAGAAAGAAATCTTAGTGTCTTATAGATAGGAGTAAATCCCTTAAACGAGATGAGATAGGAAAATAAGAGACCTAAGAAAACAGATAAAATAAGCAGGAATAATAGAAGAAACAGATAACCTTTAAAAGTCCTTTAAGACCCTTATATTGTATTTTTTAAGTTATTACATAACTTGAATATTCTAAATAGATTAATCCCACTTTCTAAAATGAGTACAAATGATATCATGTATATATTATTTTATCTTAAGAAAAAAACATGAAAAGAAATTATAAAACTAATGTTTTTCTGTTGCAAAGATTAAAAAAGGGCTGAAAATTATAAATCATCCTATACAACTATAATTAGTATATCATCTGTTTGGTACTATAATATTTTTCTTTAATAACAATAATATTATTCAAAATGTTCACAATTTCTGGTTTATAGTTCCATTTTGGTTTCTAATATTACAGTAAAAACCTGAGTATATCAAACTGAGGGAAAGATGAATGTATACATGTATATTCTCAAGTAGTAAAATTATCAAAAAAAATCTCAAAAGACTAGGAATGGAATCACCATATGAGTCAGCTATTCCACTCCTCAATATTCATCCAAAATAAGTGAAACCAGCATACTATAGTGTTATCAGCATCCCATGGTTTACAGCAAAATAATCTACAACAGTCAATATATGGAACCAGATGAGGGGGGTCCATCCATAAATTCATGGATACAGAAAAAGGCTGTATAGATACATAATGGAGTTCTACTTAGCCATTAAGAATGAAATTACGTAATCTGCCAGGAAATGGATGGAACTGGAGAACACTATGCTAAACTAAGTGCCAGACTCAGAAAGTCAAAGGTGGAATGTTTTCTCCAATGAGAGAACTAAAGAGAAATAAGGATTTAAAAAAGCAAATCTCACAAGAACAGAATGGAAAACAGTAGAATATTGGAAGGAGATCAAGGGGAGGGAGGGAGGGAAAGAGGGACCGTGGAACAAAATTGACCAAATTATGGTAAGTCATACAAGAATACATCACAATGAATCCCACTTTGATGTACAAGTGATGCACCAATTCAAACCATAAATAGAAGGAAGACCAACAAAATAGGGGAAGGAGATCAGGGGAAAGAGGGGAAGAGGGCAAAGTCTGGGGAATGTATTGAAGCAACTACAGAAACTATGCAGATAAGTGGACAAAAAAACCAAGTAATCTGGGAATCCACTCTCAAGTTTTATGGATCTCCTTTCCTGGAATCTACATTTTACAAGTACTCATGGATTGATGTAGTCAATCTCTAGAATATAACTGGAAAAATACAGTTGAGAGGTTCAAAAATGATTTACTATTTCAGCCATGCTTTCCTTCCTGCCACAGGCATTTCAGCACCTTTCAATGAATCTGCTTATTTTAAACATTTCTACCAACTTTTCCAGCAAGCGCTCATGACTCACTATGGTCAAAGGGTTCTTCTTAGGTCAGAGCTCATATCCACTTCAACATTTTATGTTTTCTAGGCCCAAAAGAGTATCAACGCTCAATATTAGATAAAATAAAACTGAGAAAAATCATCATTTCTGCCTTCAGGAAGTTTGTAATCTAGGTTAAATAAGTATATATTATCTAAAGTAAAAAACAAATGTGAGGGTAAGTGGTAAACGAAGCAGTAAAAAGATAAGACCAAGAGTGGAGAAGGCACAGCCTTCCTGTAAGATATCATCATGAGGTGATTCCAGCTTCAAAATAAAGCAAATGTGAATCTGGGCTCTGCAATGAGGCAGATCTAGGTTGTTTAAGCTATTTAACACCTCTGAACAAGAGCTCCTTCACTTGTAAGTGGGAAATAATAGTATTTCATATAAGGGTACTACTGTAAAGACTGAAAAAAGATAACGTAAAGCTCTTATCGTATTAGAGGGAGTTCGCCATCATCACCACTCACATTCTCAACTAGGTTATGCTTTTGTATATGATACATTTCGATGGTTCACATAAGAGTTTTGTCAGGAGCTAAATTCTGATGGGAAAAGTAAAGAGTGGACAGGCCTGCCCCCTCAGAGCTCCCACTCCGGGAGCTCCAGCTCCGGGCACAGATCTGCCGCATGGGTCCCCAGCCCAGAGCTCAGGCCTTGCACACCATCTGGTGCAGCGTCTGCAGCAGAGCACCGGGCCTGCTGTGCCATCAGGTCTGTGGCAGGAATCCCCAGTGGAGGAGCACAGGCCTGCTGCCACTTGATTCCCCAGCACAGAGCTCAGGCCTGCCTGGGCCATCAAGACCAGTGTCTCCAGCACTGAGCACAGGTCTGTACCACACACCTCCTTGGTCTAGTGCCCAGGCCCACACCCTTGCCTGGAGGCTAGCACCCAAGCTGTAACCGACCAAATATCAATACCAGGTCGCCTTTGTCCAGAAGCATCGATTATTCCGAACCTGGAGGCAGTGGGACAGCACCCTTCTTGGGTCACTGCTCAATCAAGTACCTCTCAGGCATCAGACCATTGAAAAATAGGAGGTTTGAACAGTACAGTATAATCTTATTGCAGAACTTTTTAAAATTAGTTGTATTATTACGATTATTCCTATTATACCCACTGTATTCCTACCTTTTTCTTTTATCAATATTCTTATCACTCTATCTTCCTCTTATATATCCGTTTCCTTGGAGAATCCCTTCTTTCTCATGCTAACAACCTATTTCTTTTAATTCCACCTCCACTATTCCTATGACATAGTATGATACATAGTCTATACTCACTTCTTATCTCATTAATGTATGTCCTATACCCCTCCTCATCCTCTCTGTCCAACATTAGAAATTGCAGTCCTTACTGCAAACTTATGGGCTATGCTGTAGATAATAATTCAAACTCATCTCTGTTTATTAAGACAACACTGTTAATATCTTAATAGGGAGATTAAGGACACATATTGTTTACAGGGTAAGCTGCTAATATTGATCTCTCACTTCAAAGGTGAGGTATTGGAAATTGGCAGGGACACTATAAGTCTTTAAACGGAAACTGCAATACCTAGGATTCGCACTACTAGAGATACACTAGCAACATGAGAAAACATGGGAAGAAAGTGTCCCAAACAAACTTAGATACTATATCAAAAGAAGCCAATGACAATATGACAGAAGCAATGTCAGAAAGGGAGTTCAGAATGTACGTAATTAAAATGATCCGAGAAGTAAATGATGAGACAAGAGAGCAAATGCAGGCAACACTAAAAGAGCAACTGCAGGAAGCAAAAGATCATTTCAATAAAGAGACAGAGATTCTAAAAAAAAAAAAAAAAAAAACAAACAGAAATCCTTGAAATGAATACAGGCAACAAGAGGTGTTGGTGAGGAAGTAGTGAAAAGGGTGCACTCATATATTGCTGGTGGGATTGCAAGTTAGTGTAGCCACTCTGGAAAGCGGTGTGGAGATTCCTTAGAAAACTTGGAATGGATCCACCATTTGACCCAGCTATCCCACTCCTTGGCCTATACCCAAAGGTCTTAAAATCAGCAAAGTATAGGGATGCAGCCATATCTATGTTCATAGCTGCTCCTTTTACAATAGCTAGATTGTGGAACCAACCTAGATGCCCTTCAATAGATGAATGGATAAAGAAACTGTGGTATATATATACACAATGGAATATTACTCAGCCATTAAGAAAAATAAAAATTGTGGCAGTTGCAGGTAAATGGATGGAGTTGGAGATGGTCATGCTGAGTGAGATTAGTCAATCCCAAAAACACAAAGGCCAAATGATTTCTCTGATAAGTGGATGATGATACATAATGCGGGGTGGGAAGGGAGGCAAGAATGGAGGAAGGATGGATTGCAGAGGGAAAAAAGGGGGTGGGGTCAGAGAGGGGGTTAAGAATAATAACAGAATGAGACAAACATCATTATCCTATGTACATGTATGATTACACAAATGGTATGACTGTACTTTGTGTACAACCAGAGAAACATCGGTTGTACTCTATTTGTGTACAATGAATCAAAATAAATAAATTTTAAAAAAAGGTAAAGAATAAGAAAGAAGAATTGGAGAAGATGAAAAATACATCAGAGATGGATTAACTAGATCTAGTTTAATAAGTCAAAGTACAATGAGAAAATATGTAAAACAATCAACACACATAAAATACTTCTTCTCTAGTAAAATTTGTTATCATTTCATACTTGGATTGGAGCAAAACTTTCAGATTGGCTTTCTTCCAATCTTTTTTGTTTTCTAATAAAATTACAGATCTCTATATTGTTGTAGAGCTAATATACTAAAAGAAAGCTTTTCCCTGTAATGGTTCAATTAGCTATTCACTGAGTATAAATTTAGTATCTGACCTCCCAAGATATGTTGTCCACAATACCCCTTCGTAAACTTAATGTAATCTGTATTTTGCTGCCCTCTCTTTTTCTAGTCACACTATCTCTCCTGAATAATACACATTTTTATTTATGTCTTCCAGTCTTAATGATCACTTATCAGGTAGAGTACTTTCTTTTAGAACCAATTCAAGTGACTTATCAAATTTAAATTATCACTTTCAATTTAGCTTTTTATAGCACTAAACTCCATATAGTTCTTTTCCTAATCTGAAACTCTGATGTATTTATAAGTCAGAATCACTAGGTTTATACTTACTTATATGCTGATTTTAATTGTTTCATTTATTAGTTTCATAATTACAAATGTTTCAAAACATTCTTGAGATGGGAGTCACGATTATGATATCTGAAGTGTCTGGGATGATGCTAGACAGAAAGTCTTACTAAATAAGTGCAGATTAACTGCTCACCCAAATTCTCTATCTAAAAACTCAGTGTTAGGACTTTGCTCCTCACTAAAATTCTTAGTTACAGCAAACATCATCTACTTGCTTCCCCAAATCATTACAATCCTTTCTTCTTATCACTGATCTTTTAACTATGAAGTTCCATAATCATTGCTCTAGAATCACTACAACCTTGTTGTTCAGGATCCTATCATTTGTTGGTTCAGTCTCCAAATTAATCGTTCAGCCATCAGACATGCAGATTCAGAGACTCACAGAAACTGAGTCATGGGACTCAGAGAAACATAGAGCTCTTTGTGAAGATGGAGGCAGAGACTGGATTGATACATCAACAAGCCAGGGAATGCCAAGAACTGTAAGCAATTATCAAAAAAGAGGAAAGATGGATGGGACGGTTTCTTCCTCAGAAACTCCAAAAAAGAACCAACACTTCCAGCATCTTGATTACAGACTTCTAGCCTCTGAACTGTGAAAGAACAGACTTCTGTTGTTCTAAGCTACTCAGTTTGTGGTATCTGATATGACAGTTCTAGAAATTAATACATTCTGTTGTCTACCTTCCGAATTCCTATTTAAAGATCTGGGGTCTTCCATTTCCCTTTATCGTTTACTGCAGATTGAGCGAGGCAGAAAGCTATTGTTCCATCTTCACTTCCACAGAAACATATTCAACCTTATATTTGCAACTGTCACTGAAATGTGTGGTTGTTTTTGGTTTACGTATCATTTCCCCTATAGGTATCTCTAGATAAAGAGAGAAAAATGACTCACTGTTTCTTTGATTTCCATTATTTAGTGGTGCTTGAGATAATAAAGGAACATAAATAATTAACTGAAATATAACAAAGTACAGGTTCCTTACCAATTCTTATACTGTATTCAGTCACTGGAAAGACTCATTACAACGTAAAGTTCAAGACAGGAAACAAACATCCAACAACCTTAACCTAATATCAGATTTTATTTTTTCTTATGTTGCTAAGGATTGAACCCAGGGCTGAGTTACAAGCCCAGCTTCCTCTTCTCCCTCTCCTCTTTCCTTCTTTCTTTTTGAGGGAGTCTCTCCAAGTTTTCCCAGCTGGCCTAGAACTTAAGATCCTCCCTCCTCAGCTTTTAAGAGTACGTGAGATTACAGGGTCCCAGATTTTTTAAATATACATTTTAAAGCTCATTGAAAATCACTTGGCATGAGCATTTTTCAGACATGCGTGTGTTCACGTTAACCTGCTATCTAATTTAAATACTTTATGAAAGAGGGTGAGTCTTAAAGAATGTCACCTGATATAAAATTAGGTTAGTTTGATAAACTTTCAATATACTACTAAACAGTGGCATTAAGCTATGAGAGACATAGTAACTCAAAAAGACAATGTAGTTAGAATTTAGGAAAAACTATGGAGCCTACAACACACAATACACACACAACTTTGACAATGAGTGCTTAATAATTCATATGATAAAAAGAGCAAAACCAGTACTCTTCTAGTTATTATTGCTTTTATGCTATTCTGAATGGCTGAATTAATTTTTGTATGTTTCCCTTAAATGTGATTTCCCAAATTTAAAAGCATGAAATAGTAAAAAAGAATAATGTTGATAGCTCAGTATGTTTATAGAGAAGGACTTTAGTTTCCTAAAATGTTGAAATTGTTGTATAATAGAAAGCTCTTCAGAAGACGTTCATGATTAGATCATATTCTTATACAAACAAGAGTTCAATGTAGTTTCATGTTTCATCCATACAGAAGGTATACTTATCATTATACTTTCCAGGTACAGAATATTTACCATTGTATTCACATTATATCACAATCCACATTTTAGTATGAAACACTGATAATATGTTACCTTTTCTCTACTCTTGAAAACGTAATTTCAGAGTGGAACTTTTTTCTATTGATATTTCAATTTCCATTTAAGCATTCACAGTATGACACCAATATCTCTGAATGATAAGAGCACAGTCATAAAGAAAGTGTGAAGTGTACTTTTCTAAGTAGCTTACTTAAAACCAATATTTTATTTTTTTTTTATATTTATTTGTTTTGGTACCAGGGATTGGAACCAGGGGCACTTCTTATTTTTTATTTTGAGGCAGTGTCTCACTAGGTTGCTTACAGCCTCTCTAAGTTGCTGAGTCTGCTTTGAACCTGCAATCCTCCTGCCTCAGTCTCCCGAGCTATTAGAATTACAGGCATGTGCTACCATGCCTGGCCTAGAACCCATATTTAATATGTAATTTGGATGTTTTTATTAGATTACATATAATTAGAAACTAGGAAAATACCTCAAAATAGAATGCTATTTATGAGAAATTACATTTTTGTCTTTTGCTTCTTTAACTGGCTCACTGATAAAATAAATACAAAGAGCAATATTACTAGGCTTTAAAATGAAAATAACAGATATACAAATATTCATTAAAATATACCATATGTATTACAGGCGCCTTAATCATCATTTTTATTTAATGAAAATTCAGGAAAGCATCATATAATATTATACTATATAGTACTGAAACAATGGATGAAATGCTCCTGTCTCTTAATTACACTCTCATACAATTAAGTGCAAAGGATAGATATTTCTGTAGACTTACTACTAAAATTCAAGAGATTTAACCATCTACAGTATGAAGTTCTTGAAACATTTAACTAGAAACAAAAATCCAAACTTCTTATATATAAGAAATAAACAGTAAAAAGTGGATGCATTAGATATAATCTCTTCTATGTCAAAGGACAGGAAACCAAGGTTCACAAGCAGGAAGAGGAATATAGATTTACCTGATATGAAACAAGACGTAGAGCATAGATGACAGTAGAGAAGCTATTTCTATAACATCTAAAAGAATAAAACTGAGTGAATATGATCTACTTGACATCACCAAATTCATTAGTGTTTACAAGGCCCCATTCTATTGTGTGTATGCCAACCCACACTCCTGCCCCACACCATGGTGCCTTACTCTCGCTTTAACCTCATGTATCACTCTCTCCTTTACTCTCATCATTACAATTCTCTTAGCCTCTTGCAAGTCCAAAAAAACAGCTAAGAATATTTCTACCTCAGGACCTTTGCACTTAGTGTATCTTCTTCTTCCAGGTATTAATACAAATCACTCTCCCATTTCCTTCAAGTCTCAGGTTCTTGTTTCATATCAGTTTCAGACAAGCCTTCTCAGAACACTATTAAAAAACAAAACAAAACAAAACCCAAAAAGGCATTTTCCCAAATCTCCTAGCACTCAGCTTTCTTCCCAAAGTACTTACTACCATCTGCCACATTTGCTTTTGTAGTGTCTGTGTCCCCCAGCTAAAATAAAAATGTTTAGAGGATTAGAGCTTTATCTATTTTGTTCATCACCTAATTGGCAGTGCTGAGCCGAGACTGCTTAGCAGCTTGACTAGAAAAATATGTGGCACACAGCAGGTACTCTTTAAACTTCTGTGGAAGAGATAAATGAATGAACAAATGAATATGAGGCTGCCAAAAGTGCCATTTTCAGAACCACTAATAAATATAAAGTACACATGTTAAGAACAAGACTAAAACTCCAAATTTTCCAATTCAATTGCAGTCCACAGTACATTAAATTTCAAAAAAGAAAGTCCCACTTAGAATAGTTCAGAAAAGGAAAAGTGTGGGGTTGTTGGAAGACATAGTTTTAATTTTATATCCATAACATTATATTCTATGTCTAATTAGTTCAAGTCACATATCTCTTTAAAGTGTACTACTGTCCCCTGTTATTTCTTCTATAACAACCTTGAATCCTAAAGACTTCAGAAGAAACTTTCTTCTCTAATAATAGCAAGCACTGCAACTAAAATGAGATTTTGCAATCATTTGGGGAATCACGCAAGAATCAATTTTTCCCTGTAGTAGGATCAAAATTAAATAAATAATAATAAGAGAGTTTCAATACCACCTCTTTACATCGTTATTTTCTATTTCAAGAAAAGCCTAGAGGAGTTCAAAGGTGGCAAACCTCACCCTAATTACCAAAGGACAAAGGATGTCTTTAGTAAGATACCCCAGTCCCATACGCATGTGGGATTCTGGGGACAACACTTTGTAGTATCTTTTTTGAAACTGCTAACTCACTCTTGGAGGATTACCTCAGGAATACAACTCTTTTTTGTCTTTTAACTTGTAACAGTTGGATTTTTACTCACACCAACTAATTACAAACACTTTCTTATGACATTCACTTTTAGACAGTACAGACAGGAAGAAAACAGCAACTGCTCTGTTCTCCATTCGTCAACAGGGATGATGCACTTCTCAGTATCACCCACATAGACGGTTTCCACGCATCTCTCTGGAACTCTTACTACCATCTGATTCTGCCTAGTAATGCTGAAATCAAATGAACCATGAATTCACAGTCTGATGTACCTATTAGAAAAGCTAAAGGAAGTTAGCAAAACAAACAACAGCAACAAAGCTAAGTAATATTAAGTTCTGATACCCAGAAAGGTAGTTACTGTTTTCCTCCCTGTTCAGAATTCATCTAGAAAAACTGACAAACCAAAGAGCAAAATGGAGAAAAGAAGCCAGGATGGTGAGGCTTTAGAAATCAACATGACAACAAATTAAGCAATCAGAAATAGGCTGTCTAGAGAAGAGTCCAATGTCACAACCTAACCTCAAATATTTGCTCAGCTGATATGAGTAGCTTAGAAGGTATTTATCCCACAAATTTCCAGAGAAAGGGAAGAAAGAATTATAAAGGATTTCAATGCGAGTTTTCAGCTTGATATAAGAAACATTTTCCCAACAAATAAAACTTTCTAAAGATAACATTGGCTTCTCATGAGAAAGCAAGTGCTCGGTCATTTAAATTGTTTAAGAGACTCAACAATTATTACTTAATATGGATTCTGTAAAAGGGTTTCTTACAAATAGAGGATTCTTTCTTTGCACTTGCAGAGTCTCTTCCATCTATTAAGATCTAAGAAAAGTCTCAAAGAATAAATGCCAAAGTAAAAGTTTATAAAAATAAACCCCGTTTGCCCTTGAAAAGCAAATCTTTTATTTTTATTCCATAAACACTCTGTTGGTTCCTTATGTAATGGCTCTTCCGTTTCTCATCACAACGCCATTATCTTGCTTGCAGTCTTAATAACCTGAAATTTATCAACAACCTCTTAACTTATCTCTGAGAACTGAGACCATCTGTGCCAACATGACTTAGTGGTTTGTTCAAGGAAATCTTTGCCTGGCAAAGATAAGACTATAAACCAAAGAAATAACCTCATTGTTTGCTTCAGGAAATTTGTACACATCAATTTATCATAGACAATAGTCCACACACCTGGACAAACAGCTTACTTTAATATTCTCACCTTCCAGTATTCAGCAAACCTAAACTATTCTACCATAAAATTTCCCTAATCCATACTAGTTGCCTGCCTTGAAAAGTCCACCACCTTAAACAATTTAGTCCCAATTCCCCTGGATCTATAAAGTTCCTACTTCTATTTCTTCTTTCTGAAACACTGAAGAAAAAAAAAAAAAGGCTTCTACTGAGTAAGTTCTAATACAATTTCACTTTGCTTTATTAACAAGTTGTCTGATGATACTGTGGGGAATTCATTATCTCCAAGAACCTACTTATCGCGGTCTTTGTCGCCTACAACAAAGACGCGATCCCTGGAATGTGTATGCAGCTCTTTATCTTGCGCGCCCATTTCTCTTTTTCTCTCCTGTTTCCTCCCTCTTCCCTTCCTCCCTCTTCTTCTTCCCTTTCCCCCCTCAGTGTCTCAGTGTCTCTCCTTCTGTCCGCACGTCTGTCTCTCTCTGTGTCTTTCTCTTATACCCTCAGTTGACCAATCACAGAACTTCCACGTGAAGCATGCACGGGCAAGCAGACAAAGACTTAAAGCACGAACCAGGCACACGTGTGGCCAGTTTACAACCAAGTGATAGGAATAACTTTCGCAAAGATACACCCGTTTACTCCGTGGCAACAGCAAAGCTGGCATGCCGCCAGGCGCCATCTTAGCATAGAGCGGGGGTACCCAGAATATCCCGACAGCTCCCCCTTTTTTCTTTTACAAAAGAACGGCAGGGACCGTGCCTGCCGAACCACTGTTTTCCAATAGTTAGAAAAGATTGGAACATTTTAAACATCTGTCCGGTTGAAAGAGGCTGTGCTTTAGTAGCATTGATAGTGTTTGAAAAGTTAGAGTATATGGCAGACGTGATGCAGAGTCCTGGTAAAGCTTGAATACAACTGGAGAAGACCAATTGTCCTAAGATGTCCCCTTGATCTTGTAATAAATCGACGCGTTGGTTTAACATACAGATGTTGTTGATGCCAGACCGAGCACTCAAAGCCCGAGCAGTAGCTGAAGTCACACTGGTCAAAGCTTGAGCTGCAGGAATAGACACAGCAAGGGCGGCCCCAGCTGCGGCAGCTGCTGCAGCTAACACCGCAATGGCAGCTACGATGGCCGCTGTGATCCCAAAGGCACGTCTGGTCCTGATGAATACACTTAGGTCTCCCGCATTTACGTGTACAGGCGTGGGGATGTAGGGAGGGACAGAAGGAGAACAGCTCCAGCATGTTTTGCACCATTCCAGCAGGTAGACATTACACAAGAACCAGACACAGAGCAATTGAGGGAAATATTGGTTACACTTGTCTGATTAAGTAGTAGGAAAAGGAATGGGGGGTAGACACGCACAGGTGTAGGCCTGAAGGTAATATTGACGTTTCAGGTGTTAATAGTAACATTAGATTCAAATGTCCCCCCCCATAACTACAGTTTATACTCCCACCATTAATCATGGCCATAGCAACTGGAGTGCAGGTGGTTTTGTGATTCCATAACAGCCACATATCAGATGGACTAGCTACAGACGACGTGGGAGGATTTTGAAAAGTCCCTTCATACTACTATTCTCATAGGCAGCAAATTTTGGAGAGCAGGTAAAGCTGTGGTCGGGAGCAACAGACAGCAGATGGGGTGCAGTTGGTTCAACTCTATCTGGAGGATGAAGTTCTCTAATTCCAGGTATTGGCTTTCAGAACCCATTTTACTATTTAAGCCGTTTCTCTGGGGACCTGATTAAGCCACTCTCCCGTGGACCTTGGATCGTCGCTTCCCGCGAACCTTAGTTGCTCCTTGGCAAACTTTCCTTTAAATCTCGCCACTTTACCGTGGACTTGTGGATCGTCGCTTTTACCGCGAACCTTGGTTGCCTTTGGCAAACTTTTGTTAATTTTTATTTCCCGGGTTTCGGCACCATTTATCGCGGTCTTTGTCACCTACAACAAAGACGCGATCCCTGGAATGTGTATGCAGCTCTTTATCTTGCGCGCCCATTTCTCTTTTTCTCTCCCGTTTCCTCCCCACTCCCGTTTCCTCCCTCTTCCCTTCCTCCCTCTTCTTCTTCCCTTTCCCCCCCTCAGTGTCTCAGTGTCTCTCCGTCTGTCCGCACGTCTGTCTCTCTCTCTCTGTGTCTTTCTCTTATACCCTCAGTTGACCAATCACAGAACTTCCACGTGAAGCATGCACGGGCAAGCAGACAAAGACTTAAAGCACGAACCAGGCACACGTGTGGCCAGTTTACAACCAACTGATAGGAATAACTTTTGCAAAGATACACCTGTTTACTCCGTGGCAACAGCAAAGCTGGCATGCCGCCAGGCGCCATCTTAGCATAGAGCGGGGGTACCCGGAATATCCCGACACCTACTGCTATCCAGAATCAACTGTCCCTCTACCCCAAACACCTATTATACCTTCTGCAAAACCAACTTCCTTCCTAAAACTCCACTTTTAATATATTATCCTATGACTTGAACTTTTAGTAGTAAAAAATATATACTCACAAAGTGTCATGGTCCATTTTGGGCATAAAAGAGTACACAAAAATAAATTTGGGAAATTTAAAAAGAACAGAGATTTATTTGTTACAGTTTGGAAACTGGGAAATCCAAGTTCAAAAGGCTGACATCTAGTGAGGCCTTTTTGCTATGTCATCCCATGAAGGAGTGCAGAAGTGGGAGATCAAAAGAAGGCCAAATTTATTTTTGTAACAAATTCACTCTCACAACAATGAACCTCCATTAATCCATTCATCAGGTCTGAACACTCTTGACCTAAGCACCTCTTTAAGGCCCTACTCTCAACCATGTTGCACTGGGAGATTAAATTTGCAATATATGAACTTTAGGGGAAATATTCAAACTATAGCATAAAATATTTAAAAATAATCATTAATTTCAAAAAGATAATGTTAATTACAATGTTCAGAGATATGGTATGTGATTCTTTTCATGAGAAGTTCAAGCACAGGCAAAGTAATTTATTGTGACAGAAATCACAACAGTGGCTTCCTATGAATAAGAGGAGTTGTAAATAGAAGAGGGTTTGAGGAAACTTTGTGGGCAAACAGAATGATCTGTATCTTGATTACTATAGGAACATGCACATTTATTAAAATGTGTATTTAACATCTGTGTATTACATTGTTTTGAATATTCTCCTCCCACAAAAATTTGTACAGGTCAATTCAAGATTTCTAGTTCCAAATAAGATGTATCTACTTCCCCGATTTGTCTGGTTACATACTGCCCAAATCCCTGGAAGATTCTGAAATGTAGACAGAAAAAAAGCATACTGGTAGTTACCTCAAGACCCAGCAACAAAGCTCCTTGGCTTTTCTTTTCATACATCTTGGCCTGTATCGCATTAAAGAAGCCAGCAACCAGAAATGCAAGTAATGTAGATAAGGGGCGGGGGGTGGGGGGAGTGGGAGCAGTTGCACCTAAAGTCTGTTCTCTGTAGCTAAATTTCCAGAAAAAGGGAATCCTCACAAAACTTTCAAACAAATACTGTAGAAGGTACTTAGTCTTTTGGGGGCACACAATGTCTTAGGTAATCTCAACCACTCAACCCTTTCTTTAAATCATTTCAAGATTTCCTAGAGCTCGTATGATTAAGAGCAAATTACCACCTTTGCCAAGGTCCTTCATAATCTAGCACCAAATTATCATTCTGGTTTCATTTCCCAATACTCACAGGCACTAATCACGTCCAATTACTCTCTGTGGCCTTTACTCTTTGTCTTATCTTGAATTTGCTTTCCACTTGTTCACTAATTGAGAAAATTTTATTTTGCCAACAGTATCTACCCTAAGGGACAGGGTCTTTCACTCCTATTCATGCTGTGAACACATAGTACTTCACTTCTATGCATGGTTATAATTCATATCAAATTCTATCAGAAATAAACCATATACTCATCTGCATTCCTAATTCAATTATGGACTTCTTGAATCCAGGAATTGAGCCCAGAAGATTATACCCCACAACACAACATGAAAGGCACAGAGAAGTTACATAAAGTAAACAGAAGTGAATGATTTGATGCATGAATATTGCTGGTGGGAAGTCATTATGAAAGTCACTAAGTCAGATTATTGGATTCAGAGGTCATGAGGATTTGAAGGGTATTTAGACTCATACTGTAGCTGTCACTGTAATCCTGCTGCCTCCACCTTTGTTTTTAATCTATGGATCATGCGAAGGACAGGTATGCAAACACTACAACCAATAATAAATTCTTTTCAAGTATATACTATAGGCAGATTGCAATATTAAAATACCCTTTATTCTGACTCAAATCCTGCTTATAAAAAATGAGTTAGCAGTGTATTATGAATAGGTTTAAGCTGCTGCTTGTGTAATTCTTGCTTCTATAGCATTTGTTGAAAGGATAACCACAGTAAAAAAAAAAAAATGTAAAGGATCTGTTTTAACTCTAAGTGCTTTCTAAAACATTGAACTTGATTTTTCAGTGCTTTAGTTACTGCCTAGTGGAAGTCTATACTCTTTGTAAAATTCATTAATTCTAAAAAGCCACAAAGTTTTCCAAGGGCATTTCACTCTTCTTGCACAACTGGTTTATCTTCCAAAGTCTTATGTAAGACAGAAAATGTTATGTGCTACTGGAATCTAAAATTGATTGACAAATCCAGTCATAAATAAATAAGGAAGTAAGTTTCATTCTGCATTTAAGATTCTTCCTGGACCAAGTAGCACTCATTTCTCAAAAATGAAAATGCCTTTAACATAACTTCATATTCAGTAATGAAGAATAAATTACAACTCACTGAAGAATTATTAAATCATTGCTCATTATATTTACAGGATATTTTAATAAACATGTTAGTTGTTTAAAATATTTTGAAGATGATCCTTGCTTTTAAAACTTAAATTATTAAACAATAAGCCAACTGGAGAACAATAATGGTTTCTAATTATCAAAACTTAAACTATAAGCAATAAAAGAACATAGTGAAGATGCACTACAAAGGTATGAAAAGCATTTCATTTTCACATAATAATTAATGAGGATAGCATAGCATAGGAAATATATCTTAAATAAAAATAGTGTCAAATACTAAAATGGTCTAACAACAAATGCTACTGAGATATAATAGTTTCAAACAATTTAGGTGCCATTGAAATTACTTGATAATAATGCAGGCATTTCTTCTTCCTAAGTGTGGGCTCCTTAGTGAGGCTTACAATAGTCTGCATGAATGGAACACTTATTGGACACTTTTAAAGAAAAACAGGAAGTGGTATTGCACTATAGGTACAATCTTACCTGTTTGTAGATACTATATTTGTTATAAAGTATGTAAAATATTTTCCCAAATGTAATTTTGAAAATGGGAAATGGAATTGTAGGGATTAGACTGCCTATCCAACTGAATTGAACCTGACAGATATGCATAGCTCCTGAGAGAGCATAGCATATGATAAAATCTCCATATGACAGAAGCATTCCTAAAGATTTATAGATCACAATTTGAACTTGAAACCCTAACTTAAAGATTTACTAACTATATAAATTGCACATCAAACTCAGGCACAATATATAGTTACTACTTAATTCATGCTTCCTTAATTTTAAAATGATTGTTTTCCATCCCTTAGTGAAAGAAGACTATAATGTTACCTAACATTGATATGATAGCTTTTGACAGATTCTTGCAAGACTTGATATAGAACACAATAATTTTATTTTTTTTGCAGAAATTAAATGTTGCTCTTCACAGTAATTGCTTTTTGGGTAGAGAAAGCATTTTTGCACATTAACATAGAAGACCTGCTAGTACGTCTATTATAAAATTCATTTGAGGAATAAGGATTACTTTGAATATTACAGATTTCAAGAGTTGTTTTTTTAAAGTAACACTTTCAGAGATCAAAGACTATAAGTTATAGTAAAGGCAAGCAATACTTTAAACTTTTTAAAAAACATCTGATATATATTAACTTTGACACAGTTTCAGGTAAGTCTAAATGAAGTAACTTTTAGATAAACTTTCCAAACAGATTAAGCTTTAGCATATGTAAAAAATACATTAAAAATAAAAAATTACAACCTGTATTGGGAAAACTATTAAGCAGACTAAACACAGATCTTGTTATAGAGATAGAAATAATTTTGTAAATAAACTTTATATCCTATGTACCCAATGTCGAGTTAGTAAAACAAAGTAAATTTAAAGCATTCATCATAATTATTTTGGGTGAACTTTCTTTGGTACCTTCATTAGTTTATTTGACAATGAGTCCTCATGAAGAGGATTATAAAGATAAGTAAACATTCTGATTCTGTGGTCAAAATGTTTTTATTTTATTAGTGGATACGATTATGAAAAAAGGAGATAAGATTAAATTAAATAACTAAGACAAACAACTACCATGGCCATCAGCCCCATCCCCACCCCTACTGCTAGAGATAAAACCAGGGCCTCACAGCTGCTCAGAAAGTGCTCCCCCAATGAGCTACATCCCTAGCTGATAGGATGGCCACTTGGAACAAAACTTTACATTAAATCAAGGAGCTAAAGAAATGACTGTCAAGACTATGACAGAGGAAGAGGGCTCAGGGAGTATTCAGAAAAGAGGAATGCCATTACAACATTATAATACTTATAATAAGTGAAAATGTGTTATTTGTTCATTGCAAATCAAAATTAAGACAAAATATGCTTCACTCAGTCTTTTACCTGCATCCAATTCTAACATATGCTTTATGCTACTTTATCACTTAACTAAAAATGACACAGTTTACAATACTTAGAGGGAGGGAGGAAATGAGTGAGAGAGAAGCAAAAGTTAAGAGAGATCTATTGATATTCTAAAATATTCAGCATGATTCTTGCAAGAATGGGAAATTTTCCCAATGTGTACCTATTGCTTCATCCATTGTTTTAGGATTAAAAATTATTCTAAAATTAATTTAGGGCTTTACTATTTTATGGCTTTTTTTTAAACAGAAGAGGGACACTATATATTGGCTCTCTGTTTTGATATGACTTTATGGGAAAAAAGTGTGAAGACTCCCTTAGCCATATAAAAACACTAAGAAATATTTTATTGTAACCTAATACTTAAATTTTACACAAAAATTTCTCTTTTTTACCTAGACAGGGGTAATGTAGCTAATATGAATAAAGAAATTACAGTTTTTGGATATTTATTTTTATCTAAGTTTATATAAAACTCACTGCATTAAAATTGATTAGCATTATGGAGAATCAAAATAAGATGCTTGAAAAACATGCATGTTACTGAAATTTACATGGTCCTACTCTTGAACTTTACAGACACAACTTAAAAGTGCTCTTTTCAAACCTCAATATATATGCTTATTATGAATTATCTTCACTATAATGAGTCTCAATTTTATTGCTAGGCTTAGAAAAAATATCCTTGGTTTTTAAAAACCACAGGATTCTATTTAGCAAATTCCTCTTTCCAAGTACTAAATAATTTTCTATAATTGGAAAAAAATTAAATGACATGAACAGGTTAATAAGTAACTTATCCTCTACTCTCTGTGGTAGGGCTGATTCTTCATTTTTTGTTCTTGTATCTTCTTTTCTGAAGTCATATTTACTCTGGATTTTCAGAGAATATTTAACTTCATTAGATGAAATTGGTACATAAAAATACATTCTCATTTTGTAGTTGTATAATGCCTGTGTGTATGAGCTTCCAAGGTTTTAATTACAAAGTACAAATGGATAATATTTTCTCATATATATTAAAATTTCTGAAAGGCCAAAAATATAACTTCTCTTTGCAAATACCTGTTCAACTATTATTTATTTAATATCTATCATGTGTGAAGTTCATTATGAAAAGGTAAGGATGTGAACTACATGGTCCTTCTTTTTAATTAATTAATAGGGTCATGAAGCAACAGGTGAAAGGACAGTTTGGGTTGGGTACATAAGTTGGTAATCAAGATAAAACCAGAGTTTAGGATCAAGAGTACCTAAAATTGTGAAAAAGAAAGTCAAAACCAGGTGGAAGGAAGGCAAAGAGCAGAGCAACAGATGCTACAGATTAAGGCAAGGAATTTCATCAAAGTCAATTAGGCAGACAAAAATACAAAAAATAAAAGGGAATATATAGCAAAACTTCCACAAGATCAAATGTAGGGTCACAGCAATAAAGTAACCATGGTACTGATGCAGAATTCTAAAACGATTCCAGTTTTTCATACTGTAATAAGAGAGAACCTAGAGAATGGGAGAAAATCTTCACCACACACACTTCAGACACAGCACTAATCTCCAGAATTTATGAAGAACTCAAAAGACTTCACACTAAAAATAAAAAGAACTTAATCAATAAATGGGCTAAGCAGACACTTCACAGAAGATATACGAGTAATTAACACATATGAAAAAATGTTCAACATCTCTAGTAATTAGAGAAATGCAAATCAAAACTACCCTAAGAATTCATCTCACTACAATTAGAATGGTTATTATCAAGAACATAAGCTACAATAGGTGTTGGTGAGGATGTGGGGAAAAAGGTACACTCATAGATTGCTGGTGGGATTGCAAATTGGTGCAGCCACTCTGGAAAGCAGTATGGAGATTCCTCAGACAACACAGAATGGAACCCCATTTGACCCAGCTATCCCACTCCTCAGTTTATACCCAAAGGACTTAAAATCAGCATATGATAGTGACACAACCACATCAATGTTTATAGCTGCTCAACTCACAATAGCAGCATTGTGAAACCAACCTAGATGTCCTTCAATAGATGAATGGATAAAGAAACTGTGGTGTGTATGTATATATGATAGACTATTATGCAGTCATAAAGAAGGATAAAATTATGGTATTTGCAGGTAAAAGGATGGAGTTGGAGAATATCATGCTAAGTGAAATAAGCCAATCCCCACAACCAAAGGCTGAATGTTTTCTTTGATAAATGGATGCTGATGTAAAACAGGGGAGCGGGGAGGAGTAAGGGAAGAATGCAGGAACATTGGATTGTGCAGAAGAAAATGAGGGGAGAAAAGGGGGCGGGGAAAGGAAAGACAGTAGACTGAGGCAGACATTATTACCCTATGTACATTTATGATTACACAAATGGTGTGACTCTACATTGTGCACAACCAGAGAAATGAAAAGTTGTACCCCATTTGTGTACAATGAATCAAAATGCATTCTGCCATTCTGCTGTCATGTATAACGAAATAGAACAAAAAAAAAAAAAAAAAAAAAGAAGTGAGGTTTGAAAGACTGAGACTTTGGGCCCATTCATATCTTCTGTCTTCCCACTAGTCTGTGAGCTGCATTGACATATCTTTACTACTGGGGAAAATACAGCACCTAACATTTAATTGGCTCTCAACAAAATTTTTTTTTTTACTCTTAACTTTTCTGCAAATCTTTAGTGGGTCAATTATTTTCATCTTGTTAGTTTTTTATTAAAAAATCAGGATAATGCAGATAACATTATTTCTGTGGGTGGCAAAAATGTTAAAACTGCTGAAGAGCCTTTATAAAAATTTCCATTCAAAATATAACAATAATATCCCTTTAAGTCTACACAATTTTCAACTTAAAACTAGACATGGAATTAATACCCTTAATACATCCCTGAAAGATATAACATGTGCAAATCCCTGGGCATCAAAGTATAGCACACTGGAGAAAGTGTAAGACTTCAGAGCTCACTCATGATGAGCTCTAGATTAAATGAGCAGCATGTCATTTCACGATAAATGCTCTTGCATTTGTATGTAGAACACAACACTTAGTCATACTCATAAATGAACTCCAGTGCATGAAAAGTTTTGGACTATGTATGGCAAACCCACAGCATCCTCAGGCAGCATCTAAACTGCCAATTCCAGAAAACAAAAGCAAAAAGAGCAATACATTTATTTACAGTGGGAGTTACAACCTAAGTATAAGCTTTATTGCACTTAATGCATTTTTCTTTAAGATGATCTCTTTTTTAAGCACAGAAAATGCTTTTATGTCCCATGTAACCCTACAGTTGTATAAGTTCCCCTTTAGCTACATAGTAATGACTGCTTTTGTGATGACTTTCATGCTGTTAAGTGGACCATTAGTACTTGACTTGCGCCATTACGTAGCATCTTAACAGCGACAAACAAATAAACTTGCAAATCAGCACAGCATCATACTGCCTGCACTATTAATTTTCTTTACATTCTTTGCATTCATTTACATTTAAGCTTAATGAAGTGAAACTGTTCATATTTTCAGGTTTTTCTAGGCATGTTTTATTTAATAATCAATATGTGATAATTTGAAGTCATCAAATTTAAAAATGCCTTTAATTTTTATAAAAACTAAGAAGTAAATGAAGACCCCAAAACATACCCAAACATTATGTTTGTCTGATACAGAAAGCTCAGTTCAGCTAGAAAATTAGAAAAATTACCATTAGAAAATAAGGGAAATTATTCTATCTTTATGAAAGACAGAATAAGAAGTTCAGAGATGACACAGGTCTACATTGATTATATATAATATACATAAGTATGTACACATAAATGAATATGTACAAATACATATTTATAGAAAATATATATTCTATTGATGACTACCAACTGCTATTCTGATCAGTATTTCTCAAGGGTGCATTGTTGAGTAGTTGATCATAAGGTAAAGTTCACAGGACTGCAATGGATATCACTTCTGAGATAACAATTCAAAGCACAGACCCTTCTGATATAACAGACCTTTCATAAGGGAACAAATGATCTGTCTATGTAAAATTGTTAAAATGTATCATAAGGATGAATTATTTCTGATACAGATCTTCTTAAATGTGTATACATTTTTATATTTTGAATGATTTTTAGAAGATATATATTGTCTTAAAAATAAAACTATAATTGGTGAAATATTTTAAGTATCTTTTGTTGCTATTTTTTTTCAAAGTATATTTTTTAAAATGCCAGTATGAAAATATGGTTTTACATGTATTTTTTCCACTATTTTGGAATCTCCAAAACAAAAAGCAACCCAGTATATTTTTGAAAGCTGCAGTAAACACTGCCTCTGACTGCACTGCCCGTTTTTCCCTTTCCCTTAGCACCTCCATGTACTCTAGCCTGACTTTTACCTCTAAGATCTTCATCACCTCTTTGCTTGGTTGACTTTCTTTGACAGCTGAAGTTCACCAGTGCCAGGAAAGTAATGCCTTCACCAGAGACTAGCACTCAAAAATGATTGAAGAGAGCTGGTATATAAATACCTCAGTTCTCTCACCACTGGTGTTATATTCTACACTGGTTCCAAGAGCACTCCCAGCAGAAGTAACCTTCAGTGACTCACAACACTAACTGAATGGATAACACACTATTTTTGGCTGCCCTCCCTTCCTAGATTCAGTTTCTCCTTCCTCTCCTATATTCTTTTACCTCCAGCATGAACCACATTCACTTGCATCATAATCTTTGGGTTTATCTGGGAACACATAAGTGAAGACAGAAATATTTTAAATTGCTAATAGTACTCATACAGCCCACCCCTCTCTGCCTCCTCAGCCAAGCCCAGCCACCCTCAGTACCTATAGCTTCTGTCTACTCTACCAACTCTGTCTTTCCCCAGGACTGAGCTTCTTGCTGGCCAGGCCCTGACAGCCAGTGTGGCACAGGGTCTGGTTTTACCAGACATATCTTCCCTCCTTATCCTGTGGTACTACTGCTCACCAGGTCTGTGCTGGCATGGGCATGGAAATAAACATTTTCCTCCCTGAACAAACAAACCTACTACTAGATTTTATCTCATAAAAAACTATAAGGTAAGAAAAAGAGTATTAATTTTACAGAATAAAAGAAAGACTATGTAACTTCCAGAAAGCAACACATTTGGTAAGAGGCAGAGGATGGAGAAGAGCTCAGTCTTGTTTTCCTTCCATTTCTCTTTCCCTACAGCCTCCAAGACTAAAGCATAGAAATGTCTCTTTAAATCAGTCTTTCACTTTCTCTTACCCACATCTCTTTTATGAATAAAATGACACAGCTTAAATCATGTTTACTAAGGTATTTTAGCAAGTCCATTTAAAAAGAAGTCATATTTACAGATGACAGTCAATGTACACAATCATCCTAAATATTAAAGGTTGGCAAGATCCTAAGTATGGGTTATTCTACTTCTTAATTTTTCTTTTTTTTTCTTTTTTTTTTTTTTTTGGCGATGCTGGGGATTGAACCCAGGGCCTTGTGCTTGCAAGGCAAGCACTCTACCAACTGAGCTGTATCCCCAACCCTTAATTTTTTTTAAGAGAAAACCAAGTCATCCTTTGGGTATATATGCTAGATGGGACCTGATTTTGGTTGCAAAATATCTAAAACAAATTTATATCCAAGGCTAACTTATATCTAAGGCTCTCTGCAGATATAAAACAGAGGTTCAGACTTTCAACAATCTGGCATTTGGGAGTGGATGATTTTTCTGGTGTGCGTATGTGGCTGTTGTTTGTACTGTGGGATATTTAGCAGCATCTTGGCCCCTACTACTAACTACAAGTTGTGGGTAGCTGTCCTTGCAGTTATGACAACCGAAAATGTATAAAGCCACTAACAAATGTTCTGTGGTAGAGGCAGGGAGTAAGATCATGCCAGGTCATATGACATTAGTTTTACAGCCCAAGCGTCCTTCCAACATTTCACAAAATACAGCCAGTCTGTAAGGGCAGTAAAATTTAATGTGGCTTGGCAACACAAGCTATTTATATCTACTGTGAAATTTTTATAAATGAGGAAAATTTAAGTCCTGATAACATTTATCGAGTGTTTCAGAATTCCAAAATTACCAAGAATGAAAAATAAGTGAGAAGCTTCTGATTCTGAAACATAATTTAATAGTACAACATAGAAAGAGCCATGGCTTTCATGTTTTGGTTCAAAAGTGGAATCTACTGTCACTTTATATTCCACAGAGCAAGTTTACTCTTCCAGCTCTGGTGTAACAGTTCATAACAGCATGAGGAAGAACACAAAATTCTCTGGTAAGATAAAGAAGACAGGGTGTGTGGCGTGCAGCAATATTTCTGGGGAGTAAGATGAAAAGGTAGATGACTGAAAACTTTCACATGAACTTTGAAGAGGTTCATAGCACAAAGAAACTGTACCTATGTCCATTTCTAGAGATCTGAATGTTAATGGAGATTCTACTGCATTGTGGGATTTAAGCTTATCTTTAGTCTGTAATTCTGTTGTCAGTTTTATATTCTCACAAACTCATATCAGTGTTATAAGAAGAAATGCAGAGGTTTACCAAAATCTTAATCCTGAAAATCTTTCTTCACCTGTTTGTATTCCACCTTTCTATAATATCAGCTTGGGAATTGATACAGAATCATTCCTTTGTTAATTCCTATATTTACAAGATTGATATTTATTTGCTTGATGTATGAAAGAGCATTCAATCCTCAATGGCTTTTTATATACTCTTCTATTATTTTGAATGACTAGCCTGGATGTTAATGTTTTACATTTCATCTTTCTCAATGCTTTATGGCTTAATCCAATAACATTCTCTTTGACCTATTATCTATGAACAGGTAGTTTACTAACTGCATTAATATATTCTTTCCTTGACAAGAAACTACAGAACTATACTGGTACCTTTTTTTAGAATTAAAAAAATTTTCATGGTAATAAGCACATATTTATTTTATGATCAGAAAGCAAATTTTAAAAATAAAGGTTGAAATAGAAAGTAAAATATATTTGAGAAAAACTTGGAAGAATCAGATAATTGGGGGAGGGGCCTGGAATATAATGACATATTTAAGGACCAATTCCTCCTGGCCTATCTTTAAGCCACCACAATGGTCTAAACAGTCCTTAGCTATATGTTTTTAATGGATCATGTTAGTTAAGACTGCACAGGTATGATGACCTTTATGGTTTTTGTTCTTCTTTTCTAGTTGTGCTGGGAATCAAACCCAGGGCCTCACACATGCTAGCAAGTGCTCTACCACTGAGCTATACCCACAGTCCTCTCTCACTATATTTAACTAGTATCCATACAGAAAACAGAAAGTATTAATGAATTCATAGGTTGTTCAGAATCCTTAGACTTTTTTTGAATTTCAGTAAAAAATTTAAAATGAATTTTAGCATTAGGATTCAAACATTATTAACCACTGATGCTAATAATATATTTCTAAACTTTAAATTTGCATTTCAAAATAATTTAGTTACCATCAATTTAATCTTGAATAACTCTTGGTCACATTGTAAGTTTCATAATTCTAATTCTGGGTCTATTGCATTCTATTGGAATAATACTTTTTCTCATTTATAAAATACCTATTCTCCAAATCCATAGTACTTTTGCCTATAAGATAACGTGTCAAAGCTCTTTATAAGTTAATTATGAGGACCACCAAGAATATGTCTAGTGCCTATGAAAGATGAAAAGAAGACATACATAAGTGTGAGAGGCATAACTATGAGTTAAACACAGGTTCTTGTATCTCTGAATGTGTACTATACATTTCCAAATGAACAATATTAGATGCAGCATTAACCAAACGCCTGATAAAGAAAAAAGAATTAGAACATAATGATAACAATCTCATTCAATCCTTATAAATAGTCATTTAGGTAGGTTTTATTATTAATCATTTACACAAATATGTAGAAGAGCTGAATTAGGTTCACTAATATCAAAAGCATATTTTTAAGCTTTAATTTAAAGCTTTTGTTTTAAAAAATAATATGGAAGTATGGCAGACACAGAAAAAGTTCATATTTTAAGAATATAAAGTTGGATGAATTTTCTAACTCATCTCATGTATGTACCTATCACCTAGATCAAAAAATAAAATACCTAGAAGACCACTGATGTCACACTGTAATTACTTATCCAACCAGCTCAAAAGTAAGTACTTTTTTGACATCTGAAACACAATTTTTTTTGCTTTGTTTCTGATCTGAAATAAATGAAATTTGATATTAGATACATTTTTGTCTGGCTTCTTTCACTTGACTTTATAGAGATTAATCCTTATTGTGAGCAAGGTAGTTATTGTTATATATGTTCCACAGTCTGAACACATTACAATTTATTCTACTGATGATGGTCATTTAGGTTGCTGCCAGTCTGAACTATTAAGAATCATACTATTATTTTTGTACATTTCAGTAAATCATAGGTATGTCTTTTTCTTGGATATAAATCTATGGAATGTAATTGCAGCATCATGGGGTATGAGTATCATCAGTATAAAAGTGTATTGTCAGTTTTTAAATAGCTAAAGCAATCTACATTCAAGTTGCTGAAACTCTTCATGGTATCAGTGTTATTGATTTTAAGCATTTTGGTGAGTACACTGCAGGACCCAATTGTAGCTTTAACATTTATATACTTGGTAACTACTAAGGTTGGATTCTTTTTTGTGTTTAGTGGACATCTGGATAGTGTTAATAAAGAACGTGCCTGATATCAAGATTATTTTTCCTCCATTGGGTCCCTCTCTTGTTACTTATTGATCTGAAAGGGTTCCTTACATATTTGAATCTACATAGTTTAAAACATATATATCACAAATATGTTCTCCACCTCTGGGAGATGCCTTTTCACTATCCTAATGGCATCCTTTCTAAGACAAAGTCCTAATATAATGAGGTCTATCATAACATTTTTCCACTCATATCTTCCTCCACAATCTAAATGTAATTTATATTTATGGTAAGTCATAACTCTCTAAATTTCCCATTTGTGTATCTAATTAAAACCTACCCACCATTTATTAAAAGACTGCTTCTCCAATGCATTTCAATATCACTTTTTCTATAAATAAATGGTTATTTATGGTCAACATTTGTTTTTGAAAATATCCTTCTATTAAATTTATCTATTTCTCTGTCTTCATAGTAGTAAAACACTACCTAAATGTAGCATTAAAATAAAGTCTGATAACAGGTAGTGTAAGTCATTTGTGTATTTTATTTTTCATGATCTGACTATTTTTACCCATTTGAATTTCCACATGAATTTCCCATTAACTATAATTTTAAAAATCATTTGATAATATTGATAGGTACTTAATATTGATAGGTATTGATATTTATGCCCAAAATGAAAATTGGTAAGACCAGTAGTAAGATATAAAATCAACACTTAAATCTACTGCATTCTTATTCATAAGTGATGAATCCTCTGAAAGAGAAATTAGGAAAACTACCCCTTTCACAATAGCCTCAAAAAAAAAAAAAAAATACCTGGGAGTCAATTTAACAAGAGGTGAAAAACCTCTACAATGAGAACTACAAAACACTAAAGAAAGAAATTAAAGAAAATCTTAGAAGATGGAAAGATCTTCCATATTCTTGGATAGGCAGAATTAATATTGTCAAAATGGCCATACTGGGGGGGGTGGGGGGTAAAATTAATAACAGAATGTGTGACATATACCATTGCCCTGTGTACATGCATGAACGCACAGATGGTGTGACTCTACTTTGTGTACAACCAGTGAAACAATAGCTGTACTCCATTTGTGTTCAATAAAAAAGAAAAAAATAAAAAAAAAAAAAAAAAAAAAAAAAAAAAAAAAAAATGGCCATACTACCAAAAGCTCTATACAAATTCAATGCAATTCCAATTAAAATCCCAATGACGGACCTCATAGAAATAGAGCAAGCAATCATGAAATGCATTTGGAGGAATAAGAGACCCAGAATAGCTAAAGCAATCCTTAGCAGGAAAAGCGATGCAGGTGGTATTGTGATACCAGATCTTCAACTATACTACAGAGCAATAATAACAAAAATGACATGATATTGGCACCAAAATAGGCAGGTAGACCAATGGTACAGAATAGAGGACACAGAGACAAACCCACATAAATACAGTTATCTCATATTTGACAAAGAAGTCAAAAACATATAATGGAGAAAAGATAGCCTCTTCAACAAATGGTACTGGGAAAAACTGGAAATCCACATGCAGCAAATTGAAACTAAACCCCTATCTCTCACCCTGCACGAAACTCAACTCAAAATGGATCAAGGACCTAGGAATTAGACCAGTGACCCTGCACCTAATAGAAGGAAAAGTAGATGCAAATCTTCATGATATCTGTTTAGGACCAGACTTCCTTAACATGACTCCCAAAGCACAAGAAATAAAAGCAGGAATCAATAATTGGGATAGATTCAAACTAAAAAGTTTTTTCTCAGCAAAGGAAACAATCGGCAATGTGAAGAGAGAGCCTTCAGAGTGGAAGAAAATCTTTGCCACACACACTTCAGATAGAGCACTAATCTCCAGAATTTATAAAGAATTCAAAAAACTTTACCCCAAGAATACAAATAACCCAATCAATAAATGGGCAAGGAAATGAGCAGACACTTCACAGAAAAGAATCTACAAGCAATCAACAGATATATGAAAAAATGTTCAACATCCCTAGTAATAAGAAAAATGCAAATCAAAACTACCCTAAGATATCATCTCAACCCAATTAGAATGTCTATTATCAAGAATACAAGCAACAACAGGTGTTGGTGAGGATGTGGGGAAAAAGGTACACTCATACATTGCTGGTGGGATTGAAAATTGTTGCAGCCACTCTGGAAAGCAGTATGGAGATTCCTTAGAAAACTCAGAATGGAACTACCATTTGACCCAGCTATCTCCTCCTTGGCCTATATCCAAAGGACTTAAAATCAGCATACTACAGTGATGCAGCCACATCAATGTTTATAGCAGCCCAATCTATAGCTAGATTATGGAACCAACCTAGATGCTCTTCAATAGATGAATGGATAAAGAAACTGTGGTATATATACACAATGGAATATTACTCAGCTATAAAAATTATGACATTTGCTGGTAAATGGATCTGGAGAATATCACGTTAAGTGAAATAAGACAATCCCCAAAAACCAAAGGCCAAATGATTTCTCTGATAAGTGGTTGATGACACATAGTGGGGGTGGGGAAAGGTAAGGGAAGAATGGAGAAAGGATGGATTATATAGAGGAAAATGAGGGGTGGGGAGGGGGGCAGGGAAAGAGAGATAATAGAATGAGACAAACATCATTACCCTATGTATATGTATTAATACACAAATTGTATGATCCAAATGTGTATGAGGTGATATCTCATTGTGATTTAGATTAGCATTTACTTGGTGATTAGTGATATTGAAAAAAACTTTTTATGTATATGTGGGCCATTTATATGCCTTCTTTGAAAAAATATCTATCCAAGTCCTTTGTTCATATTATGAAGATAAAAATATACACACGTTAGCAATGCTGTGTATAAAACGAAAGTCTGGTACACTGTGAGTGGAAGAGTAAAATGGTGCATCTACTATGGGAAACAGTATGGAGATCTCTTAAAAAAATAATAGAAACACTATATGATCCAACAATTTCCCTTCTGGATATTTGTTCAAAGTATTGATATTACAATCTCAAAGAGAAATGTGCACTCATATTCACTACAGTGTTATTCATGATGTAGACAAGAAATGGGTCTACCTAAATATCCACTGACAGGTGAATAAATGAAAATGTGGTATATACGTATAATGGAATATTATTCAGCCATTAAAAAGAAGGAAATCTTATCATATGTGACATGGATGAAACTGGAAGGCATTATGCTAAACGAAGTAACCCAGACACAAAAGGACAAATACTGCAGGGTTCCACTTACATGAGGTATCTAACACAGTCAAGCTCAGTTGAGAGTACCTTGGTGAGTGCTAAGGGTCTAGAACAGGTGAAATGGGGAAATGTTAATATTTCAAAGGGAAAAAATGTCACTGAAAAGATGATTAATCCAGGAGATCTGCTGCAAAACATCTTGCCAGTTGTTGAAAATACTGTATTGCACACTTAAAACTTATAGAGATCTAATGTTAAATGTTCTTGCCATAATTGAAGAAAAAAAACCTCACAAATACACGAAAAACATCAAATTATGTAAATCACTATGACACAAAATAACTCATCACTATTCAGAATTGTTTTTAGAAACTATGACTTCAGAGAAAGGGGAAAATATTTCACAAAACTATGGAGAATCTGATAGTGAAACTCTAAAGCATTAACAAAGTTTAATTGTAAAATAAGTCAGGCATGGTGGCTCACGCCTGTAATCCCAGCACCTGGGAGGCTGAGGCAGGAGGATCACGAGTTCAAACCCAGCCTCAGCAACTTAGCGAGGCACTAAGCAACTCAGTGAGACCCTGTCTCTAAATAAAATTCAAAATTGGGCTGGGGATGTGGCTCAGTGTTCGACTGCCCCTGGGTTCAATCCCCAGTACAAAAAAAAAAAAAAAAAAAAAAAGTAAAATAAATAATTCTTCATTAACTTTAGTATAAATGTAAATCAAAATATAGCTGACATCAATCATTTAGCAAATCTGAACAAAAAACAGAATCCTATTGCTGTTTTGGGGATACAAGACTTTCCTATAAATAAGTTTGCAAAATTTAAGTATAAGTATTCTATGATTTAAATGCCTGTCCCCTCCCAAATTCATATTGAAATTTAATTGCAATTAAAAGTCTAAAAGTGGGACCTTGAAGAGGTGATTAGGCCATGAGAACTATTTCTCTCATTAGTTGATGAACACTGTTGTCATGGGAGTGGGTTCTCTTAAAACAACAAGTTCATTCCCCTTTTCTCTCTCTGGCCCTTTTGCCTTCTGACATGTTATGATTCAGCAAGAAAGTTTTCACCAGACGTGGGCCCCTTGATACTGGACTTCCTGGCCTCCAGAACTATGAGAAATACACAATGCCTTTTCTTCATATAAAATTAACCAGTCATTATAAATACTGAAAACAGTAAAAATTACTGTCTCATACATTTTAGGGTATACCTTGCAATTTAAATACATCTATTACAAAGCAAACACACTTACTGTTCTCATTCCAATGCACAATCATTGCTAATTTGCTAAAATTCTTTAGCAGTACCCATTTCATTTTATAAGCAAAACTAATCTATTTTCTTCCCAGGGTAGGAAAAACATTATTAATTCATTAAAAAAAATTTAAACAACTTTTTCAGTGTATGTTGACATTACACATAAAGGAAGTAGAAAGGGAAGTTTTCCTAAAATATAGTAAAATGCAAAACAAGAAAAAGGCTATAAACTAATGGATAATGTCCTACCATCCCTTTCCATGGTACTATAGACAAGTTAAAAGTCTTGGGCATTCTTAGTCATGAATAAACCTCGTAGTTTATTCAAACATAAGAAAAATTTACACTTCTTTAAAATATATGTGAATGAAGAATTCAGGATGAAATAAAATTTTAAGTCTGTGGCAAAATTATTTTAAAAGTTGAATCATTTCTACTACTCTTTTTTGGAGTTTTATTTTTGACACATAATAATTGTACATATTTATGGGACACAGTATGGGACATGTATTGACAGATGAACACCAAGTGTAATGATCAAAGCAGGATATTTAGTACATTTATTAACTCAAGCATTCATCATTTTTTGTGTAAGAATACCCCAAACCCTGTCTTCTAGTTACTTTGAAACATTCAATATTGTTAACTATAGTCACCCTATGGTGCAATAGAACACCAGAACTTATTCCTCCTGTCTAACTATAATTTTATACCCTTTTATCAAACTCTTTTCAACTCCTTCCCTGTCTCGTCTCCCTCCCTAGTTTCTATACCACTATTTTACTCTACTTTTATGAGTTCAGCCTCTTTAACTTCTTTATTAAAGTGTTAATAAGATAAATATATTTGAAAATTAGATGTAAATACCAGGAACATGTTTTCTATAGAAAATGCTAATATTGTGTTCCTTTGTGTGCTTCAGAGTACCTTTTTTCAAGAGCTCTGCCAATCCTTCAAAATAACATAAAAATGTGGAGGGGAATAAAAGAATTTTCTTAATCACTACATGTTCCTTAAAAATAAATGTTCCTGTCACATTAAGGTTACTAACCAATTCATGTTGAATTAACAGTGACACATTGATGTTATTATTCACCTGACCAGTGAGTAAAAAAAAAATTTAAAGGAGAACTTAAAGAAATCCAAAATTAGAAACAAAAATCTCCAACATGGGTCCATTATAATAAAATATTTATTGAGGGTCAGCTATATGCATGTTCTACAGGTAAAAAACAGCTTAAGAGAAATTCTGTAGGTTTAAGGATTTGACTAATAAAAATATAAGAGACATTAAAAATTGTTCTACTAAAAGAAAGCTTAAGATACCTAAATGGACTAACAACATATGCATAAATATAAAAAAGAAAGGAGAGACAACATAAGAAAGAAGGAATGAATCTCAGAGCAATAGCAGATTAGATGACATTTGAAAGGTGGGTATGATTTGAGAAACGTAGAGAACATCCATAAGCAGAAAAATAAAGCACATATTTGGGGAACAGTGAACAACACAGATAGGCTAACACAAGTTTCTCTGCAAAGTAGCAGAGTATCAGGTTGAAAAGGAAAATTACAATGGGCAGGAAATCAGGAGCCATTTAGGATTTCCAACTTGAGTGCTAACTGAGCTACAAACAAGGTATGCTTTAGGAATATTCATATAATGACCTAAAATATGCATTTACATAGCCTAGTGCCTGACATATTCAGTAATCAATAAATAGCTTTTGTTGTTGTAATTATCAGTGCAAACTTCATCTTATAGCATACTTCAGTAAATCACATGCAAGAGGACAGAGCCTCAAGAGCAAAACTGTGAAGGAAATAATATGACAGAGATCAGGTCAACATATTAAAACATTTCATAAGCAAGTTGATCAATTTTATATACTTTAATGAAATAGAAACATTAAAAAAGCAATTTTTAGCCTAAGGTATACTGTTTTAGCAGAATATTTAAAAGCAGTAATGAAAACTTTTTGAGATTTCCTAAATTTACACATTAAAAAATATCATCACACAACAGTGACCAAAACCTTCGCATTGGTCCCTTTTTTATGTGACAGGAATACATCAGTGCCCAAAATAAATAAGATCTGTGACATTAGGAGCTTAGACATAATACTGGGAGTCATGGTGAAAGACAACAAAAATAACACAAAATATGTAAACTATAGCATGTTAGAAGACGATCATAGTGCTATTAAAGAAAAATAAAACAGGAAGGGGAGAGAGGGAACACAAGGACTAGGAAGAAAGTGAAGAAAGGACTTTTCAAACAGGATGGTGAATCTGTGGTGAAGATTGAAAGGTAAGGGAATGAGCTGTTGCTCTATAATTATCCAATTTTCTTTGTAGTAACTTGAATTTGAATGTTGAAGGCATTCTGAAATATTTCTTCTCTCTACATAATGACATTTCAAAAACATCAACAATAGAAAAGCCATGAGTCATTTACTTATGGCGGGTGATTATCCAATAGTCTAATATTGACTTGTACCTTTACCATCTACAGGAGAAATTCGAAAATGTTTGTAAAAACATAAGACCTAATTGCTCATCATATAGTATCAATGGCTGCTCTTATGAAAATAAGCAATTCGTTCCTAAAACTTGATTAAGATATCAAGGAACTTCAGCAGGGATACCTACTGAAACACTTGTGTCTGAAATAAAGTAATGCAAGCCCTCATTTCAAAAAATCCAGCTAGAAGTAAAAAGAACAGAGTGGGAGAATAGATGAAACAAGGTGATTTTTTTGTTTTTAAGTTAGAGAAAAATGTATATTTTCAAACTATTTTGAATCTTCACCATCCCAACACTAAGCTTCATGGAAAGTACTTGACTAGGCTGATCTATCACAGTATTTCCTACCCATCAAAAGGAAAGGGAAGGCAATAAACATGTCAAATGTATCCAGAAGCAGTGACTAATGTGAACTCTGCCATTTATTTAACAGCATATCAATACCACTTTTCATTTTCTGGCAAAGGAGTCTTAACATTCTATTCTAATGACTGCTAGAATCTTAATGATGCTTTAATTAACCTCTTCTGAAGCAAGTTAAATTTACTATTGATGGTACACTGGCTATAAGGTGTTTGCATTTTCTTTTGCGGCACTACATGTTATCACCATAGCAGTTTATGAAGTTAAAAAAGTAGTTTATGCATATATATTAATGTGAGAGATATATTGATTTTTATAAATGAACATGAAAGCAGTTTTCACCCTTAAAAAAATGATAGTGTGTGAGACTGTGGGCACGTGTGCACATTCATGTGTGAACATGTGACAGTGGTGGTGAGAAGAAACAGAATATATGATTAGAATTCTCTTATAAAATGCTAAACCTAATTTCTGATTCCTAACATTAAGTAGGAATTAAGTTTAGCACACCAATGGTTAGAAAATACACTTACTACTTGTCCATTGTGTGGGTTCTTATGAGCATATGGAGGTCCACGGATATGATTCCACATCTGGCCAGATGTCATAGCAAAGACTATACACTGAAAAACAGGGTACAATGTTTCAATACATAAATCAGAGAATATTAAAAATGAGGTATTTGACAAAAATAATGGTCATCATTAAAAAAAATTAGTGCCCCCTTTAAAAGGTTTTAAATTTACTAACCATGTAACCATGGGACTTTGGGTAAATTACTTATGTTCCTGTCATATTCCATATCTATAAAATGGGGATACCACTCTGCTAAAGAGATATGCTAATGGTTAAATTGGACAACATATGTAAAGCATCTGGCATGGTGACAGACAATCTTTTAAGTGCCAACCTGAGTCAGTCAAAGGCACAAATGAGGTTCTTGATGTTTCAGTGAGAGCTGAAAGAACATGATAATCATCTACATCTTCTAAATCTCATTTCTGTAGTAGTTTATATCACCAAAAGTCTGCATTCTTAGGTTACAGTACTTATATCCCCATAAGTACTTAAATGCTTTAAGCATAGTGTGTAACAGTAACTCAGATGTTTAGAGATGGAAGAAATCACAAAAAGATATAGCCAGGAGTAACTGAGAGATCATTTTTATGCCTGCTGGATCTCTGAGGGAAAAAAAAAAGTGTTTTTGGAAAACTAATCTCAAAGATCCAAGGCATTAAAGAGGATGGGATAGAGAATGTATGAGCCAGAAGTCATCACTATAGATCACTAGAGATCAATCACTATAACATTTATAAGAGTGATTTGTTTAAACCACATACAATTTTTAAATTCATGTACTTGAACATCTTTACTCTCTAATGGGATAAAAAAAAGTATCTTTTAACTAAAATATGTAATTTCCTTCAACTATGAATGTAAGTAGCAAGTCACAACAGTTTTAGCTGGATCTGTAGTTTGCCAATGAGAGAAACAGATTTCATAAGAGTCCCAAATTATAGTTAATATCTCAAAATATTGTCCATACTCATAATTACTTCAAATTATGGTACTTATTAGGCCTATACTGGGTCTTTTAATACATTAATAAGGAAACAAATATCACCAGTTTTTCCAGTACTTGACATCCTTAAATTCTCTAAAAAGACTGAGATGTTAAAATTAAATATAAATGCTATTATGGAACGCTCCTCAATATTCGTTGTAATACATGATTTATTCATGATTCCAGGAACCAGCTTAATAAAAGCAGACTTAAATATGGAAAGCTCTCCTGAGCCATTTGAAGTACTGACAGATGTATTTACAGTACTTATAATTACTCACATAATTGTGGCATTTCTCTCAAAAGACAACAGAATACTGAGTAAACATTAACTTCCACAATGAGAAATAGTCCACTTTTAAATGCTCTTTAAATAAGCATAAATGATGGCTCCTTTTTTGATTTAACAAATGAAATATCACCATTACATTAATTAATCTGAAAATTTTAGTGTTTTGTAATTAATTTTACTATGATTTGATATTTTTATTTTTACTTGATTAAATATTCATATAAGAAAGGGCATGACTCATAAGGGTAGACCATTAAATATATTTTCACAAAGTAAACAAAACCCTTGTAATCAGCTTTGAATTCAAGAAATGGAACACTGTCTAAAAGACAGGAGCCCTCTTGTGTTTCTTCCTAAACATTACTAACATTTTCTTTTTCTTTTCTTTTAAATATTTTTCAAGGTGTTGATGGACCTTTATTTTTATTTATTTAGATGCAGTACTGAGAATCAAACCCAGTTGCTTCACACCTGCTAGGCAAGTGCTCTACAGCTGAGCCACAAACTCAGTCCACCATTTTCTTGAAATGCCACAATATAGAGTATGTCTATACTCACCTTTAGTAGATACAGTGAAACATTACTCAGAAGGCTTCATTAAATTTATCTTCTAAATAGGAGTTTTGGTGAATAAAAATCTTCACCAACAATTCATATTAAATGTGTGCTTGAGTGTTATTTTAGCTATTGAGGTGTGGTAGGATCATACTTCAATCTTATTTTGCACTTTTGTTCTGATTAATGAAGTTGTACCTTTTCAAATGTTTATTGAAATTTGGACAATTCTATACACTTCCCATCAAAAGATCACTTAATATTTGGTTACCTGCCTATTTGTTATTGTTTTGTTAAAGTTCTTTATATTTCTGGATGCAAGTCCTTGTTCAATATATACAAAGCAAATAATCTTTATCAAAACTGTGTAACTTTTCATTTTCTCAATAATGTATTTTTAGCAAAAAACAATTTTTTTGGAGGGGAAAGATGAAACCTATGGCTCCTACTTTCTTGGCAAGCACTCTTAACACTGAGTTATAGTTATACCCTCAACCCCATAGTTCTAAATTATAATGAAGTTCAATTTATCAATGATTTCTTCTATTATGGTAGCTATTCTTTTACGTGCTAAGATCCTTGCCTATCATGAAGATAGTTACCGATGCTTTCTTACAAAAATGTTACGAGTTATATTTCACATTAAGATTTATGATGCAGCTTGAATTGATTTCTTATATATGAAGGGAGGCAGAAATTGATTTTTACTTTTTCCCCATATTGAATATCCAGTTGGCACAGTGACACTTATTAAAAACATCATACTTACCGATTGTATGGAAAAGCCATTTTTGACATAAATCAAGTGACTGTATGAGCATGAATCTGTGTATAGCCTATCAATTCTGTTCTAAATGATTTTTTTTGTGAAATGAATACTACAAAATCATAATTATTGAAGAGCATAATAAATGTTGATTATCTGTAAGCATAAACTACCCAGGATTATTCCTCCTTTTGATATGACCTTATTCTACTCTTTATTTTTGGCACTTCATAGTAATTTTAGAATCTCTGCCAATTTTCACAAAAGGAAATCCGCTGAGATAAGGTAAAAGTACTTAAATACTGAGTCCTTAAATCCTTAAAATACTGAGTCCTCTAATCTATGAACATGTTATATTTGCCATTAGTATAAATCTTTTAAAGAATTTTTCTGGATAACATCTGGTAGTTTTTAAGTGTACAGGTTTTGCATACTTTTTGTTAGATTAATACATGAGTGTTTTAATGCTATAACAACAGATGGTTTTTTAATTTCATTTTCTTTTTTTGAAAGTATATACAAATACAGTTGATTTAAGTATATTGATTATATCAATCTTGCTGAATTTACTTATTAGGTCTAATAATTTTTTCATGTCCACAACCAACTCATCTGCAAACAGGGCATGTTTATTCTTATTTTATTCTCATTTTGTCTAGAATGTGTATGGATATTTTACGTTTACCTCATGCATCACTCTGGTCCTTAGTACAATATTCCATACAATATTCTGTTCTTCATCTCTGGGTCTTCAAGTTATCAATTATGGTGTTTACTATAGGATCTTCCCTTTTCTTTTATTCCCATTGGGCAGTGAATCCATCAAAAGCTTATATGTACACATCAAGATGACCATGAGATTTTTTTCTCTATAGTTTTTAGTGTAGAGAATTATATTGATAATTTTTCACATATTAAAGTATCCTTATATTGCTGAAATAAACATTTGATGACATGTTACTATTTTTATTTATCACCAGTTCCTAGTACTTTGTTTAAAATAATTACACCTAAATTCTTGAGAAAGATCAGCCTATCATTTATGCTTTTAAATGTCCCCATCAGATTTTAAAATCTTTAAAAAATAAGTTGAGAGCATATCCTCTTTTTCCATTATAAAAATGTTTAAATAGCATTGGTATTATTTTTTAAATGTTTGGAAATATTAACCTCTGTATATGAGGGTGTTAGTAATGGATTCAATTACTTTAGTTAATAGTGCAGTAAGCAGACTTTCTCTTTCTGCTTGTGTTAGCTTGGTTTATTAAAGTTGCTGAACTTCCTTGGTACTGTCAAATTCACTGGTGATGTGACCACTTAATCTAAAATGGTAATGAACTAAGTCATGGCTAAGTTATGGCTCTGATAAAATTCATTCTGCCTCTTAGAGTTTTCAAGTCAGATCCAGCAGGTAGGCTCAAATTTAATTTTTGATTCACAAAATTACAAAATGTTTTGCTCTTCAGAAGCTTCTCACTTAGGATTTTTAGCCATTATCCTTCAGTGAATTCCCAAATCTCAAAACCTGTGAAGTTTATGTCAACAACTCTGTTTATTTTTCAGCTTCTTCATAGAATCAGACACTTAGGTGTCTAAAATTTCACATAACTGTTCTTTTTGAACACTGGCTTCAGACCAAAAGACTAAACAGAAATGTGAAAAACAGCCACAAGTCAAAATCCTACTCAGATTATTTGCTGCAGTCAATTCAAAGAACACTTTTAAAGACTGTCTCTTTGGAAAGTATTTTTGTTTCTAGATTTGCATTTTCCTTAAGAATTATAAAAATAGTTCCATCCTGGAAAACTGAGATTTGGGGCACATGCCATATGTATATGTATGTTATATGCTATTGTATTGCATTTGTGTATATTAATACACTTGTCTGATTGTCTTCCTCACTATGAAACTATGTCCCTGAGGGCAGGTTCCTAGGACTCATGTCCTAGTCTTTTTTACCTTGTTCTATCTTTGTATCTCCATGTTGTTCTTCACAGTTCTGAGTACACAGAGTAGGCTTACAAATTCTAGTTGATTAGTCAATAAATACACTTGAATAAATAGATAAAGGTTAATAGACTGAAACCCATAATTGCTATTTTAAAACTAATCAAAATATAAATAACATAAACTAATATTTCTAAGGGAAAATATGTTCTAGTCCAAGGCACAGGCAATAGTGCTGTAACGAACAACCATGTTTTAAAATTTACTTAAACCTAAATGTATTTATCCATTTAACTTTCACTTAAAATATTTACCGAGCACTTTCTGCATGCCACACACAATCTAAACAATAGGGATACATACACAAAACTGACAGAAATCTCAACCTCAATGTAGAAAAAAAGTACTTAACTTCCACCATTAATATATAGGCAAGTATGCAATGCATATTGAACTGAACATAACATCATGTGGTATCATTCTCACAGGCAGGTTTCCATAGTCCTGAATTAAGAACACCAGGGGCCTGAAGGGTTTTCCTCTATGCATCTATTTTCCTTGTTTTTTAAAACAAGCTCCTCAGTTCCTACATTCTCCAGAGGGTCAATGTGCTTACTGCCCACTTCAGCTACAGTAACTGTGTTTTTAACTATCCCATACAATAGGATTTGTAGAGAGATTTAATTTGGGGAAAATGTTTATTATATCTTTAAAAAAAAAGAAAAAATATAGAACATGCTTTTAACACTTTTGGGTTTATACGTTTCAGATTTCTACTACAAAGTTGATATAAACTTGAAAATCTAAAGTTTTTGTTTTCTTTGCAAACCAAAAATTTAAATATGAGTTAATTTGAGGGTATCCTAATAAATGCTTAATAAACTGTTTATAACTGTGAAAAATTAAATGCAGTTGGCCTTCTCATCTGTGTTCCACATTTGCAAATTGAACCAACCATAGATCAAAAACATTTCAAATTAAAGAAATTTTGACTGTACTGAACATGTACACACTTTTTTCCTTGTTAGTAATCTTAAACAGTATAATATTACAACTATTTACATTGTACCAGGTATTTTTCTAATACCTAGTAATAATCAAAAGATGATTTTAACATATACAAGAGCATGTGTGTAGGTTATATACAAAAACTACGGGGGGCTGGGATTGTTGCTCAGTGGTAGAGTGCTTGCCTAGCACATGTAGGCACCAGGTTGGATACTCAGCACCACATAAAAATAAATAAATAAATATGTCCATCTACAACTAAATATATTTTTTTAAAACTATGCTATTTTATATAAGGGACTTGAGCATCTACAGATTTTGATACTAACATAGGATTTGCAAACCAACTCCCTATAGATATCAAAGGACATAATTATTCAGAACAATATTCAATATTTGAAATAGACTTTATGCAATTCTTCTATATTACTTATCTTTAAAATATAATATTAAATTTTGAGTAATTTAATAACATTTCCTTACCTAACTATCAAGTGGTATAAATGACCAGGGTAATAGCAGAAAAATTTATCAAGGAATTCATATACTACTCAATTTCTACTATTCACAAGTGAATTATTTGTACTAAGTTTTTTAAAACTTGATTGACATATTGAATTTTATAGAAATGTTCTGTAGAAATATTATCATTATTTCATGTGTACTCAGTCTATAGACTCATTTGTAAGAAAAATGGTGGGAAATATTTTATGATTCTTTCAGTTACCAAAAAAGTATCTAATTTGATAGAATGGAATTACACATTGAGGATAAGCATTCAGTAAATATTATTTGTAATCACCACTGAGTTAAGATCAGCAATAGCATGGAATGTTGAGGATGTTCACAGTGAGGCTAAGCAAGTGTCACTATTAAAAGCAACCACATTCAAATGCTAAAAATATTCTACAAAGGTCTGTCCATAATATGGGTAGTTTTAAATTTTGCTGTTGAGGCTATTGTTTCCCTTCACTACAGAAAATCAATAACTAGATTATTAAGAAAAATATAACTCATTTCATTATATTATTGCCGTAACTATTTATACAAATATTCATTTAACTGCATATAGAAATTACCCATTTGCAAATAGACATTCCTATCTACAGATGGCCAGAGAACTCAGTTGCCTGATGATGAAAACTATTTAGGGTCATCCACAAACAACAGTGACCTCACTGGAAAAATACTATGATAAATTATTTGCTCATTACAGTGAACAAAACAATAAACCAAAAAGATAGTAACCATAAACACTAAATGTGACATAATTCTTTTCAAATAAGTTTGGAAGAAGAGTAAAAGTCCTCTTGCACCCTATCTTGGGTCAGAGTCATGGGTAGTTTTGAATGATCCTATGAAATAAGAAATACAATTATTTTAATAAATTACAATGCATTTATGTCAAAGAACCTTCCACAAGTGTGAAAATTATGTTATGTATACTATTTTCAGTTCTTAAGCCTTTCATAAAATTTAAGTACTAAAACTGACATAATTTCTTTTTTTTTTTTTTTGGTGAGAAATTTTATAACCATTTATTCGGAATAACCATGATGGAGGAAAAGTAAAAACAATGAATCAAGTTTCATGCCCAAGGACAGATCTCCCCTTTAAAAATCTGATTAAACTTAAGGAACCTTTACTAATTTTTTTCTTCACCCCTTTTTATTTTATTTTGAGACAGGATCTCCCTCAGTTGCCTGGCTGACCTGGAACTTGTGATTCTCCTACCTCAGCCTTCTGAGTAGCTGGATTACAGGTGTGTGTCACTAAGCCCAGTTCATTAATCTTTCCCTCTGTTGTCTTCACTTGTCAAATCAATATATGTTTTTCTCATTGGCCTTAAAAAAAAAAAAATACTTGGCATTGGCTGCAGAAATCCCTTTGCTGGGAAAGCTGAGATCAAACCAATCCCACACAAGCCAGGGGCTGGATCAGAGGTGCTAGATCACATACTTCAGGGGCAGGTGCCAGGTTTCTCCATGTGAAGCACGCAGAATCCAAGGGAGAAAGCCAGAAGCCCCTCAGTTTCTGATTTAAGAACTAACTAGCTACAGGATCAGAAATCCCTTCCTGTCCCTAAACCTCAAATTCACCTGTGAAATCAGGAACCTAGTTCTTTCTGTACACCAGCAGACCTTCCAGATATCATCTGCTACTGTTTTTGACAATATAACCTGTTCCTCTCCATGACTTCCTTGAAACCAGTTCTGTAATCTTGCAGATAAAAGAAGGAACAGGTGTAGAGCCTAGTCTAGAAGGCCCATCACTGTCCAGAGAGTGAAGCTTTCCCCCAAATTATAAACTGTGAAGAGTAAATAATGACAGCAACTTTCCAAACTATGTTCTGATTTTGTTAACAACGTGGGAACTTTCTTCCTTCCACACCTGAACATAGGACATTGGGCAATGAGACTGCCTGGCTCCCACTCTGTTGGTAACAAGCTAATGAAGCTCCAAGGGAGTTTCAAAGGTAGCCAGATGGGTTGGCAGAGGAGAGGAGGCTGGCCCCAAGCAGGAGTTCTTAATTTAGATATTAATTACTTGTGGGTGTACAGGAAAACACCAGAGGGCTTTCCACAAACCCAGAAAATTTCATATTAGCAAAGCTCTTCCTCAATAAAACAGACATAAGGCAAATCCTGCAAACTGGTTGTGAAAACCATTATGTTAACATGAATGAAGTATGGGAAAGACCTGTTATAATAAAAGAGGACAAAAATGAGACACATGCTCAGACAGTAAAATTCTATGGATAATGTCCTCAGCCACGCTGCTCTGAAATCTCCCCTAACTTGTGAGAATGAATGAGGAAATCCAGCAGCTGTACTACTGAAAGGAAGAAGGAAGGTGCAGCTGCTGTGCCCAGCACTCAGCCTGCAGGGAGCCCAAAGGAGGCTTACTTCTACTCAAAGGGAGCCACTAACCACCCTGTGAACTAAGGACCCAGGATTCTGAGAATTGCAAGTTTATGCAGAATCACAAGGGACTAGACGGCACCAAACAAATCCAATGTTGAATTGTCTGTTAATTGAAAATTAAAGTTTCTCATCTAAAACTGAACAATGTAAGTTCAATCACAATGAATTCACTAACTAGGACAACTGAAATAATGAACATGGTAAATGAATGAAAGTGTATTTCAAAAAAATTAGTGATAAAAAAGGAAACAACCTGCCAGCGTCTGCCACCCCTACAGGGAGTGGGTTTGAGAAAACATTGATTTTAACATTCTCATTAGCTAATATATTACAAACTACCTATTTCATAAAACCTAATAACCTAATGGCTATACTATTTTTAAAAATTAGATTACCAGTGCTACTATTTTTTTTCCATTTTCCGCCATATTTTTTGTTAGTACATTATAAATTGTACATCATGGAGGGATTCACTGTTGCACACGTGTACTTGCACACAATGTAACAGTACAATCTGGCTAGTACCATTCCCCAGGATTCTTCTTTTCCCTCCACTTCTCCCTCCCCAGATCCCTTTCCACTCTTCTACTGATCTGTTCTATTTTCATGAGGTTTTCCCCCACCCTTATTCTCCTTTTTCCTCTCTAGCTTCCACAAGAGAAAACATACTACTACCCTTGACCTTCTGAGTGTAACTTTTTCACTTAACATAATTTTCTCCATTTCCAATCATTTTCCTGAAGATGACATTTCGTTCTTCTTAATGACTGAATAAACCTCCAGTGTGTATATATAGTACATTTTCTTTATCCATTCATTCACTGACGTACACTTAGGCTGGTTGCATAGTTTAGTATTGTGCATTGTGCTGCTATTAACCATGTTAATGCTAGGCATGCAGAAGTATGGTATGATGACTTTAATTCTTTAGGATAAATACCAAGGAGTGGTATAAATGGTGAGTCATATGATGGTTCCATGCCTAATCTTTTGAGGGACCTCCACACTGATTTCCTTAGTGGCTGTACTAACTGGCAATCCCACCAACAACGTGAAACTGTTCCTTTTTCTGCACATCTCTAAGGCATTTATTATTTTATTTTTATTTTTATTTTGTACCAGGGATTGAACTCAGGGGCACTCGACCACTGAGCCACATCTCCAGCCCTATTTTGTATTTTATTTAGAGACAGGGTCTCACTGAGTTGCTTTGGGCCTCGCTAAGTAGCTGAGGATGGCTTTGAACTCACGATCCTCCTGCCTCAGCCTCCCGAGCTGCTGGGATTACAGGTGTGTGCACGGCGCCCAGCGTATTATTATTTTTATGGCTGCCACTCTAAATGGAAATAAAATTTCAATCTAATTTTGATTTTCATTTCCCTAATTGCTAAAGATGTTGAACAATTCTTCATATATTTGTTGACCATTTGTATTTCCTCTTTTGAGAAGTGTCTGTTTAGTTCATTTGCCCATTTATTAACTAGGTTATTTTTTCTGTTGGTGTTTTCTGAGTTCTTCATATATTTTGCATATTAATCCTCCGTCAGAAGAGTAGCTGGCAAATATTTTCTCCCATTCTGGAGGTCCTCTCTTTGCATTCTTGTTTTCTTTGCTGTGCAGAAGGTTTTGAATTTGATGCATCCTATTAATTCTTGGTATTTTTTCCCTGAGCTTTAGGATACCTACTCAGAAAGCTATTGCCAATGCCTATATGTAAGAGTACTGATACCAGCTTTACTATAAGACACACAAAGATCACTTTACCACAGACATGAAAGTACACCTTTCACAGATATAATTTATAATAACCCCAAATTTTTCTATGTAGGACGTTTCACACTATCCTACAGTTTAATGCATGGATCCTTCAATTACACCATCTAGATTCAAGTCCCTAATCCATCAGAGTAACTGTGGAATGCTGGGGAAGATTTTGTCCTCTCTGTGCAGCATCTTCTGTCGAATGATACTCTTCACACAACTCACTGGGAGGCCTTGATAGTTGGACTTGATGATCCACTTGAGAAGATGGTGACCAAGTACTTCAAAGATCATGAAGACATGTATCCCATTCATGCCTGAGATCTCGAAGTCATCAATGAGCTGGACCACCATGTCTTTCTTTGGGTCACTAGTATCACTTTCTCAAACACATTTGAGCAATTTTATTTCATCCAAGGCTGTCTCTGTATAATGCTGGGCACTTTTTACAACTTTCATTGCAACAAATCTTTTCCCCTGCATATCCCAGCACAGCCAGACAGTGGAGAAGTGCCCCCATCCTAGCTTTCTAATGACATGATATCGACCATTGAAGAGGTCTCCAGTTTTCACTGGATGATAGCCACCTTTGCAGTAATCTGCAGGGTCCTCTTGTTCCTCATCATCTGATCCTAGGATCTCCTCCTCTGGCTCTGGGGGTGTGGGATCTGGCATTGGTGGTGGTGGCGGTGGAGGAGGAACTAAAGGAGGTTTCTGTTGAGGCTCCGGCTTTTTTGGATGTTTCTCTCTTTTCGGCCTCCGTTTTCGGGCCTGAATGGCCAGCACTTTCCGGGAGCACATCCTGATGCGGCGGAAGCTGGGGGGGGGGGGGGACTTCACAGCTGCAGCGGCAGTGGTGACGCTGGAGCCCAGCCCAGCTGGGTTGCAGCCTCCACTAGCTCCGCCAGCCGGGAGGAGGCGGGAACCGCGCCCTGACGTAATTTCTTTTGAGGCAGAAGAAACACTGGGGTATTTGAATCATCCTACTAATACAGATCATCTGAGTTAAAGGGCAGACAACAGCTTCTATCCTACTGTGATTTACTATGATAATAAGGCTAGGTTAGTATATCTTTTTAATTATGCTTTATTTTTCATGCTTTTAATTGTAGATTTTTAGGATGCTTTTCTTTGTGTTTGAAAATAAATGTTACTTACTCATCACAGTAATATTATCTGGTTTGAAATGACAAATCTATGAAGAGCTTTAAGCTGCCATGAAGATCTGCATTATGTGCCCCAAGGAAGTAGGATTTTGAACACTATATATTTTATATGTGAGTGTGTATATGAAATTATAAAATTATGTGCAGCTGTAGTTCAAAATTTTACTGAACAATTCTTCATTAAACTTATGATAAAGCAGGTAATTTGTTCACTTACTGTCCATCACCTTCATATTTGGGGAATAAGAGAAGGGAGAAGGGAGTCAAACCATAAGCAATCAATGACTCACATTCCGTCCAAGAACAATCATCACCTTCTACAAATAGTACTGATCAAGCATTTCCATCCCCTCCACCCTGCTGCAGGAAGCACAAAACCAGAAGGATCTATCCATGAGTACCTTTCTATTATGTTTTTTAAAACTTAACACCCAGGAAGCCCTAATAGATGTATGTTCTAATATGTGCGTATTATTTTCTCTGTCAGGAAGTTACAGGCTGTTTGTCCTATACCCTAAAAAAATAATTTCCTATCCCCAATCTACATTTTATTCTTATCCTATGAGTCATTCCTTTCCCCAATACACATTTCATTCTTATTCTTCCTCTGAGTCATACAAAACAAAGTGAACACAACAATGAAGAATAAAGTGTAGAATACAGTCCACCCCAAGCTGAGGCCTCATTAACATTAAGAACTACCACTGGGAAGTCCTGTTGCATAGGGTCAATAGTAAAAACTGCAACAGCTGTTTGCAGCTGATCATATTCTTTACTAAGAAGTATAAAGGAGATAGACAGTCTGTATCAGGCTATTTTTTTCTCACTAATTATTCTCCCCCTGTATATTTTGAATTCTTGAAGTGATCTAATCACATATAGCTCATCACTGTTTTTATTATAAGAGCTTTGCTTTAACTGTGCAATCCAAGGCTTTCATCAGAATTTCTAAATGTTCGCTGAACATTTTCACCAAAAATTTTTAAGAAATATATTCTCACTTCCAAAGAAGAATGGGATATTATTTTAAATAGACAAATATTTGAGAATCTGAATAAACAGGACATCACTTTAGATTGTCTCTTAACTTTCTAAAGAAATCTCAAAGATAGAGATATGAAATGAATAAGTCCAATTTTCCACCATGTAAAACAAGTTTGGTGGTAGTGGTGATGCTGGTGGAAGGAGGCAGAAAATGATAAAAATTATATATCTGATTTTACTGCTTAGATGATTTAAATTGTTTCCATAGTCAATCAACAGATAAATGAAAGGCATCATGGTTTTGTGTATCTCCATATTAATGAGAAAAGCAGAGAGAGATGCAAAAAAAATATGTAAGGAGAGTAGGGTTTTTTTTTTAAATTTTATTATCAGTATAGAATTATTGTTTAAAAACATGTCTGGCTTTCAGCAGCCAGTTACTGACTTCTAAAAGGCTGTCATTGGGGAGCAGGTATACCTGCCAAGACTGCCTCCTCAAGTATGTGTTTGTGAATGTTATAATATCTTCTGACTCACCAAATTAATCAGCTTTCAAGGATTCACAATAAAACACAACATCTGTGTGACAGAGGATGCAAGAAAACTGATCTCTTCAAGTATTTAACATATATACATCATATGGTGTTTTATGCATTTATTTGCAATCATAATGGCTCAATATATCCAGTTAGTTAATATTCAACCCATAAGATATGCTCAGGTTTAGAGAAACCCAGCTTTGTGAAAAGAATACAGAACTTCATCAGATATGTGGAATCAAATTTCAGAATTGAATCACAATCCTGCAAGCTGCCTTTTACCCAATCTTTGCCTCCTTGTTTGTAAAATGAAAATAACATAAATTATTCTGCACTGTTATTCTAAGAGATAAACATAAAACGTATCCAAAAGAAGAAAGATATTCAACATAGTAATGTCAATAATGACTAACTTAAAATATAATAATTTTAGAGCATCTCTCAAAGAGTAAGAATTCAGAGTGAAGACAGTATCAGTTTTTTGACAGACTGAAATAGAGATAAGGTTTGGTATAATATTAATGTTTAAAAAGAAAAGAAATTTTAACTTTTCAACAACACTTTAAAAGAGATACTGTAGGACTGGGGATATAGCTCAGTTGGAAGACTGCTTGCCAAGCACAAGGCCCTGAGTTCAATCCCTAGCACCACAAAAAAAAAAGAAAAAAAAAAAAAAAAAGGTACTGCCTTGGTAGCTTCACTAAAGGAGGCAACCTGAAATATAGCCTGGAAAACCTAAAATACTGTTGAAATTAACAACTAAGATGATTAAGGTCACTCATAGTGCCCATTTATTTTTAATGGAGGAAAATTAATTAATTGTAAATCATTCATTAAGAAAATATTAAGAAATCCTTAGTAAATCTTATGTTAGATACTCTCAAAAATACAAACTTCAAATTTATATTTTCTTTATCTACTAGAAAGGCAAAGAGGCTCTACTTACATATCTAAGTTCCATTAGTGCAGAAGAAAACTTGCTTTACTGTGACTACTGCCTGGGCTAGTTCTAAGTCTTCCAATTCAATCACTTCCAATCACTTCCAATTCAATCTTTTTTCTTGTAGTGGTTGTACTTTTTATTATGAGACAATTTTATTTATTTATTTATTTATTATTTTATTTTTATAGACTGCATTTTTAACTCAATTTTTGTTTCTTTTTAGTTATATGTAACATTAGGATTCATTTTTATATCATTATAAAAGCATGGAATAGAATTTGCTCTAATTCTCAATCTTAAAAGACTCTTACAGTTTTGATGAAAATAAAATAGGAAAGATGAAGGGCTATTCCAAGAAGTAAAGGAAACTGAATATCAGCTGTAATAAATATTAATTTATTATAAGTAACATATATGTATATATCCATTTCAAGGACCTATTTATAAATACTTCCTACAAGCCAGGTGCAGTGGCATACTCCTATAATCCCAGTGGCTCAGGAGGCTGAGGCAGCAGGATTGCAAGTTGAAAACCAACCTCAGCAACTTACTGAGGCCCTAAGCAACTCAGGAAGACCCTGTGTATAAATAAAATATAAAGGGGGTCGGGGATGTGGCTCAGGGGTTAAGCATCCCAGGGTTTAATTCTCATTATCAAAAAGTAAATAAATAAATAATTCATACATATGTTGTTATATTTACTTTTTAGTACCATGTATTTTTTTCTTCCTATTGTAGAAGATATTTCATTTTTTAATTATATGTCAGAATGACATATAAGAACCCTAATGATCTTTGGATATTGACCATGAATCCAGAAAATTGTTGGAACATAGAGTACATCAGATTGTCTTGAATTTTCCATGGGGACAATTGTATCATGGGCAAATCATACCATAGGTAAATAATGATATGCTTCTTCCTTTACCACTGCTACCCCAATATTTCTTTTTCTGCTCTTATACATTGACTAATTCCACTAGTAAAATGAAAAACAGTAGGAAACTATAGATATCATTTTCAATTTTCACTGATATTTGATATATTTTAATAGATACTTAACCTGATTGAGAATGCTCACTTGAATTTATAGTTTGTTAACCTTTTAAAATCATGACTGATGAATTAAAGTGATTTTTATAGCATCTAATAATATTTATAATCATAATCATATTTCCCTTTGAACAATTAATTCATACTTCCTCAAATGCGTAACCTTTCCGATACCCTAACTTTTGTTATTTTCAGAATTTGGTTGGCACTAGTTTTTAATTTTTGCTTCTATATTAATAAGTAAGATTTGCCATGTGCCATTTTATTTACTCCTGTGTTCTGGCCGTCTCCTCTCTACATTCTCATATTTGATCTTATGGTCTTTTTTATAACTAACTTATTTCATTATCAATAGCAGACAGATTTTTGTAATTTCCATAAACTTTGTGGCAAACTTTCTGTTAACTCTTGTGTAGGGAAGTATTTCTGTAATTTATACATTATTTTATAGTAGATGTGTGCAGACACTCTTTTATCCTTTGTTAATATTGTTCTTATTGCTCATATTAAATAAGGTCTATTTTTTCTGAACTGGCTTGTAGCAGGAGGCTACTCTGGGACAGGAGACTTCGAAGCACAATGGTCATTTTTGTTATTAAGAAAATTTGCTGTTTCCTTAACACCTACCCAAGGTTTTTACTCCCTTGATTTAAGAGCCACTGTTCCAAAACAAAAACAAAAACAAAAAACACACACACACTCTCTCCCTGAGTAGGTGATTCATTTAGATGGGACTACCTTTACTTGTACCTTCTGAGTTATTTTACCTTTGTGTTCCTCAACACTGTCTGAGATCTCATTTATCACTTACCCAGTGAATCTGTCCATATGGAAGTTTCAGATCATAGCTCCTTCTTAGAGCAGCACCTTCATTTTCTGCAAGCATGTATTGCCTTACAGTTTTTGAGATCTGCTACCCACACTTCAGAACTCCCCATTCATTATGACAAAGGCCATTATGAATGGGAGCACCTTACACTGGCTCTGCTGGTTTCCTATGCCACTGCCAAAATTCACAAGTAACTTGGAGTCTGACAGCTTTTTCTCTCTTCCAGTCATTTGGAAATTGATTTTCAGAAGTGGTTTTGTTCTTCATTATGTGCTTAATTTTCAAGAGGAAAATGAGAATGCTCAGACCTAAAATAGAACCATATTCCAAAGAAAACTTCTAATATGAAGGATTAATAGCCTCATAAAAGAAGTTGGGGCTTATAAAGAATAATGAAATCATGCCAGTTGCAGGAAAATGGATGGAACTGGATATTATGTTATGTGTGAAGCAAAATGAGTCAAATAAAGACAGACAAGTGACACATGTTTTCTCTCATATATGGAAACCATTACAAAAATTAGATGTCTAGAACACAGAAGACTGTTAGGGAAGGGAGAGGATACCAGGTTTAGGAGGGAGAGAAGGGAGGGATAAAAGCACAATATATTCATATGTGGAATATCACAGTGAAACCCATTTATGTGTAGAATTAATATGATTGAATAATTATAATAAAACTTGTTAAAGAAAAATAAAGAAGGTGGAAATTTTCTACTCGTCTGTAAAAAGGTTTTTACTAGGAAGGATAATCCTTCAGGAATATTTCTTTAAAAATGACCTAACAACTACTGGGCAAGTGAATTTTTCAGGGATAACTTGCAGATGCTGATAAAACTCATACTATTTTATTATGAATTATATTTATTCAAAAAATAATTTTAGTTATTTGTTTCCCAAGAAACTTTTTTTTCCCTCTCTCTCTGCATGTGTGTGTGTGATGATATTAAATCTTTAAAAGAAATGTTTCAAGAGTTAGGTACTATATCACTCATCTTATTTGTGACTTCTGTGTTTTTACCTTGATCAGTCTTACTAAGTATGCCTAGTTCACTGATGCTTTCATAGAGTCATTTTTTTTTTAAAGCACCCTTTTCCCATTTCAGTAACTATTCTAACTTTAGTACCAGCTTCTTTAATCTCATTTTATATTTTAACTCTTATTTAATAGCTTCTTAAATTGATGCTGAAGTAAATTTAAAATTTTCTTGTTTTTAACAAAAGCATTTAACACTGTACAACTGCCTGAAGTAACGCATACTCTAGCTGTACCCAATTTTGATATACTTTCATTTCATTTCATTCAGACTCTACAAGTTACATAACCATTGTTTACTTTTAATTTTTATATATTCAAATCCTAGTACATTGATAGTTTCCAAGCATGTTTTTACAATTATATATTGTAGTAATTCTAAATTCACTACAGTAGTGTCACAAAGCATTATATTGATTTTTGAAATCTGTGAATTTTTCCTTCATGATGAATTTCATGATCAAACTCTTTGAATGCCCCATATGTGCTTGAATAATACACAACATTTACTTATTGAATATAACATTTAAATCATGTTTTCTTATCACCTATGACATATAACATGTTTTAAGTTCAAAAAGATTCCCTTTTTATTTTGGTGATGGCATCTAACATTTGCTGATAGTACATTAAAAATTTTCATGATGGCTGTTTCTTTTATTTTCTACTTGTAATGTGTTCACGTTTCATTTTAATGCATTTCAAACAATTTTTTTAGATACATACTTTTAGATTAACCATAATAATATCTTCTTGATGAACTTTTTTCTCTATGCTTTTATTCAGGTATAATTGACAAAAGTACATATTAAAGATGGTCAACATTTTGATATACACTGTGATATATCACTATCAAGGTAATTTAACATAGTTACCATATGAGATCTTTTAAAATCTACTTGTGCAGCAAATTTCAAGTACAATATATTATTATTAAGTGTAGATCATGCTACACATTATGTATCAAGAACTTATTCATCCTGTATCAGTGGAATTTCATACCCTTTGTCCAATATCTGCCTATTTCCCCAACCCTTAAACTCTGCTAACTACTATTCTTCTCTTTGCTCCTAAGAGTTCCTCTTTTTGTATTCCAAACATAAGTGAGATCATACAGGATTTGTCCTTCTGTGTCTGGCAAATTTCACTACAATTTCTCTGGGTTCATTCATGTTTTAGCAAATGGTGGGATTCCCTTTTCTTGTAAGGATAAATATTCCATTATGTGTGTGTGTGTGTGTGTGTGTGTTTGTGTGTGCGTGCGCGCGCATCCCACATTTTCCTTATCCATTCACCCACTGCCAGACATTTGATTCTATATTTTGGCTATTAAGAATAAAGCTATAATGAACCCAGTACTCAAAACTTAACTTTGACATATTTACTTCATTGCTGTTGAATATATTGCCAGTACTGGAATTCCTGGATTTATGGAATGCTTATTCTGTTTTTCCTAAACCCTTTACCAATTCACATTGCTGCCAATAGTGCCCAAGAGCTCCCTTTTCTCATATCTTCTCCAATATATTTTTTGTCCTTCTGATAACAGTCATTCTAACAGGTATGATGAGAGATCTTATTGCAGTTTGACCTGCATTTCTCTGATGGTTAGTGATGTTCAGTATCTTTTCATATGCCTACTGGACTTTTATATATGCCTTCTTTAAAAAAACTTTCAGTTTCACCTCTTTTGGCAAATCATTAAAAATTAGGTTATTAGTTCTGCTATTGAGTTCCCCACATATTCCATATATTATCCCCTGATCGGACATATGGTGTGCAAATATTCTCTCCAATTCTACAGACTGTCTCTTCACTGTTTCTTGTTTCCTTTGCTGTGTGGAAGCTTTTTAGTTTGATGTAATCTTGTCTATTTTTGCTTTTGTTGTCTCTACTTTTAGGTTCCTGTCAACACTATCACTACCCAAAACAATGTCAAGAAGTTTTTCCATGTTTTTTTCTAGTAGCTTTACAATTTTCAGGTCTTATATTTAAGGTTTTAGTTTACTGTTATTAGTGTGTGAAAAAAGGTCTAATTTCATTATTCTGTCTTTGGTCCAGTTTTCCCAATATGATTTGTTCAAGACTATCCTTTCTCTACTGTGCATTCTTCAAAATCTCAGAAAATATCATTTGACCATATATATGTGGATTTATTTCAGGATTCTCTAATTCTGTTCTACTGGTCTGTACATCTGTTTAAATGCACCACAGTGTTTCAATTACCATAGCATGTTTGAAATGTAGGCAGTATGATGACTCCATAATTGTTCTTTTTGCCCAAGATTGCTTTGACTATTTGAGTCTTTGGTGGTTCTGTCCAAATTTAGGATTGTTTTTCTACTTCTATGAAAAACAGCACTGGGATTTTGATAGGGATTTATTCCACTGAATTGGCATACTCTTTGGGTCATATAACTTTAATATTATTAATTCCTCCAATCCATAAGCATGGTATAGCTTTCAATTTATTTGTGTCTTTCATTACTTTCATGTTGTTCTAGTTTTCAGTATACAGATCCTTCACTTTGTTGGTACAATTCATTTCTAAGTATTTTATTCTTTTTGATATTATTGTAAATGAGAATTTTCTTAATTTTGTTTTTGGATAATATGTTATTAGTGTATAAAAATGCTACTGTTTGGCTGGGGATATAGCTCAGTTGTTAGAGTGCTTGTATTGCAAGCACAAGGCCGTGGGTTCAATCCCCAGCACTGCAACAAAAAAAGAAATGCTACTGTTTTTTGAAAGTTAATTTTGATCCTGCAGATACTGAATGTTTCTTAGTTCTAACTTTTTTTTTTTTTTTTTTTTTTGGAGGGAGGTCAGGATTACCTTTGGTTTTCTATATGTAAGAACCATGCCATCTGCAAATAGAAACAACTTTACTACTTATTTTTCAATTTGGGACACCTTTTCTTTCTCTCTCTTGCCTAACTGCCCTGTCTATAATTCTAGGACAATGTTGAAAAGAAATGACAAGAATTAGCATCCTTTTCCTATTTCTGATCTTAGAGGAAATGCTTCAGTTTTTACAGTGAGTACAATGTCAGCTGTGGGCTTGTCATATATGACCTTTACTATGTTTAAGGGACATTCCTTATCTGTTGAGAATTTTTATCATAAAAGGAAACTGAATTTTGTAAAATGCTTTTCTGCATCTATGAAGATAATCACATGATTTTTATCCTTCATTGTGTCAATGTTGTATAGCACATTTACTAATTTTCATATGTTGGTCCATCCTTGCATTCAGTAACAAATTCCACTTGATCATGGTGTACAATCCTTTTAATGCACAGTTGTATTTGGTTTGGTATTAGTTTCTAGAAGATTTTTGAATCTATATTCTTCAGAGTCTTTGGTCTGATTTTGGTGTAAGGGTAATGTTAGCCTTATAAATGACTTTGAAAATGTCTTGTTTTTCTCAATTTTTGGAAGAGATTGAGAAGACTAGTATTGATTTTTCTTCAAATGTTTGGTAGAATTCACCACTGAAGCCATTTATTTGGTCTTGGGTTTCATATTCTTGGGAGGTTTTTGGTTACTGGTACAAACTCCTTATTCATTATTGGTGTGTTCAGATTTTCTGTTTCTTCCTTAATAAGTCTTGGTAGGTTGCATGTTTCTAGGAATTTATCTTCTTTCTAGATCATCCATTTTGTTGTCATATTATTGCTTAGAGTATTCACTTATGATTACCTGTACTACTGTGATATAAATTATAATGTCTCTTCCTTCATTTTTTATTTTGAATCTTTTTTACAGGCTAAAGATTTCTCAATTTTATATTTTCAAAAAACAACTCTGTTTCATTGATCATTCTATTGTTTATTTTTTGTTTCATGTATCTCGCTAAACTCCTTTTTCCCTTTCTCTACAACTTTGGGCTTAATTTGCTCTTTTTTCAGTCCCTAAAGAATAAAATCAGGCTGTTTATTTGAGATCTTTCTTTTTTATTAATATAAGTTATTAACATATTGCTATAAACTTCCCTTTTGAAATTCTTTTACTAAATCTCATAAATTTTAACATGCCATGTTTAGATTTTCATTTATTTCCCTTTTGATTTCTTCTTTAATCTATGGATTCCTTTTAAAGATGTTGTTTAATTTCAGAATATTTGTAAATTTTCTAATTTGCCTCTTACTAATTTATAGTTTTGCACCACTATGGTCAGAAAACATACTTCAACTATTTCAATCTTACTAAATTTGTTAATACATTTTTTATTAACATATGATCTATGCTAAAGAATATTTTATGTGTACTTGAGAAGAATGTGTATTATGTTGCTGCTGAATGGAGTTTCTATATATTCTTGTTAGAAGTCTATTTGGCCTAAGGTGTTGCTCAAGTCAGCTGTGCCCTTATTGGTTTACTGTCTGGATGATTTATTCACTGCTTAAAGTGAGGCACTAGAGACCCATATGTATTACTATCTACCTTTTGATGATATTAATATTTGCTTTATACATCTAGGTATTCCAACGTTGGGAGTACATACATTCATGCTATTATTAAACATGTCTGATAAACTGACTTTTGTTATTATACAATGATTTTCTTTGACTTGTTTTGGCTTAAAAGTCTATTTTGTCTAAAGTAAATACTGCCAACCCTTTTCTCTTTCTGTTTCTATAGGATATCTCTTTCCGTACCTTCACTTTCAGGTTATATGTGTTCTTACAGCCAAAATGGCAGGTTCTTCTTTTAATTTTTATACTGTAACTACTTGTATCTCTGTTAACTTTCTGTTTTAAATTCTATTTGCCTTATGCCCATATTAAATTTTTCTTGGTTAATATATGATGAGTCTGAATTCAAGACACAATCGTATGTGTTCATCTTCAAGTGCTGTGATAGGCAATCCAAAGGCCTCATGGTAGTGGAACATAGTGGGTTGCCCTTCTCATACCAGAACTGGTGCCCAGCCTGTGCATTTCAGTTTTATAACTGCAGATATTCAAGCTCCCCTTCCTAGGCCAGTCATGCTTATGTATATGCATTCCTAGCCTCTCCAGGAGCCTTAGGTGAGACACTGACACCTTATTGGGGAACCTTGGCTGAGGCACTGTTCTCACTCTGACTCAGAATTCCTCCACCCCATCATTTCCAATAAAGTTAGATACCTTTAGGCTCCTTCATAGTAAGATGGTTTCCCTGTCTGCAATGAGTATCACTGGACCCCTACCCAATATTGTTCTAGGGGTAAAAATGAAACATCAGGGAGTTGGCCTCTGTTCTTAGTCTCTTGCTTATACCCTGACCTCTTAAGTAAATAAACACAGACTGTTACTTTCATTTCTACTATTTGTTTTAAATGCACCTTGAAAACTGAAAGCTCAACAAATTGGCATAGTGCAGAGATTGGGCAATTAAACAAAATGCTGTTCTGGAAGAATAAAAAGCCTAACAGCAGGTCTGTCAGTGTACTCATGGAACTTCTGGATTTTGCAAGAGCCTAAAGGTCTCATGGAGCATTTCATCGACCGTTCATGGGAAGCAGACTCCAAGGGGCACTTGGTCAGCAGTGCTAATGGTCTTGGGGAGTGCTTACAGATTGTTACAGAAACTTTTGGGACCACTAGTACTTCTTTCTCTTAAGCTCCTAATTTCCAGCCAATCTTGCTGCTGGATCAAATAAGAAATCCAGAAAAGAAACTCTAAAAATTCTGAGTTTTCTAGCCATTTCTTATAGTCCTATGACAAAGGGACTAAAGAGAGTTGGAGTCCCTGAAAGCTGAGTTGTAGCAATAACTATTAATTCTGAAGGAGTGTTTAGTGTAGATAAATGACTACAACTTCCATAGTTTAACTATAAACATCAATAGCAGCTCAAATCACAATAGCTAAACTATGGAACCAACCTAGATGCCCTTCAACAGATGAATGGATAAAAAAAAAAAAAAGTGGTATATATACACAATGGAATATTACTTGGCCTTAAAGAACAATGAAATCATGGCATTTGCAAGTAAATGGATGGAGTTGGAGAATACCATGTTAAGTGAAATAAGTCAATTCCCAAAATCCAAAGGACAAATGTTTTCTTTCATATGTGGAGGCTGATCCATAATGTGTGTGGGGGTATGCATAGGAAAGAAAGGAGCAATTCTGGATTGGGCAAAGGGGAGTGAAGAAAGAGGAAGGGGTGTGGGGGTTGGAAGGGTGATGGAATGAGTTGAACATCATTACCCTATGTGCATGTATGAATGCACAACTGGTGTGATTCTGCATTGTGTTCAGCCAGAGGAATGAGAAGTTGTGCTCCATTTGTGTGCAATGTGTCAAAACACATTCTGCTGTCAGGTACCACTAACTAGAACAAATGAAAACCCCACAGTGCATGAAGTTCACTTTACATTCACACTTCCGTGTGTGATATTAAGTATATTTACTGCTGTCTTCTTGTACAAAGGGGCAAGGGACCTCTTTTTTATGAATCTGCTTAAAAACATATAAAACCCAATGCAGCTTTCTTGGTATATGAGTTGCTTTATAGCTATTGATTAGAGATGATCAGTCCAGCAGAAATTCTGCACACAGGTTAAGTTTGAAATTTTCACTGGAGCTATACATAACGTAAAACAAAGGTTCTCATATGTCTTATAGTCCTCAAAAATGTACATAAAGTTGATGATATGGAGAAAAAATTGTTCTTTCCTTGGACTGGATTTAAGTTTGAATATTTAAGCATCAGTTAAAAAGGCAAACTTCACAAGGATTTTAAAGCAAAATACTGGTCAAAAACTAGAATGCATGGAATTTTGAGGAAAATAAAAAACAAATTTTATTACTGCAAGAAATTTCAGACTTCTCCAAAAATGAAATTAGCAAATCAAAATAAAAGTTTCAAAGATTAAAAAAATAATGACTGTAACTTCAATGGAAGAAATATATAGGGCCCTTCAAGACTGCTTCTCTGCAAAGCCCTCAAGAAACCTTAGAAATCTGATTAGTTCCCTTTCAAGATAAAGGAGATAATCTTGTCCAACTCAGTGATGCCATGCAGAGTGAGTTACTCCAGACTTCTTCTTCAGAGTATTTTAGCAGACAGAATAGGACAGGAGAGCACAAGCAGGAGTAGGAGCAGCAAGGACACCACCACTTCCATATAATATGGATGCTGGACAGGTGTGTGCCTTCAAGAAGTTGTGGTGGTGGCTACTCAGGCAGAGTTAATCACTTCCTGTCTCAAATATATACATGCAAAAAAAAGTGACACAAGGGTGGCAATCAGGCACAAACTCTGCCATGGTACGAAACAGCACTGGGAATGGGGAAGCCATCAGAACTGCTTGGTTGCAACTTTCAGGGTACTACAACCCTGTTCCTACAAAAGCCAAGGCGGTGCCATCAACTGGTGCCACTTATGTCTGTGCCCAGTCACCACCTCAAGAGTTCTAATCAGGAAACAGAAACCATAGATAGATCTGAAGGAAATAAAACATGACAATATAAAATCATGTGATCTTGAATAAGGGGTATCTCTTCATTTATTTAGGTCTGTTTTTGGTATTGTAGTTTTCTATTCTTTTGTTTTCAGTACCTTTACCCTTAAAGTGTTTCTCTTGTGACAGTACCCAGTTCGCCACTGAATTTTATCCAGGGAGAAAAACTGCATTTTATTAGAGTATTGTTTACACTGAATGCACATAAACATATTGATATGATTATATTTAAGTCTCCCATTTTTTAATTTATATTGTTTCATATGGAGTTGTTTTGTTTCTTGAAATATTAGGGATTGAACCCAGGATCTTGCAAATGCTAGGCAAATGCTCTACCACTAAGCTACATCCCTAGTCACCACTCCTTTTATTTTTTTCAGGCAGGTATTACTAAATTGCCTAGGATGGGCTCAAATGTGTGACCTCCTTCCTCAGCTTTCCCAGATGGAATGAGGTATCTGGGATTACAGATATGTGCACCATGTCCAGTTTATTTCATTTGCTTTTATTTCTGTGTTTTTCCTATTTTCTGCTGTGATTATAGGTAAGTTTTAGTATTAAATTTTAATCCTTCTATTGGCTTCTAGCTATATCTCTTTGCTCATTTTTAGCTATTTCTCTGGAGATTATGATATGTACCTTAAACTCATCCAACTTAAATTTGATACTACACCACTTAGAGTAAAACATAGAAACATTTCAACAACATAGATCAATTTATCCTTTATATGCTATCATTGTCATATAAACACACAAGGACCCATCAATTTATTAATGCAGTTACTATTTTTCCTTCACTCTCATGTCTTTCAAAATAATTAAGTAAGAAAAATAATAATCCCCTCTAGATCAGGAAACCTTTTATTTTTGAGGAATAGTTTGAGCCTATATGAATAATATGAATTTTGTGCTATTTATAATATCTGCTTTAACATCAATATTTTAATTAATATAACTACTAAGTATGAGACATATCATTGTCTGAATTTGTCTAATTTATATAATGTTTGTATTTTATTTTATTTGCTAATTTTTTAAAGAAATTTAGCATGATCATAAGAATAGGAACGAAAAATACTTCTGTAGACACTCAAAAAGGAGCATGTTCACCTGGTTCTTCCAATATTATCTTAACCAATCTTCCATCTGCCAAATCCACTACTTTCAATCAACTGTACCACAGTGATGATGCTAACAAATTTAATCATGATATTTGTCTCAGGAACATTTTAATGGATTCCCATTGCCTGTGGGATAAAACCCATACTTCTCAGCATTTTGAACAAGAACTGCCTTCTTCCCTCTCCAGCACTACCTCTTACTCTTCATGCTTTGTCATCATTGCTCTAGCCACACAGAAATGTGGTTCTCTGAATAGCCCCGAATCCACATAGGCTGATCACTTGAACTTAAGAACTTCAGAATTTCATTTACTTTTCAAAATTCAGCTCCTGTCATACTCAGGATCCCCTCATCTTTCCCTTTACTCTAGGTTAGATGCCTTCCTCTGTATTCCTATACTTTTCCCTATTTTTCTCCATTAAAGCATGTATAACCTTATGCTGTATTTGTCTGTTGATCAGTTTGTATCCTCACAATGAATTCATTATAGACAGAGTCTGTGTTTTATCTGTTAACCCCACCACCTAAGAAATATCAGGCACTATGCAGAAATAGTATTTGGATAAAATATAGTACATTAGTACATTTGCAAATTGCTTCAGTTTGCAAATTACTTCAAGCTACTATTATCAATTTTTACCAAATTTCTGAATATGTTCAATATGCAATTATTTAGCACTTGTAATGTGCCAAGTACTTAGGGATATTACATTTTAATAGTGAAAAGTAGAAGGAAGATATTGTAGATTAAACTGAAAATGAACTTATACTATATCTTCACAATCATAAAAAGTTAATTCTTCTCATTCATACTTGATTTCCATTATAGTAATAATCTGACCCATTTTGTTAATGTTAGAACTTAACTATTATGCAAAGAAATAGGAGAAAAAAAGACAGTGCGATAACATACCAAAGATACCATGGCCCAGCCAGTCTTATTATAGATGAACTCCAAGTTGTTCCTTCTCAAATAAAGCAAACCACCAACAAGTGATACTAATAGGGCCAAAGCAATGGTGCCAGAGTAGTTGGGTGGTCTGAAAACACGAATCTGCAAAAATGAAATGAAAATTTTAAAAGTGAAAGAGAAATACTAAAGTTTTCTTTTGCCCATATACTAGCCCTTCTCATTGTGGTTTTAGATATGTTTCCCTGAGGAATGACAAGGTTGAGCATCTTTCCATGGGCTTACTGTCCTTTGGTATATTCTTACAGAAATGTTTATTCAGATCCTTGGCTCACTTTTAAATGGGTTTTGTCTTTTCATTAGTGCATTTAAGAACTTTACTATATAAGAATTCCACCAGAAAACTTCTGGAACTCATTAATGAATTCAGTAAAGTAGCAGGATATAAAATTAATGCTCATAAATCTAATGCATTTTTATTTGTAAGTGATGCATCCTCTGAGAGAGAAATTAGGAAAACTACCCCATTCACATTAACCTCAAAAAAAATAAAATACTTGGGAATCAATCTAACAAAAGATGTGAAAGACCTCTACACTGAGAACTACAGAACACTAAAGAAAGAAGTTAAAGAGCATCTGAGAAGATGGAAAGATCTCCCATGTTCTTGGATAGGCAGAATTAATATTGTCATAATGGCCATACTTCCAAAAATGCTATACAAATTCAATGCAATTCCAATTAAAATCCCAATGACGGACCTCATAGAAATAGAGCAAGCAATCATGAAATTCATTTGGAGGAATAAGAGACCCAGAATAGCTAAAGCAATCCTTAGCAAGAAGAGCGAAGCAGGGGGTTTCACAATACCAGACCTCCAACTATACTACAGAGCAATAGTGACAAAAACAGCATGGTATTGGTACCAAAATAGACAGGTAGATCAATGGTACAGAATAGAGGACACAGAGACAAACCCAAATAAATACAGGTATCTCATACTTGACAAAGGAGGCAAAAACATGCAATGGAGAAAAGACAGCCTCTTCAACAAATGGTGCTGGGAAAACTGGAAATCCATATGCAGCAAAATGAAACTAAACCCATAACTCTCACCCTGTACAAAACTCAACTCAAAGTGGATCAAGGACCTAGAAATCAGACCAGAGACTCTGCATCTAATAGAAGAGAAAACAGGTCCAAATCTTCATCATGTTGGCCTAGGACCAGATTTCCTTAACATGACTCCCAAAGCGCAAGAAATAAAAGCACGAATCAATGATTGGGATAGAGTCAAACTAAAAAGCTTCTTCTCAGCAAAGGAAACAATCAGCAATGTGAAGAGAGAGCCTTCAGAGGGGGAGAAAATCTTTGCCACACACACTTTGGACAGAGCACTAATCTCCAGAATCTACCAAGTACTCAAAAATCTTTACACCAAGAACACCAATAACCCAATCAATTAATGGGCCAAGGAAATGAACAGACACTTTACAGAGGAAGATCTACAAGCAATCAACAGATTTATGAAAAAATGTTCAACATCACTCATTACAAGATAAATGCAAATCAAAACCACCTTAAGATTTCATCTTACACCAATTAGAATGTCTTTTATTAAGAACACAGGCAACAACAGGTGTTGGCGAGGATGTGGGGAAAAGGGTACACTCATACATTGCTGGTGGGAGTGCAAGTTGGTGCAGCCACTCTGGAAAGCAGTGTGGAGATTCCTTAGAAAACTTGGAATGGATCCACCATTTGACCCTGCTATCCCACTCCTTGGCCTATACCCAAAGGACTTAAAATCAGATTGCTACAGTGATGCAGCCACATCAATGTTCATAGCTGCTCAATTCACAATAGCTAGATTATGGAATCAACCTAGATGCCCTTCAGTAGATGAATGGATAAAGAAACTGTGGTATATATACACAATGGAATATTACTCAGCCATAAAGAAGAATAAAATTATGGTATTTGTAGGTAAATGGATGATGTTGGAGACTGTTATGCTAAGTGAGATCAGCCAATCCCAAAAATCCAAAAGCCGAATGGTCTCTCTGATAAATGAATGATGATGCATAATGCGGGGGGGAAGGGTGGCAAGAATGGAGGAAGGAGAGATAGCATAGAAGGAAGGGAGGGGTGGGGGCGGGTGGGGGGTAAAAATAATAACAGAATGTGTGACTGATACCATTGCCCTGTGTACATGCATGAACGCACAGATGGTGTGACTCTACTTTGTGTACAACCAGTGAAACAATAGCTGTACTCCATTTGTGTTCAATGAATCAATAAAAAAAAATAATAATAAAAAGAACTTTACTATATATTACTAAATACAAATCTTATCAGAAAAATGATCTGCGAAATATTTCCCCCCATTCTGTGGACTGTCTACTCACTCGTGATGTTGTCCTTTAAAGCATATAGGCTATTTATTAGAAATAGATACAACTGATAGGAACTCATGATTTGTAAAGTACATACTGAAAGGAATGAAGGTTCTTTGGAGAGATGGCTTTTGGTGCTAGATAGAGTAAATGGGTAGATACTTGAAGAGTCTGGAATAAATTGTTAGGTCAGAAAATAAAAAAGTACTTAAAATGATGAGGCATGTCAATAGAACACAGGAGCCAGCATGAAGGAACTCCTACTAGTGAAATCTAAGATAATTTAGGACCAAATTAATTACGAATACCAATAAATTATAAACCACAGGGGAGGGGATAATAAGTTTTATATTTTTTTGTGATATGGTCAGATTCAGGTGGAGAAGTTCAAGAAAAAGCCAACTTGATTATACTCAAAAGTCCAGAAACAAGAGGCATCACACACCACATGAGAAAGACACCAGAAATGATGAAGTGACAGAAAATATGATTTGTATAATTTTCAAAGACTTTGGGCTACAGGGGGTTGTCTTCAATTGCCTAGTACTTGGTCTTTGAATGATTAAGGCATGGGAATAATATTCCCTCAAAATTTATAGGACAAACATAGGAGATAATTAAATAAAGCATGACCTATATAGTACTGTGGCGAGAAAGCATAAGCAGGATCCTCTATGACTAAACATCAGGCAGATCAAATGAGAATAATTCATTGTAAAAAGTGGGATAAAAATTCCATTTTCCAAGTGTCAATGTGTCTAAAGGTCAACAGGCTATAGAAATGTTCCAGATTAAAAGAGAGGTAAGATAGATCACAACTAAATGAAATGACTTATTCTAGATTAGATCTTGGAAGGTGGGAAAATGTTATAAAGCATATAACGTTCTAATTGGAATTAGACACTAGGATCCAATAATTCTAATATGGATAGTTACAGCTCAAATAAAAGTATTATACCTTTGTAAACCTAGGAGATTTATAATCTGTACTGCACTTAAGTATTTCTAGGAGGTACAATTCATCCTAATTATTTTCTCAAGAAAATAAAAATATCTGTGAGTGTGCATATGTGGAGACAGGGAAAGAGACATGAGGGTGAGGAACAAAATAAGAATCACAAAGCTAAGGTAAAATAAAATGGGTGATAACTTCTCATAGGTGAATGATGGTGGTACCGCATAAGAGACAACCACCTTAGAATTAATGTGTACAGACAGACATTCTGGTAAAAACAAATGCTTCTATATTACCTCCAGTATGAATGCACTTTTAAAGTAACGGGTTATAATTGTTCAATTCATAAAATATTGACAATATTAGGGAAAAATAGCTCTAAGTCCTACATACCGTTATTAACATTTTCATTCATCTCCTTCTACAACAAACAGTCTATTTCAACCTATATTTGCATTTATGCTTTGAAAAAATTCTAGATCATGCCATAAATACTTTCAAAAATATTTTCTCACTTGGTAGACTGTGAGCTTCATCCTATGAGAAATATTGCAAATCACTTTTTGGCTATGCCATAGCACATTTACTGAGTCTCTTATTTATTAGACATTTATTTCCATTTTTTCCATTAAAATGAACGCTGTTAAAAAATTTCACTAATAATATGAATCATACCTAATTACATCCTTAACTTCCTAGAAGTAGAATTAAGTTAAATTACAAAAAACAGACATATAACATATACTGTTAGAATAGTTATACCAATGTATAGTAGGTTATATCAATTTATAGTTTACAATTTACAGCAGTACATATAAGTAGGTATTTTTTCATATGGTTCTAAATTCTTTTCCTATTTGCACAAGATAAAATAAGCATATCTTGTTTTTAATTAGATTTCTTTAATTGTAATATTATTAAACCACTTTCAATGTATTTTTCATCCCCTAAATTACTTTGGCTCTAACTCATGTACATTTTAATGGCTTTTAAAGTATCAATCAACCACTGTTCTAAAAACCAACTGAATTCAACTAACCAAAGTTCAGCTTATCATTTATTAACTATCAAACAGTTTCCCTATGCAAGGAGAAACACTCATAGAAAAAATTTTAAAATCCTACAGACTTATAAAATGCTCTAATAAGACAAGCTAATCAGTCTATTATTACAAAGTGGGGAATAAAAGCCTACATGAACGTCTGTTCTGTCAGCAATCCACTTTGCGAGCTGTTCAGCTGCAAATCCAATTCTTTGAAGGTCAAAAGTATCAGCTCTCTTCGGTCTGCCTTTTGGAGGAAAGTGCATAAATGTAGGAGCAGAGTTCATATTGAGCTGTAAAACATGATAAAAAAACACAAAATTTCATCCCAACATTATTGTTAATCTAACATGCTGTATTCTTTTTGCCTGAATTTTGGAAATATAGCCTTTATTTAAGAATCCAAACAGCTTTTGAGAGCTTAATTTTTGTTTTTATGCATCTCAATGCACTCCTGAATGAAAAAGAATTGGTGAGTTTGACCAACATCTCTGAACTCGCACATTTAACATACATTATTAATATTCTCAACTATATCCTCTACATTTTGACAGTCATTTCACTCTTCATCTTTCTATAATTTTGTAATTAAGGTAAAGAAAGAAGTGACTGAAAGTGCTAGAAAGTGACAGAAATATTATTTGCTTCTTAACCAACTATTGGAATTTTGCAAAAATATGTATACTATGAAACTAATTTCAAACACATGATAAGTAGATTCAATTTCCCATACAATTGAAAAAATCTTTTCTTTTTGTAGTAATGATCACTAAGCAACAGAAACCACCATTGTTTTGTCTAAATAACCTGACATTACCCAAGATTACAAAAGCAACCCTCAATAGAGTCTTTTTCTGTTCAGCATGTCTATTAATTCATCTGTCGTGAAATGGTTACCACAGAAATGTTTTCTATGGGCAATTTCCATTGAAAAGTACACTAAGTAGAACACTACCCTATAGTATAAAAAATACTTTGTAACGATATGAAATCTAAAAATATGTATTAGATTAATTTGTATTGAGGAGCAAACTACAAAAATATTCACAGATTAACATTCTGTTGCCCAGCAATTATTTTTTAAAAGTCTTTAAAATGGAAGGTCAACAGATTTTTGGCATCTGGTGTTGAATATAGTTCATCATTTCCTCTTTTTCTTTTTTTCTTGCGGCGCTGAGGATTGAACCCAGGGCTCTGTCCTTGCAAGGCAAGTATTCTCCCAACTGAACTATATCTCCAGCCGATCATTTTCTAACAATGGGAATGAAATCAAAATCAAATCAAGTTACACACATTAAATTAAATTAAATTAGCATTAAATTAAGAGTTGACATCAAGATACAGATACAGTAAAAGCTTAGCTACCCAGAGCAACAAAGTTTACAGTCAGGACCAAAACAACTTGTGCCCTATAAATGAACTCTGACTATAGCTGTCATATTTACGAGATAGCTCCAAATCACTTTACACAGCTTTACACAGTTCACTACAAAAGGAAATACTTGAAAGAAATCTATTTCAAATATTTCTCATTTTTAGTATTACGAATGCAATCAAATTTTCATTATTTACCTCCATGTCATCTGCATTAGTACTTTATAAATACTACCAGAAAATACAGATGGTTGGGCCAGTTATGTGGCATACACCTGTAATTCCAGAGACTCTAGGGAGCTGAGGCACGATGACTGCAAGTTTGAGACCAACCTCAACAACTCAGCATGACTCTTGTAGTGTCAAAATAAAAAATTAAAAGTATAATGGTGATTTAGCTCAGTGGTAAAGAGTCCCTAGGTTTAATTAATTCCCCAGTACCAAAAAAATAAAAATTTAAAAAAGACAGATAGTTGGCCCATGTTAGCTATGAACTGAAGGTTTTTCCTCTCCAAAACTCACATTAAAATACAATTGCCATTGTTGTAGTAAGAGATGGGATCTTTGAGAGATAACAAGGTCATAAGAATTCTACCTTCCTGAGTGAGACTGGAGATACTATAAAAGGGAAAGTTCACTCCTCTCGCCCTCTCTTTCACCATGGAACGTCATCACAAGAAGGCCCTTGCCAGATTCTGGCACCTTTACATAAAACATTTATATACATTTATGTTCATTATAAACTATTTAGTCTCATACTCTGTTACAGCAGCACAGAATAAGAAAACAATTAAGCAATTATTTTTTCAAAAGGATACACAATTTATTTTTTTGAACAGTTTCTCTTCTTGCTCTTCATTCCTATACCATAACTTTGCATTTTTCCTTCAGAATTTACACTTAACTAACTTTTACAAAATAATAATAATAATAATAATAATAATAATAATAATAATAATGCAATTTGAGGAGATTGCATGCCAGTATTATTGCTAATGTGAAATTACTATAATAATAATGATTCAATACACATTTATATACCAGGAACAGAATTAACATATATTATGTGTTTCATTTTAATCTTTCCAAAAGTCCTATGAGAAAGGCACTATTATTTTATCTCTAACAGATGAGGAGATAAAGACTTAGTAAAAGGATCACACAATTTACAAAGATTCAACAGTGAGCTATAAAGAAGTACAGTTTGCTGTGGACTCAGGTTTTCTGACTCTAAACAGTTCAAAATCACTCTATCATGATGTTTTTGGAATTATCTGCTTTGGATTAAAATTGCAAATTGCACACCATTTTTTTCAAACATAAATTTTTATAAAAATTTTAAGCTAGTTCATTTTAACATTAAATTATAAAAGTTCCTACAATATGCTACAAACATGACAACAGATCATAACAGGTAACATCATACAACAGACATATCATATATATATAAGAAATGTCACATAAACACACACACACACACACATACACACACATATCCACACACATACACACTCTACATTAAGAGTTGACCTTATTCCATTTTCCTGCAGTGAGTTTTGCACATTAGGGACATTTAGTAACTTTGCTTAAATTAAAAAAGCATGGAGTTTTTGGTTCCTTTCGTTCCTGTACTTTTCCCATTCAAGAAGTTGTTCATTTGCAGTTTTCTCAATGGATGCACAAAAGAAGCTACAGTCAACATCTAAATATAATATAAAAAGGAAGAAGTCCCCTCATACTCCCTCTATGAGAACAATCAGAAAAATCCATACTAAAAGGCTAACATTTTGGGTTTTTCTTTTTAGTCATATAATTCATAGACTTCCTCTTAATTAAAATGTAGAAATTCTTCCTCAAGGCCACACTAAGCAAGGCACAACATAGATCTGTTTTCTAGTTGCTTCTATCACACTATATCCATTAACCCACTGGCCTATCATCAAACACTTAGTCTTGGTCATTCTCATGAAAATTACATGTAATTGAAGTAACTTTCTCAAGTTTCCCCAACAAGCTAGAAATTAAAAGTTTCTGTACTCTTATTAGTTTTATCTTGACATACCAAATTATTGCTGACAGTGCTTTAAAATATCAATTTGAAGAAATATTTCGACAATATATGACTCACTGACAAAGAAAATATAAGCATTAGAAATCCTTTAGTAGTTCTCAAGTGGAACAAAGTATATATTTCCCCACTTTTGCAGAATAAAATTCCTCATAAAAATCATTAACTTCTATAACTTTTATGCATTGCCACATTTAAAATAAAATTCTTTATTGCTATGCCAGGGGCTAAGTTTGGGAAACGACAATACAGATCTATATTAAGAATTCTGCTGAATCAAAATTAACCTGAGGAAAGTTTTCAATTCAAAACAAACTTTACTACAACTTTCATATCTATGGTCAAGTGATGAATTTTTTAAATGTCTAATGTATGTAAAATGATTACATCTAACCATGTACACCCTCTAGTCAGCATTCATCAAAATCCTAGGAATAGTTTTTCCTCACAGATTCTTGTTTAAAAAAAAAATTGTGTGTATGTGTATGTGTGTGTAATTAACTGTCAACATTTTAAAAACTGAGAATTTTCATATAAAATTCATATATGTGTTTTCTTGAAAAATTCATTTAGCTACATGTGGCCTACATTTCTTCAACAAAACTACAGCTGAGGGATTTCTCTCCCACCGTGATGAAGCACATTCTCTCCAGTTGCCTTAGACCTCATCCATATCATACTGTTCCCCAACAATAAGAAGGGTGGGATGTACAATGTTTTGGTAATTTTATTTCATGTAGTATTCAGAAGCAAAGTGACACATGAGTGTTCCTAATGAAGGTTTATTTCAAGAAAGACTTTGTCTTAATAAAAACAGGGGAAAACATATTTATGTGAATGTGAGTATATTATATTCAATATACTGAGTATGTACACAAACAAAGATAACAATGAAACTAACTCATTTAGTGCACAGACCTGATCAGAGTAGACATTTGGACTTAAAGCCTTGGCTCTAGTAGTCAGATTCGATACAAGAGATTATTTGCCAATATGGTAGACAGTATTCAAGTATATAATGAATAGCATTTCCATCTGATAATCTCTAAAACCAATTCTCCGGAGAGTCTATAGCAACCTATAAATAACATGAAATAATATACAATTCTTATACAATTTTCCTTTACTACTTTATTGAAATTATATATTAATGTTTTTATTATTTTATTGTTAAATTATTAGCTCCCTAATCTGAAAACTGCTTATTAGGAATAACTATGCATGTTTTACTTGTCAATTTATTGCTCCTACAAAGCAGTATTAAGAAACATTTAATGAATAGATGAACAGATGGAAACATTTTGAACACAAAGAGACATCTGAAATAAAACAACCAAAATAAATTTATCAGGGAAGAAATAAGTGAAGACCACTAATGGGAAAAGTGTACTAAAGGCAAAAAGTAAGAATTTATTTTCTTCAACTAGAAACTGGCAAAGATGAATAAATTGGAATCATATAAGCCAAAATGCCATTTACTATTAGAAATAAGAACTAAATGCTTTTCCCATGACTTGAAGTACAGCATTATGACAGGGTCACATTTGAGAAAAATGAAATAGGCCAAGATAAGCACATTGATCAATGCTGGGTGTTGCAATAAGTTCTGTACTTGAAAGGGACTGATCGAGTCATAAAAATATTTAAAAATTATTACCTGCAGGGAAACAGCATGATTAAGAGCTACCTGAGAGCGGGCAGATGAATTCAAGTTGTAACTACACATTACACTAACATTCTAACTTTGAATAAGTAACTCTCTCTGTATATATTACTTTCCTCATCTGTGAAATGGAGACATAATCATTGGTCATTGTAAAGTCAAATGAAAGAATACATCTGAAGCACTCAGAACAGAAGCAGAGACAGAAGCACTCAGCATTAGCAAGGACAGTGACACAACCCTGACAACATCAATGGTAAGTGTTATCCTTATACTAAATCCAATACTTTGTCTGTAGAGAAGACCATAAAGGAGAGTACAGTCTTCTACTTTGCTGCTGCAGCAGATCAAGAGGTTTAAAAAAACAAAGTTTGTTTTCTCACACTTATGGAGACTGGAAGTATAAAATCAAGGTGCTGGCAGGTTTGGTTTCTGGTGAAACTCTCTTGCTAGCTTGTATAAAGCAACCTTATTGCTATGTCTTCACGTGGGCTTTTTCTCCATGCACATGCACACCTCATGTCCTTGCCTCTTATGAGAACATCAGTCTTACTGGATTAGGGACTCACCCTTATGACCTCCTTTCATCTCAGTTACCCCCTTAATCACCTTATCTCCAAACATAGTGATGTTGTGATTTATGGCTTCACCATATGAAATTGGGGTGGGATAAAATTCAGTCCATAACAGAGAGAAAACACTTTTAAATAAATAATATTTTATATTAAAAATCTTTATATTTACCACACTGTAGAAATAAAGGTTCAGCAAAACTTCCATTGAATTTTATACAAAATATCATAAATTTGGGCAAAATACTTCCTAATGTAATTAAACAGAAAAATATCAATGCAGGTAAAGTGCCACTGTATGCTGGAAAAAAACAAAACAAAACAAAAAAAACACACATTTGCTCCACAATACAAACTTCAAAATGTGTTTACACACAACGGCTAAAACTGTAAAATGATAGAGATCATATTAACTGTAATTTCTTCAATCAAATCACATGATTTATTATAACTACTTATTTTATTTATTAATTTAATGAATTATAGCTTTTACTGGCACACAAAAATGTATTAACTTTAACCAACTCCACTATATATATTACCAAAATGAAATACAACTTTTTTTACCTGTTGAAAAACATCTGTTCCTTCATCATAGTCCACCATACTGAAAAACAGCTTGTTACAAAAGGCAGATGAATAACGCCAGGAGTTAGCCAATATTTGATACTCTTCATTAGCTTGCCTAAAAAGGTAATGGGGCAAAACAGAAACACATCAATACTCAAATAACAAGCCCCTAATAGAACAAGTAATCTAGGGTAAGAACTGACTAGTTTTTGTACAAACTGCAAGCTAATAATACTTGTTTGGACTGCAAGATAATGTTTCTAAAAAAAATAAATACATAAAAAGAAAAAATATTTTATGATGTGAAAAGTACATAAATTGAAAAGTTGCTGCCCATTAACAGTCATATTGCAGCGCAGTCACACTGAGTGATTTAAATATTTCTTAGGGCTATGCTATAAGGCAAAGTTGTATAGTTATAACAAAACATGCCTGGGCCACAAGTTTGACCTAGTCCTTTAAAGTTTACCAACATTTGTTCAAGGGAATGCCACATTTTGTGGCATTTGCTATACACATAAATTGAATTTTCCAACAAGTTTTTATTAAAGGGACAGAGCAATTTAAAAAAATATTTTAAATTCAGCTTAACAGAACAACAAATCCTAAGAAAATATAAGATTTCTAAGGTATACTACACCTTTATGTATTCATGTAAAAATGCTTTTAATAAATCTAAAATAAAGCAACACTTCTGAGTACCTAAACCAGATGCCACAGACCTCCTTTCAAGATAATATTTATTCCTATATTCAACCCATTTTTATTGAACATTTGCTGATTTTCCCGATGATAATATTTCATATTAATCTAGGAGGAGGAGAAACAGAGAAATGGCATTGCTGGAAAAATATAAACACAGTAATAGAAACAAGAAGCAAGAAGTTTAAAAAAAAAGCTTCTTCTATATAGTTAACTATTCACAAGAATTTATCTCTTCCTCTTCTCCACAAAATGTAAGAAGCACAAAGGTGAAATCGCACAAATGAAAAGACTGAAATTAGCAGCAGATAGATTTAAAGAAATATTTGGAAAACAACAAGTAGAGCAGTTTTGATGGAGAAAGCTACAATCTCAGAGGCAAGTGCAGGACACAAGAAGTGAGGGAAAATGCTGGATTCATAAGCAGCAGAGTCTGGAGATAAGAAATGGATCTGAAAATAAAGGTCTTTATAATTAAACTTCCACTATTTGTATAAATAGTGGACAAAAAGTTTTGCCCTCCCAAACCAATCCCAATATTAGCCTTCCTATTGTTTAATGACCAGACGATCAAAAAAATCATCAACTATTTGTGGAAAACATCACATAATTTTAAAACAAATTCCCCAAACAAAAGCAGATTTCAAAGGTCAAAACATCTTTTAAAAAATATAATAAGCTTCAAAAAAGCAAAAGAGGATATGTTTCTGTTGAAAATTATGACATTTCATTCTACATACAAGCTAATAATCTGTTAGTATTTCATGAATTCTGGTGAAAGACATAATACTGTTGGCTCAGAGACAAAGAATAAAAAAATAAAAAAAGACTTTATTACTTTATTTTTGTTTGCATTAGATCCCGCTGCCCACAATCTCAAAGAGTAACACAAAGGCCCTTCGTGGATGCCTGCACACATAGTTGCCTGTATTAAAGGAGAAGATCACTGTGTTTGGAGGACTGTTAACAAAACTGTGCTCTGTGCTTTAGTTGTCTGAGACATCTACCTCCGTAAAGCTTATCACTGCACACAAACACTGATAAACTGCTCAGGCAAAAGACCAGGCCTTTCTTGGCACACCCAACAAGAATGTGCAGGATGCTCTGGGCACATGGTAGACAGATTTGTCCAACCAACAATATTCACCAAAAAAAGAAAGAAAGAAAGATGGAAAAAAAAGAAAGAAAGAAAAGGAATATAAGAAACAAAGTAAAAGAAGGAGATAGCCAAATCAAACATCAACATTAGAAGATAGTTTTTAAAAATTCACAGAACAAAAAAAGATACAGGTAGAATATAAGTGGGAAGAGGGAAGAAAGAAACCTAGAAATATAATACAATTAAACCACTTCAAAACAAATCTAAATGTATAGGCAGAAAACAAAACAAAGATAAATGAGGTTATATAGAACTGAAAAGCTTCTGCACAGCAAAGGAAAGAATCAGCAGTGAAGACACAACCTACAGAATGGGAAAAATATTTGCAAAGTATCTGACACGGCAATAATATCCGGACTACATAAGAAACTCAACAGCAATAAAAAAAAAAAGAGCAAATAATCCAACTTAAATATGGGCAAATAAATTGAGTAGAATATCTCAAAAAAAGATATATAAATGTCTAGCAAATGTAAGCCAAAGTACTTTACATCACTAGGGATATAGGAATGAAATCCAAACCACATCCTGAGATATCTCACCCTAGACAGGATGACTGTAATCAAGAAAATAAAACAAGTGATTGCTGAGGACGTGGGGAAAGTGGAACTCTCAGTCATTGTTGGTAGAAATATAAATTAGTAAAGTCACTATGGAAAATGGTGTGGTGGTCCCTTAAAAAACAGAAACAGATCCAGCTATCCCATTAGTGGGGTTTTATTCAAAGGGAATGAAATAAGTACATCAAACACATACCTGCTCTCCCATATGTATTATAGCACTATTTAAAATAGCCATGATATAAAATCAACCACCCATCAATGAATGAAAGGTAAAGAAAATATAGTAGATACACACAATGGAGTACTAGTTGGCCATCAAAAGGACACAGTCCTGTCATTTACATATGAATGGAATCATGAATGTTGAGTAAAAGGCAAGCATGGAAAAACAAGAACCACATACGATTTCACTCATATGAAAAACATAAAAAAGGCAAGCTCATATAAATTGTTACCAGAATAATTATTATCAGAGAGCAGAGGATGAGATTGGGGTATGTGGAGAGACTGCTTAATAATTTTCAGTTACAGCTAGATAGGAGAAATGAAAGTTGGTTTTCTTTTGGACAGAATGATTGTAATTAATAATAATGTGTCACACATTATTATTGTCCAAAAAAACTAGGAGAGAATTTTGAATTTTATTCCAAAGAAATGATAAATGTTTGAGATGATAGACCTAAGTATCTTAAGCTGATATGCAAAATGTTACAGCACATCATCTTGTACCCACAGAATATACAAGCATTATTACCAATCAACAAAAAGGTTTTTAAGACATTCTTTCGGAGAAAAAAAAAGAAAATGATGTTTTAGATATAATTAAATTATAATAAATTATAAATCAAATTAGAATGGTTTTCCAGGTTTTGAATAAGAGAAATGAAAAAAAGACCAACATCTAGAAGCACTGTGATATTTCAGAACACTGGATTAAAAAAGATTTTAAAGGTTTCCACAGAAAAAATTTCATCAAAACGGCAAACAATAAAATTGGATATTTGGTCAGTTAACATTAGATATAGACAGACAAAACAATTCCTTCAGAGTTCTGAGGGAATATTTTCTATTTAAAAGTCCACAATGAGACAATCAAATTTGAAATAAATGTCTTCTTAAAATGTAAGGAATCTGATATTTGCCTCCTGCATATTTGTTTAGGAAATTACATTCAGACATAATCAAGAGAAAAGGTAATATGAATGAGAAAGTGAGAAAATATGAGACTATGACAGAAACATTATCAGAGGGAAAGAAAAGACAACTAAAAATGTGGTGTGGTAGGAAAGGTAGAAGATGCGTAAGAAAGCTGTAACCTCACTCTGAAGCTACGAAGGAGCTGCTACAAATTAGAACAGGAACTTAATTGTTCATTAAGATAAAGAGAACAGATTCTAGACAATAATTAAAATAAGAAATTGCTGTAATATTGACTATTAAGACAGACATATTTGCTACCACAAAAGCAACAGTGAACAATGAACATAAGAGGCAAGGTCAAGAACAGAGGCAAATTAAAATGTAGCATAATTTCATCAATTGGTGATGAAAAAATTAATTATTCTAAATGCTGTCTTTTGAGAGGGACAGGGGTCATAAACAACTGTTCTATAGAAAAGTCACCATAAATATAAACCCCTATTTTTAAAGGAATGCTATGATGTGGAAACGAATAACAGAAGTGCTGTTTCTTTCAAATTTGTTAAATCTCTCTATAGACAGGGCACAGATATATAGTGGTAAAATACTGAATTAAAACGCTATTAACCATGACAATACAGAAGTATAGTTGACAGAATTTGGCAGGCAAAAGAACAAGACAAGAAGTGATGGGAAAGGTTGTGCTTACTGATCTTTATGTCATAAATTAGGAAACCAAGAAATGTCATCTACAGTTAATGGACAAGACATAACAAGAATGCTATTTATTGTGACAATGTTAATCAAAATAAGAAATAAAATTAATAAAAATTGAAGAGGTGAGAGGAGTTAAACCTTAACCTTATCACTGCAAGAAATGTAAAAATAAATTCACTATTTGAAATATTGCTTTAAGAATAAGATTTAGCCTGTAATCCCAGTGGCTTGGGAGGCTGAGGCAGGAGGATTGAGAGTTCAAAGCTAGCCTCAACAAAAGCAAGGTGCTAAGCAAATTAGTGAGATCTTGTCTCAAAATAAAATATAAAAAGGCCTAGGAATGTGGCTCAGTGGTTAAGCACCCCTGGGTTCAACCCCTGGTACCAAAAAGAAAAAAAAAAGGAGAAAAAGATTTAGAGACATGGAGAGAAAAACAAGAAGAAAATACAAAGGAATAAAGGAATAACAGTGATCATCTCTGCAGGTCTTATAAACAGATGAGTCTCAAAACAGTCAAGGACTGCAGTTCTTCATTTTAGTTCCTTTCTCTTGACTTCTTTTTTTAATTAAAAAGGAGTACACAGTATAGCTGTGATTAAAAGATTTTAAGAAACCTGAATATGAGCGGTGCCATGATCTGAGGTCATTTAGCATAAAGTAAATATCTTAAGGATATCATCTTCCCAAGCATAGTATAAAAACTGGTCATTGTAAAGAATAGTGTAAGACTGCATTGTGCTTAGTAGGTAGAAAAATATACAAGCTAGATTTTGAAATATTTTCTATGAAAATGGTCACAAATTTTGAAAATGTTGGTAATTTAATAGGATTTAAACCACTGCTAATTACCTTAAAAACTATTTACTGAGCATGAAAAAGAAAGGTGTAAGTTAGTCTCCAAGGTCTCTGCTCTAATGGATTTGATGTTTTGGAGGGAAGAAACATAATAAACATCTAAATTAATAAATAGAAATAATTCAAAGCTAAGATATATGCTGATAAAGAATATACAATATGGCAGAGAAAATATGGAGGACTTAGATGGTATGATCTTAAAAGGCTACTTAGATGAAATTGACACTAAAGCTGAAATCCTAAGAATGAAAGAGTCTTCATTGAAAAGAGCTAGAAAGCAAACATTTCAGACATCAGGAATAGGAGCACAAAGGTCTAAAGAGGGAAAGAACTTAAGATGCTGGTACAATGAGGCTGTCATATAAATGAGAATGTGCTCTCTGTTTCTTAGTGGAATACATGCAGAATAAATAGCTTACGCCCTCCCTAAGTGCTACACTGTTCCTCTTAAAATCCCACAATGAAAACTGAATCAAACAACAAGAGTCCTAGTCTGTTTTTATTTTTGTCAGATGAAATAGAATATTACAGGTAAGAATTCATCACTGATTTTCAAAGGGAGAATATATAACTTCACACTGTGAACTAGCATGGACAACACCTGGCATATTAATACACCTTAAAAGAGAACAATACTACTATTAAACAATACTAAAAGGATAACATTTTAATTAAGAAACCACTATATAAACAAAATTGCATTAATAGGGTGTTTCATTAAAAACATTTTAACTTTTAAAAAGAAACTTAGAAAAATATAAAATCAACAAAAACTAGAATTCTTGTGATAGTATTGTACAAAATAACTTGTATTTTGCATTCTTGTGATGACATTCTAAAAAATGCTTTAATCTGAACAAATTAACAGGATGAATACAATCCTATTTAGATTTTTCAACATCTATGTATAACATCTTATGGTATAACCTGAAACAAGGATAATGTTGAATTTCTTTTCCTCATATTGTTATAACCTAGCCTAGACCTAAAAAATCTAGTAAGTATACATTCATGCTCTTATTAATCCACAAATCCATATTAGTGCAAATGATTTGCCTGGTAATAATGCTAGAGTGAATAATAAATGCAAAGTCCCTGATCAATCTCAAGGAGTTTCCATTCTTGCAAGAGTCTGCAGGCAAATAAACACCCAGTATCAGATAATCCTAAGTACTCTGAAGAAAATTAAAAAATACATGATAGAGTAATGAGGAGTCAAAGATGATGAATTTCTTTTGCCTATAAACTATATTTTGTATGCTTCCACTTTTTCAGATTTCAGTTCTCAATAACCAAATTTAGATTTTCCCTATTCCTAACACCTGAAAAACTTTCTTACCACCTGTGTAATAGAGAAGACAAGGAGCAGCAAAGATATTCTACACTCAGACATAACTTGGATAATCTGTCTCTACCAACATGCCACACAAAAAATCTGCTTCATGAACATACCATGTATTAAAAATTTCCCTCAGAACATCCTGCCTTCCTTCAAAGCGCACTCAAAAACTGCCTCTTCTCCAAAAGTCACTTTAAATTACCTATACTACCGGTTGGTGTGGGTACTATTGTATAATACTGTACAGGACTATTTATTTTATGTACATATCTGTTTTGTTTTGTACATACTGACCGTCCAACCTTATAGAAGGTACTGACTGGTACCTTCCATAAAACAGGCATCAATGAAGTTTTGCTGATAATGATGGTAAATAATGCACTTTCCTCACCACTGTATCATAAACACATTAAAACTAAATTTAATTCTCAAATATAAAAAGTCTAACTAAAAGCCTGACTTAGATTTATGTCACTCTATTTAGGGTTTTGGAGAGAAAGAATAATCTTAAATCCCTATACTATTGCAGATATATGCAGTGGCAGAGAATAGTGTTCATGACCCAAAAGTTATAATGAGTAAATCATTAGGTGCTATCAAGTTAGTAATACCATTTTCACATGCAAATATGGAATCCTAATCTTAATCAACAATGATGTTTATATGCAGCATTTCATAGTATGCTATAAACAAAGCCTCTACCTTTATGAAGGTTGTTCGAGGAAGAAAAAGACATATACTGTAATATATAAAAAAGACATATCTATGCAAAAAGAATGGACATTTGTAGGTGCTCTTTTATCATAAAAAGGAACATGGGATAATGGTAAACTGCAGCTAAGAGTTCAAATGAAAAAAACCTGAAAAATAACGTGTTCGTCTTAAAGCTTAAAAGTACAATAAGAAAGAAGGAACAGGTGAGAACAGTGCAAGGTAACAGAAAGAGGATTAATAAGAATCACTCACTCTGAAATGTTTCTTAAGTGTTCAAATATCAGAATAAATTAAGCTTCAAGTTAGAAAGACTGTATATGTTAAAATAAGACCAAGACATTATTCCATAAACAGTGAACAACTTCATATGATTTTGAAAGAAGTGCATTACACAAAGTACTATTTTTAAAAGCACTATACCTTGCAACCATGTGTATAATACATTGAAGGAGAAGTAAGTAAATGTTTGGAATTCAACTAAAAATTATTACAAAGGCCTAGTTGGGAACACACAGAAGGTTATATAAAATATTACATAAAGATGTGATCTATTTTCTACATACTCTCTTTTGGAATCTAGAGGATCAAAACATCCAACTAGGAATATCTCCAGCTTGAATAAAGAATTTTATAGAAGGCAAAATAAATTCCACTTTTTCAACTAAAAACAAATACTTAGTGAAAATTTAGTACCAACAAAATAAATGGGGGTTTTCTTCCATTGAGTGTAATTAATTACCAATAAGAGAAGCAGCAAATCTGTGTCATTAAAAATGATTTGATGAGCCTGAGAAAATGTAATTTAATGTTAATGATAAGTGTTCAAAGTACAAAAGATTTAGTACAAAATGTGTGTCCCCAATTCCCAATAAAGACTTTATCCTCTATCCATCCTTACTCCATTATCCCTTACGATCTCCCATTCCAATTTTTGAATGTTTGATAGGGGATGGAGGAAATCTAACATGAGATGGATAAAAAAATTCAGTGATTCTTGCATATGTTTATGTCAGCCTGAACTAATAACACAAAAGGGCATTATTAGCGCTTATTAGCACACTTCAGACCTCAGTGTCATTTTAAATTGAAAACTGAAAAACCACAAGTGCTCCACATACTTAAGTCAATAACTACATTTCCAACACTGCTAACTGAAAAATATTCTGTTAGTGGTTCACAGGAACATTAATGGCCTATTTTGATGAATTTAAGGTTTTCTAATATATTCACATACAGCCTGAAGAGGGCAGTCATGCTGCATCAGAAGGATCCAGGAGTGCTTAGGCAACAATTGCAGGGCACTGTTAAATCTGTTATATTGAATCTTCTCCATTTTTTTATTATGAGAACAAGACAAAACATCAGTTAACTCAAATGCTGTAATTTTTCCATTGTAATACTTTTTAAAAGGTTATGTAAAACTAGAAAGGATTATTAACTCACCTATAGTACTATATATTTAATATTTCCCATGATGAATGTGATTTATATCTTTAAAGCCCTTGAAGAAATGTTTTAAAAAAGTATAGTTTCTCTTTTTAATATTAATTAAACTTTTAAAAAATGATATTAATAAAGCTAGGAGTATCAGGTAACAGATTCTTATTAAACTCCTAGAATATGTCTTTTTAGCCATATATTTATGAATTATACAATTATATAAATGTGTTATATAATGCAAGAGTATGACTGCACAAATCCCCCAATTAATAATTTCTATTGATAATGATCTGAAGTGAGATGACTTGCCTATTATTTAAGGTTCTGGTTCTCTTGAGTAAGAAAAAAAGGTGGGGGGAGGGGGATTACAGTATCCTGCACAAAGATTTTAACAGAGTTGTTACTCTGTGCGATACATACTCAGTGTCTATTTGAATATAATCAAATATATTAAATAGACCCAATGCCACTAAACAACTGAGGAATCCACAGCTCACTGTCATTTTGCAACTGACCACATAATTTCCTAGTCAGTTAGTAAATAAAGAGATTGTGTGTAGTACAACTCTGTTTCTTGTGTATGCATTTTTTCCATAATCAGACCTAAACAGATATATTTTCCAGAAAACACAACACTAACATAAAATATGTGATCCAAATACATCTCTTAAACCAAAAACACATAACATAAATATATATTTTAACAGTGTATAACTATGTGTGGTTGAGCAACCATGACCTTAAAACACTTGAGCATCTTATGCCAACAAAAGTAAAACACAATGTAGTAAAGAAAAAAACTGATTTACCCACCATTCATTCAACAAGTATATTTAACCTATTACATATGCATACTATAGCTAGAAGGATTATAGTATGTATTTGATAAATGTTTGTATAACTAATGATAAGGATTAAAAATGATTAAAATCAACATGAATTAATTCAATGTTAGGAAGGGATAAATACAAGCACTTGCTTCAATATACTTCAATACTTTCTATGAACACTTTAAAATATTAAATAATGAATACAAAACAAATAAGCAAGTTCAAAACAATGTAAATCTTTTTTATGATAATGTATGTAGACACTCATGATATTTACAATGCATCTATTGAATAAATGAATTAATACATTTATTGTAAAACCTGACAAGTAAAAATTAGGAAAGCATTAACTCACACCTTAAATCCTGCAGAATTCCCCAACAAATCTATGCTTGAGCTTCATGTGCTAAAGAACAGAATACAGGCAGACTTTAAAGAACCTCACTGCAATGAATCAAGGCAGACAAAAGGTTATAGAAACTGTGTCCCAAGAGATGGAGATTATGTGTTTTCTACCTGACTGATAGTATCAACATCATCAGTAATATTCATTGTAGTGTATGCCAGGAACCCTTTTATGTTTTACACATATTTAATTTAATCTTCACTCCTTTTTACACTTTTCTCATCAAATGCACTTTATTTTTGGTAGACTATTTTTTTCTGATAAGTTAGTAAATTATAGTTGTGTTTATTTATGGGGTACAAAGAGGTGCTATGATTTTTAACACAATATAGAACAAATCAAGCTAATTAGCATATTCCTCACAATAAATTAGACTTTTTTTATTTTTTAGAGCAGTCAGAGATTCACAGCAAAACTAATTAAAAAGTACAGGGACTCATATTATTTTAAAACAATTCTGGGCCTACTGGTGTACCAATTAACCATTTGATTATATGCATTATATATATTATATATTAAACGATCTTGTGATATTACAAAATCCTATTATGACCAAATTTTTATCCAGTACTCTGCTCTAGAAATATCTACCTTTATTCTGGATTGCTAGACTCCCCACAGGAATGTCTCAACACTAAACACCGAAGGAATATGCTGAGTTTCTCTTCCTCCACTTATACTAAGGTGAAACTGTACAAAAAATACAGTACCTAATTAATATAGAGAGTCTGTACAACTATATATGGTGAGTTCATATACACATACATACTTGTGGTACCATCACCACAGTCAAGGTAATAAATAATCATTTCTATCACTTTCAAAAGTTTCCTTGTATCCCTTTGTTGTTGTTGTTCAGAGGAGGCTGTTTCTGCTAATGTCTTAGTTTTATCCCCATTTCCTAAGAGGAATGTGGAGCAATTTGTCTACGTCCCATGGCCACGAATTAGTGAAACAAGAAAGATTCAAACTCAGTAAGAGATACACTGACTAAACCTGTGGCTATAGAGATATAAATTCAATTCTCAAGGTTGTACCCAGTCCACTTAAATCAGAAATAATGTGGGATTATTTTTAATGCAAATTCCTTAAATACATGTTAAATTAGACCGAAGAATGGATTTCAGTAATATATATTTCATCCAGTTTTCTAAATACCATTTATGCATACAGAAGATAGGA
>JAJEJO010000870.1:243074-368667 GCA_020662805.1 Glaucomys volans
CAGTGATGCAGCCACATCAATGTTCATAGCTGCTCAATTCACAATAGCTAGATTATGGAATCAACCTAGATGCCCTTCAGTAGATGAATGGATAAAGAAATTGTGTATATATGTGGTATATATACACAATGGAATATTACTCAGCCATAAAGAAGAATAAAATTATGGCATTTGTAGGTAAATGGATGATGTTGGAGACTGTTATGCTAAGTGAGTTTAGCCAATCCCAAAAATCCAAAGGTGGAATGGTCTCTCTGATAAGTGAATGATGATGCAAAATGTGGGGTAGAATGATGGCAAGAATGGAGAAAGGATAGAAAGCATAGAGGGGAGGGAGAGGGGGTTGAGGTTGGGGGGGAAGAATAATAACAGTATGTGTGACAGACATCATTGCCCTGTGTACATGTATGAATGCACAGATGGGGTGACTCTACTTTGTGTACAACCAGAAAAAGAATTGCTGTACTCCATTTGTGTTCAATGAATCAAAAAATTAAATAAAAAAATAAAAAAATAAATAAATAAATAAATAAAAGAATGCTGGGGGAAAAAATGGAAACTCTTTTTCATTAAGTAATTCATCTGATTAGCATAAAACAAAACAATATAAAACTAGCCATTACACTATAGTGACTTATAAGCAATGTAATACAACTCCCATTATTATCATGAAGCCAAACAGAAAGGGCATAAAACTACCATTTTGAATTTTGAAAACATGAACTTGTACTACTTAGGTAGGCTATGCATTTCATAATATGTAAACTTGGAAAAGTTACATACGTTTTGTTTCTTTTTCCCTTTTTAGCATGACAATACTAAAAATGAAGAGGAGTCCCAAGGATAACAAAACATGAGACGTATCAAATTCTTTAGAAAAATGACAAAACTTATGCAAATCTTGTTGTGTTCAGCATCTACCTCACAATCCATTTACTATATGTTTACATTTTAAATTTTGTAGCGAGTTACCTTTCTCCCTCACTCTCTGCACCAGACACCAAAGTTTTCAATTTCCGTCAATAAATTAGCTTATTATCAATACAGAATTTTTAAAAGTGCTCTTTATCCCTTTTCTTAAACTAACTTACTATTGCTACACAGCATACATGACAGAGAACACACGTGACACATTCAAAACAGAAGTCACACAACCATATTCAGTGCATGGCAGCAGTTAAATATGCCTCATGAATTTCTAGACACCCTTTAGATCTTAATTCATTCTTTCTGTTTTTGTTTTTTTTGTTGTTGTTTTTTTGTTTGTTTTTTGGTTTGTTTGGGTTTTTTTTTGAGAAAAAGGAAAAAAAAGGTTAGTTGCGTTGCTAGGAAAGGAGAAACAGAAGACTCTTGTCCCAGAGGCTATGATTCTCCCCATTAGCAGGAACCAGGGCTTTTAAAGAATTATTCAAAGGCTACATTCCATGCATTCTATGTTGGAGGTGTAATTCACTAAGTAATTTGGGAGACAGTCATTTCTGAGATCCTCTGGTTAGATCTTCATACTTAGATTACCACTTTCCAAAACAGGCATTTTTGAACACTTAAATTAACAGATAGGACAGGGATTTCCTATGAATCTCCAGGTTTTTTCTTAATGGTGTTTATAAGTTAGGTAATTATAAGCTTGATAACTACATAATGTGAATAGTGTTCATACCCTCAGCTAGGGCCAGGTGAAGTCGCACACACCTGTTATCCATGGCTCAGGAGGCTGAGGCAGGAGGATCTTGAGTTCAAAGCCAGCCTCAGCAAAAGTAAGGTTCTAAGTAACTCAACAAGACCGTGTCTCTAAATAAAATACAAAATAGGGCTGGGGATGTGGCACAGTGTTCAACTGACCCTAAATTTAATCCCTAGTACCAAAAAAAGAAAAAGAAAAGAAAGAAAAAGAAAAAAACTTCAAAAGGGCTGGGGCTCTAGATCAGTGGTGGAGCACGTGCCTCATAAGAATGAGGCACCACATAAAAATAAATAAATAAAGGTACTGTGTCCATCTACAACTAAAAATACTTTTTAAAAAAAAAACTTTAACTAGATTGTGAGATCAGTTAAACCTATAACCAGATCATTTTGTTCCCATTATCCCCCTGGTAACCATAGTAATATCTATACATACATAGTGACTGCTCAATAACTACTGGTTCAGAAAAGAAGTATCAACATTGATACAAAACTGTATCACTGCAATAGTGGCCAGTCCCCCGGTTATATGAAATAGTTGAATTTTTTCCCCCAATACCATTTAAGATTCTCAAGGGGAGGGAAAAAAACACTTCATTCTACAGACTTTATATATTAGAATTAAAATTAAAACCTAAAATGAATACTAAATATGTAACTTCTTCCCAAGAGCATTAAGAGACAATTCAGAATTATTAAGTGTGAGTTGAGGGTTCCCACTACCACCCACATGCTTGGTGGGTGAACTCACAGAATCCACATGTAGTCATAATCACGGTTAAGATTTACTGCAGCAAAATGATACAAAGCAAAATCAGCAAAGAAAAAAAGTTGCCTGGAGCAAAGTCAAAGAGGAACTAGATGAAAGCTTCCCAGAGTGACTCCCTGCCAAGTCACACAGGGCTTACTTAATTCCTTTAGCAAAGAGTTGTGACATGTGTAAAACACTCTCTACCTAGGGGGCTCATTAAAGATTCAGTGACCAAGAAGGCTGGTCATGCAGACACCCTCTATCTAGTACATAACAAAATTCCAATCTACCAGAAGGAAAGCAGGTGTTCAGCATTAACCACATTAGTTGAACAACAATTTAGGAACAGATAACCACCATGATCAGTTAAGGAACAGTGGTTACATTTTATATTTCCCAAGTTCTCATATACAATCCGAATGCAAACTTTGTGAGCTGGCCAATCTAAAGACAGCGATTTCAGACTTGCTATGTGATCTCTTTTCTGCACAGATATCATTACAATCACTATCTTCTGATAAATAAAAGGAACCAGTCATTTCTTTGTTGTATTTCGCTCCCAAAGATACCTGTCTACCACAGGTAAGGAATGTATCTGAAGAGATTTTACTTGAAAAAGTATTGGATTGTGTAAAATTATCCCTATGGGACCAAGAGACTATGTATCTAAAAGAAAATCAGAACTAAGGTCTGAGACCGTGAAAAGTAGTTAATCTTCCTTAATATGTTAAAGGACTAACATCCTGAAACTATGGAAAGTAAGAACAAAAGCCTCAAAACAACATGAATATTAATTATAATTTACTAACATGAATTTCTATGTAGTACATAACATTTCCAGCTTTAGGAATAAAAATATAAAAACTTTGATTTTTTATTGGTTCTTTTCAGTTATACATGACAATAGAATTCATTTTGACATAATTATTCAAGCATGGAATATATCTTATTCTAATTCGGACCCCAGTACCTCTCTTTCCCCTTCCCTTTCCTCCTACTCCCTTTCCTCTATTGATCGTTCTGCCATTTACCCATAGTTATTTTTTTTTAATTTATTTTTTTGGATATGCACATTGGTGAGATTCACTCTGGTATATCCATATATGAACATAGGACAGTTAAGTCAGGTTCATTCCACTGTTTACTTTTCCCATTCCTCTTTCTTTTTCCCATCCCATGCCATCTGTTCCTTCCCTTCATTCCCCTGTCTATTCCACTGAACTTCTATTCTTATCCTCCTCACCTTATTGTGGGTTAGCTTCCACGCATCAGAGAAAAGATTCAATGTCTAATTTTGGGAGACTGGCTTTATCTCACTTAGCATGATCATCTCCAGATCCATCGGTTTACTGTCAAATGTCATAAAGTCATTCACTCTTCTTTAGGGCTGAGTAACATACCATTATGTATACAAACCACATTTTCCTTATCCATTCATCTGTTGAAGGGCTCCATAGCTTAGCTATTATGACTTGTGCTGCTATCAACTTTGATGTGGCTGCATCACTGATGTTTACTATAAATGTCTGAGTAGCTATCAAGATGATACTTCTCAAAGTAACTATCATTTCAGTTATAACCTTCACAAATACAGCTTTTTTAGAGAAATAAAACACTATTTTATAGGCTATTTACTTCTCTAATTGTATAATAAGAAACTCTTCAATGAGTTTTTCAACAATATGAAAGCACTCTTTTTCATTTCATTTAATAAAATTCTACTACCACATGGGAAGTAGAAAGCCCTAAACTTCATGTGATCTAGCATAAATGCACTGTCTTTTTCACCATCATCATCATCAGTGTAATAATTTGTACTTAAAGAACTTTCTTACTTGTGGTAGATTCCAAATTTATCTACTAAGAGTAATAACATGCCTAGAAAATTACTGAGTTCCTGTAGGATAATGAGAACCAACAATTTCTAAAAACCACTTAGTTTTTCAATCTTTCACAAGAGCAAACAAAAGTATTCATGCTGATAATGCAATGAGGATAAAGAGAATCATACAGAATGTAAAGGCACACAAGAGTGAGGAAATTCACACCTGCTCTCTTAGAAACCAATCTGTTTTAGTCAGCTTTTTTGCTGCTGTGACTAAAAGATCTGACCAGAGCAATTGTAGAGGAGAAAGATTTATTTGAGTTTTAGAAGCCTTAGTTCACAGAAGGCCAGCTCCATTCCTCAGTGCTCCAGGTGAGGCAGAACAGTATGGTGGAAGAGTGTGGCAGAGGGAAGCAGCTCAAATCATCAAGAAGCAGGGAGAGAGAGAGACTCCACTCTCCAGATACAAAATATATACTCCATAGCTATAACCCAATTCCCACCTCCTCCAGCCATACACTTCAATTAATCCCATCAGGAATTAATTTACTGACTGGGTTAGGACTCTTACAACCCAATCTTTTCTCCTCTGAACCTTCCTGCATTGTCTCACATGTGAGCTTTGGGAAATACCACACATCCAAACCACAACGCAACCCCAAAAGAGGAAGTTAGGTAAAGAGATGATAGAAAAACAAAAAGGAAAATAAGGATCCTAACAGAGGTGGAATGCAGTATGAGGTGGGGGAGATGAGACAATGAGAGAAAGAACTCGCCTGAATTGGAAAATATATTAAAAAAAAGGTTAACCCAGGGTGAGTAAATAACAATGGCTTTGACAATATAAAGGAAGGGTCTTGCAAATAAGCACAAACACAACAGCTCAAAAAAATAAAATGTCTAGGAACAAATTTAATCAGGAAAGTAGAAGATTTCTACAATGAAAACTTAAAAATACTGATTAAAAAAAAATTGAAAACAAAAAGAAAAGATATCCCATGTTCATGGGTTTAAAGAATTGATACTGTTAAAACTTCCAAACTACCTAAAACACTCTACAGATTTCAGTGAAATTTCCATCAGAATACCAATGGCATTCTTCACAGAAATAGAATAAACAATCCTAAAATTCATATGGTACCACACAAGACCACAAAGAGCCAAAGCAATCTTGAGCAAAAGGAACAATGCTAGAGGCATCACACTACCTGACCTCAAAATACACTACAAAGCTATAATAACTAAATAGCATGGCATTGCCATGCAAACTAGCACACAGACCAAAAGAGCACCAAACCCAGAAAAAAAATCCATGCACCTACAGTCAACCCTAAACAAAAGTGCCAAAAACATTCTGGACAGTCTTTCAAACAGTGCTACAGACAGAAGAATGAAACTAGATCCCTATATTTCTCATCACACACAAAAACAACTCTAAATGAATCTAAATTAAAAGACATGAAAATACTGGAAGAAAACCTAAGGGAAACATCAAGACACCACTATCAGCAATGATTTTTTGGATAAGCCTCCAAAAGCAAAGGCAACAAAAGCAAATATAGATAAATGGCCTTATGTCGAACTAAGAAGCTTCTGCACAACAAACGGAGTGAACAACCTGCAGATAAGAAGAAATATATATGCCAATATTTATGCAACAAGCGATTAATACTCAGAATATATAAAGAATTTAAAAAAGCAAAAATTCAAATAATCAGATTTTTAAAATGGAAGAATGATTTGAATAGATTTTCTCAAATAAGACATATAAATGGTTATATAAATACAAAAAAAAGTTCTGTATCACTGATCATCAGGGAAATGCAAATACAAACCACAGTGAGGCATCATCTCACCACAATTAGAATGGTTACAATTACAAAGACCCAAAATAATAAATGTTGATGAGGATGTAGAAAAAGGAACTTCTTATATGCTGTGGATGGGTATATAAATTAGTACAACATGATAGAAAACAGTATGGAGATTCCTCAAAAATTTAAAAATAGAATATTCACATTCTTCACTACTGAGTATATGTCCAATGAAAAATTAAATCAGCATATCAAAGAACGATCTATACTCCCATGTTTATTGATGCAATGGTCACAATAAGTACAGAATCAACAGAGGTATCCTGCTGGTGGATGAATGGATTAAGAAAATGTGAAATACATACACAGTGTTATATTTGTGGCTTTTAAAAAAGCATGAAATCCTGTCACTTGCAGCAACATGGATAGAAGAGGACACTATGTCAAATGAAATGAGGCAGGCACAGAAAGACAAATATTGTTATGTTCTCTCTCAATGTGGAAGCTAGACATTTGGTTTTACCAAAGTAGAGAGTAGAATAGTGGGTACCAGTGTTTAGGAAGAGTCAGGAAAGGGAATTTAGAGGTAGGCTGAATAGCAGGTAACAAAAGTTACACAGGAGGAATAAGTTACACTGTTCTACAGCACAGTAGGGTAAGTAGAATTCATAGTAAGTATATTTTATAAGGAACTAGAAGATATAGATCCAAAGGTTCTCAACACAAATAATGATAAATCTGTAAGCATGTAGAAATGCTAATTAGCCTGATTTCATCATTATACAATGCATATATCAAGTATTGCATTTACTCCATAAATATGTATCATTATTCGATGTAAATTTTAAAAGATAACAGATTACCACCACTGCCACCTGGCTCCACTATCCTAACTTCAAACAGAAGTTACAATGCATCCTAGACTTAAAATTCTCATCAAACATGGACCTGTTTACTTTGTGAAGAAAGAGGCCACACTGGTAAGGTCATTGTGCCTAACCACTCCTAGAAACCCATGATACTAGGCCTTTGACTTTCTCCTGGGGATTCCACTGGAGCCTCACAACAATGACATTACCCCACCAGTAATGAGCAACGTAGCACATAACTTGCTTTCTAAATACTACTTCCTAAAAAGAGAAACCACAACTCCTTTAAAAAAGGTATTGATTGCAGGTGCATTGTGAAGAAACTATAAATTACTTAGATTTTCTTGTACAAAATAGTAGACTTTGGAAATATGCCATGATGTAGGAGTTGATGCCCACTGGCTAAATTTAGGACAGTTTGAACATATGAATAACAATCATAGTAATGGAGAAGTGAATAAAGAATAATCCTTGAATTGAGATACTCAAAAGAGAAGCTGAGTTAGAAAAAGCTCTCCTTTACAGATGCATGGCAACTAATTAACATATAAGGAATGACAATTTAACAATCACCATTTCACAAATATCAAGTTAAAGCAAGGATTATTGATGAATGCTATAACCACCAGGGGGAAAAAAAATCTACTGAGAAACAGGACATTTACACAATAACTAAGAACAGTCCCTCTCAGCCAATTTACCTTTCCAAATATTTATTACAAGGGTAAATACACTTATACAACAAAGGGATCTGATGACTATCACATAATTCAAGTGATGGATCTTAACATTAGTATCTGAACAATCTAAATTATGTATCTCCTGACATGAAAGAGTAAGAAATATACCAGTGACTTCCATAGTACTTTTGCCCAAAAATAAATACCAGAGTAATCTAGTAATGAGAAAATAATCAGTCAAATCTAGAGCTTGGAACACTTAGATGTCTAAAAAAATATTTTTAAAGAAGCCATCAATGTCATCAAAACAAAAACAAATCTTTTTAAAAGCACGAAGTGCTGAAGATTAAAAGAAACTAAAGAGGCCCAGCAACCAAATGCAATACATAGGCCTTCATTAGGTCCCAAACTGGAGAGAGGGTGCTATAAAAGACATTTTGGAGACAAATGTAAATTTTAAATATGGGAATAAAACAAAATTACATCATTGAATTAATGATAATTTGCTTAAAAATGATAACAGTATTCTGATTATGTAAGAATGGCTATATTCTTAATGTATGACTAAAGTATTTAGGGGCAATATTCTATGATGTCTACAATCCATGGGTACCTTTGCTGATATCTCACACATACGTATAAAAGAGAACAAAATCAAAAGTGGTAAAATGTAAATAACTAGTGAACCTTGGTAAAGAATAAAACAGTTCTGTTTTAATTTCCTGTAGGTTTGATAATACAAAGGTAGGAATACTAAACTTAAAAATTGAAAGAATTCAGAAAACAAAATAATTCAGGAATGTTACAGTGTCACATAAATCAGAGAAGTTCCCTAAAAACACTCAAAGAGCTAAGGTTATACATTCTGAAAAAGAAATACCTAGGAATAACATAAAACAATAAATTACATCACATGCCTTTAACATAAAAAACTGGAGACCTCAGTGATAACCTTAGCATCGTTATGTTACAGCGGTCATGGATTTGCTCAAGCATGAAACATTCTCATGTATCAGTCAAATCAGAAAAAAAAAAAAGTGTGAGTGACATGAGTATGGGTATGTTCTAGTCTTTGAAAAAGAAGTGAAACACCTTACTCAAGTAGCCAAGCAAATGAGAGAAACTTTAAAGATCATTATTCCTTTTTCTAAGGAATACAGAATGTTTCCATTTATAAAATAATGTACTTACATATGCTTCAAGTAATCTACAAAGATAATTTTATTCATCTATGATTTTTACCTTTCCTGTTAATTTTAGAATCTAATACTATGAGAGATGTGACCTCACTGTAATGAAACCAAAGGCTAATGAGATCTTTTTCACATGATTTTGTTAACTACATTTAATGTCTTAGTCCTTATTAAGAGACACTGCCTTGAATAAAAGCTTTCATGAATCTTATGAGTTTAAGAACTATTGGCTGATGAAGCCCTGATCTAAGACTAGTAAGTGGAGAACAGAAGAACAAGATTCAAATTATGGTTCACAGATGATGATGAATGTATGTATGTATTTAAGGAAAGCATTAAACTCTAATAGTCTTGGAGTCACAAATCTCAATCTTGACAAGTATAAGCTGAAGTATGTTACTTCAGATAAAATACATAACCCCTCAGTTTTAATGTTTTCATCTATAAAATGGATGTTTTTTCAGATCTACCTTTCAGAGTAATGAGTTACTTGAGAGAGTCTGTGTGTGTTTCTGACTTAACATAAGGCTCCCAAAACTTTACAAATAGGAAACATTTTATTCAAATGAGGAGGAAAAGATATTATCCAGTTAACATCTAATATGTTAATATAATATATTCTTCACAATTCTTTTAAAATATCTTTGTAATTTACTATTTTTCCCATTTAATTGGAGTCCAATAATATAATAATCTCTAGAATACACCACCAAAATTTTGGCTGTACAGGTTTTTTGCTTGAGTCTCCAAAAAATTTTTATTTTCCTTCACCTGAACTTTTTCCTTAATTAACAGTAATTACCTTAAAAGAGGCTATTTTGTCCTTAGAATTTGTAATAAATTCTGGAGGAGATGACTTACTTATGGGAGAATAATTTAAAAGATTTGGTAATTATGGGGAATATTCCCTACAATATAATTTGATAAAGGAAGTTTGGAGCTAACACTTAAGGGAGGTGAGAATTGTACTGAGTAGTCATAATTAACAACTTTATTTGGCCAAGGAGTTTGATGTTAGCACTGAGGGAGGTGAGAATTGAATTCTGAAATTTGTGAATAAACTGACTATGTGAAGGAAGAGCAGAATGATTTGCTAAAAGAACTTACACGGAAGGCAAGGCATTCACCAGCCTTTCAACAAAGAAAAGCAATTGCAGAATCATAAGTATAATTTGAGAACAGAAGCAAATTTCTTAAAGAAAAGAAAAAAGCAGAAAAGTCTCACAAAAGAAAGCATAAGATTTTTAAATTACAGCTATGAACTTTTCAAACATCTGTAGAATTATAAAAGATTACAACAGTTTTATAGAAACAGTCCAAAGGAGCACTGACACAGAAGAACCCTGGAAAACAATTCATGTTGAGGGAGGAAGATGATTGCTGGGGACAGGGTGTCTTTTCTCAATGTATCTAACAACTCCTTTAATTTTAATTAATAATTCAGATATGCGATTTGAATAATTTTCCTGAAGAATTTTTCCTGAAGCTGCTTTGTAGTTTTTCATCTCAATTGTTACCTTGAGATCTCTTTGAATCACTCTGCCCACTGTCATGTGGGTCCCACCCAGTACTCAAGACCACTGCTCAATCATGATTACTTAATATTCTCCTTTAAAATCTATATCACCCTATAACATAAATTTATCATCTTAATCTAACATACTCAAAAAGTCATACCTCTATCAAGTTCAATTTTTTTCTTCTCCATTTCCAATATCATCACAGTAATTTCAACATACAAATTCACAACATAGAATTACCAGTCTCATAGTTCCTCATGTTTCTCTATACCATCATCATATTTAAGCAATTTACTCATTTATTAAATCAACCATCTACACCAACTTTCTAATTTTCAATCCTATCTTACTTCTACAAAAAATCTATTCACCACCCTTTTGAAAATCTACTTCATTGAAACAAAACTAGTTTGTGTGTTTTGCCTAGCTTCCCTTAAACCCCAACACAACTTTGAAACCAGAGCTACACATTTCATATATATACTGATCATTTTCCTAATTTACTTCACACCATAAAGCAAACATAATGATCTCCAAGGAGAATGGTTCTTGCTCCTAAATTGCTCAGTACAGGGGAGGGAAACAATTTTATTTTGCAGATTCTTCATTAAGAAGTTATGTATTCTAGTTTCAATAAAGATTCTCAATGCTACCCTGAATCCCATTAGGTAAGCCTTTCCATTCCCATTGCTCTTCAATGAAATAAAATAAATAAAAGCTGTGAGTCCTGGACCTGTTTCTTTCCCTTTCTCCAATCTGGTATGCATACTAGATTTATCAAGATTATATGTTTTTGAATGGCAATCCTTTGGCCCACCCCAAAATAATCAGAAAGCCTAGGTATGGGGCCCATAAATCTGCTCTATACTTTTCATCTGCCTCTAAACCTTCACCTGTGCTTTCTTCTCTAATAACCCAGTTCTTTCCTTGATCCATTAATTAAATTTTTCTAAAAACATCTTTTTCTCTTCTAATTCTAATACTTTTAACACTTAAAAGCATATTACTATATAGAAGGTAGTAAATAAAAAGAAAATAAAGGTTTTATAAGCTAGCTATCATTAAAAAATTCAGGGTTTATATTTTATGACTCATTTAACAACATAATATAATAATCTAGTACAATAATACTCAAAGCATGTACAATTTAGCAGTATGTTATCATAACACATAATTTACATGTTACTGTGAAATAAAGTTAGATTACAAAAACAATTATATCTTTATAATAGCACTAACAACAGAAAATATATTTAATGTTTTAAACCTTGTTTAAATTTATTTTTTCCACATTAACATATTTAATTTTAGAAGAAACAAATGATTTTTTCCAAATTATACACACCTTTTTTAAATGGAAACTACACTGTTATAACAAAATGCCTATTAAGGTGGTATTTTGTCTGAGGAACCTTATAGCATCCCTAACGCATGTGAGTCCTATCTACATGTGCTAGTCCAATTCTAACAACGATGCTAATATCCATTTGGGCACTGGTCCTCAAATTTGATAAGAAGTGCTATTTTTCAAAATATTTTTGTTTACCATCTTCTCTACTGACTTATACTCATGCTATAACATGCATTATTAGCTTGTGATAATTATTAGCTTCTTGAAAATTTCAGATCACTGAAACTCCCCTTCTGCCAAGTTAGTTTTGTGTAAAACTGACTTTTGTCAATGACCCATTACTAATAACCTTACTTAAAAGCCTAAAAATGATTTAAAAGTCTACAATAAGCATACAATGCAGAGAGTCACTGCATAACATAAAAAAGTGTTTGTTCCTGAAAAGAAAAAGTGTTCAGCCAAGAAGAAAGACAACCGACACTGTCCTCAAACATTAATAAGAAGGAATATGTAGTTTAAAAGCTCTTAAAAACATACATTGGGGCCAGATGATTTCCCACTGGAGAATTCTATCTAGCAATCAAAGAAGAAATAACACTAATTTCACATAATATACTCCAAAAAGTAAAGAGAAGGGGACATTCCTCACTTTACTTTATGAGGTCAGAATTATCCTGATACCTAGGATAACAATATGAAAAAGTGAAAATTACAGATCCATATTTACTATGACCTAAGATGCAAAAATCTTCAACAAAATACTAGTAAATAAAATCTAGCAATGCATAAAAGAATAATATTCCATAATCAAACTTCTGTATAAAAAACTGGTTCAACAATTGAAAATTAATCAATATAATCTACCACCTCAACATACTAAAAAAGAAAAATTTTATTAACTGACACCAAAAAGAATAAGAAAACAAAACATCCATTTGTGATTGAAATGCTCCACAAACCAGGTATAAAGAAGAATTTACTATACAAAAACCACCCAAAAAAAAACACCTACAGCTAGTAAACTTAATGATAAAAGACTAAATGCTTTCTCCCAAAGATTGCATCAGAATTTAAAATATGAAACTATAAGGTTTTTAGAAAAAAACAGGAGAGAATATCTGGTATCTAGGAAGAGGCAACAAGTTCTTCAATTTGGTAACTAAAATAAGCACATAATATACGACAAACTGAACCTCATCTAAATTAAAACCTACAAAAAAAAAAAAAAACCTTGTACTGAGAATAAAAACAGGAGCAAAATACTGGGAAAATATATTTGAAAACCACATTTCTGACAAAGGAATAGTAACTAAATATATAAAGAACTCAAACTCAGAAGGCCATGGGCAGAGGTAGGAATACAATTAGAAATAGACAAAACACATTAACAGATATTTCAGTAACAGATATTTCAGTATAGACAAATGAAAAAGAAGCACATGAAAACATGTTCAACAAGATTAACAAACATATGAAAAGATTAACACCATTAGCTATGAAGTGAATTATCATAATGGTTTTATTTGTACAGTTTGAGTATCCTTTATCCAAAATGCTTAGGACACAGTATCCAAAATTGCTTAGGTAGTGTACTGGATTTCAGGCTTTGGAATATTTACACATATATAATGAGATATCATAGCAACAAGACTAAAGTTGGGGTTATGAATCTCATTTATGTTCATGTATACCTTTTACATAGTCTGAAGGTAATTTTATAGACTAATTTTAGTGCACCTGCATTTTGACTATGATTCGGCACAGAAGTCAAGTGTGGAATTCTCCACTGTGGCATCGTGTTGGTACTCAAGAATTTTTAATTTTGGAGCACTATGAATTTCAATTTTCAGATTTAGGGATGGTGAACCTACACTAGCCCAAAGTACAAACAACCTAGATGCCCTTCAACAGATGGACAGTTAAATGAACTACAGAATATTCACACCATGAACTACTACTGAATAATTAAAAGAATGAATGCTAATAAATGCCATAACTTGGAGGGATTTTGAGATAATTATGGTAAGTCAAAAAAGTTAAACCCAAAAGATCAAACAATATATGATTCCATTTTCATAATATTCTTGAAATAAAATTAAAGAAATGGAAAATGGATTAATGATTCCTAGAGGCATAATTCAAAGTAGAGAATGAAACAGGAGGAGGTAGGTTGGGCCACAAAGGATAAGAAAGTTATTCTTATGGTGTTGCAAGTATTCTGAACTTGACTTATCAATACCAATACCTGCTTGTGATGGTATGCTATAGATTTACAAGAAGTTATCATTGGAGGAAACTATAGAAAAGATATATAGAATATCTCTGTATTATTTCTTACAATTAGATGTGAGACTACAATTATCTCAAAATAAGTTTAATTGAAAAAGTATTTGTTACATGTGTATCATATTTATATTTGCCTAAAATTTTCTTTAGTTTATACATACTGAAAAAATATTTGTTTATTTCTATAGCATAGGAAAAAACTGCTAATCACCTGAGGTATCAAAAAAATAAATGGACTTCCCTCAGAAAAAAATGAGTATTCTCTATAAAATTGTTTAAAATAGACTACATTTACGGGAGTTACTTCATTGACAATAGACATAATTAGGTAATCTACAAGGCAACATGAAGGACTTAAAGATAACATCAATTTTAATGATTATATATGGTTCTATTCAATAAATATTTTACCTGTCCACAATAAAGGAATACTAGCCTATCAAAGTCATTTCTAGAATATACTGATTTTGAGTTTACTTTTAAATGCACACTGCTACATTTTACAATGATGAACAACTGTTTAATTTCTTATACATATTAATCACAAAATAAATAAAATTCTACACCTGGGATAATAGTTTTAAAAATTCTAAGTATATAAATTACCTGCAAACAGAACACTGCCGCTGAGGCTGTAGAGCAGTGAACATGACAATCATAGAATAGTTTCGTGGTGGTGCCTTTATAAATTTTCGGAATTTATCACCATTCATTCGGAAGATTGAGCGCCTAGAACTCCATTCCATCAGCTGTTCTACTTTTTCAGCCAAAAGATTCTGTAATTAAACACAGGAATTAAATTTACACAGGGTTACAATTCTTCAGTTTGAAATATAAACTGATGACACTGAGAATATATTTTATCATAAATTATTTTCCATTCAAAATCCTTCTTTTGGTGAATATATTCATTGTTATTGATCAGATTGCATAAAATATTTCATTTTACTTTTCCTAATGATTTCAAAAGTCTAAAAAAGATACTAAAAACAATCAATTTCTGGCTTCCATAAAGATGCCACAGACATACATTTTCCTAATTTCCCACTACACAGAGCTAAAAAAATCTGTTAATTATGCATAAAACTAACAAACATAGAAGATTGTAAAAGGTATAGAGAAGGCAGACTAGACTGAAAAATGATATAGTGTTGGGTCCCTGGGTTTCTTTTGGCCTCATATTTCCCAGACCAGTTGCTGGAGAAGTCGCCAATTCTAAAATGTGAATGGGTACTGACAAAAAAAAAAAAAAAAAAAAAAAATTCCTCAGGTAAAGCTTGCTCTGCTCTCTTACCCAAAGACAAGGAAAACAGCAGCCTAGAAGGATAAAAATAACTGGTCTACTCCAGCCAAACACCAATCAATCATTCATTCAATCAATCAGCAGAAATAACTGTGGTCTCATTACTACCCTTACTAGCAAAGCCTAAAAGGGAAGCCTACACTTAACTACAAATTTCTCTTTAAACATTTGCATACAAGGGTATAGAAAAAACTCACAAAGTACAAAAAAAGTACTGATTAATATAAGGCCGAAAACAAGAAAAATTAATCTACTGTGATAAAAGTCAGAAGAGTGAATAATATGCACCTGGCAGAGAAACAGTGGGGAGGTCCAGTGGCTGGGAGACAAAACAATTTTCTAGGTTGGGGCACTAGTCACACCCTGTTCAGATGGGGCAGAGGGGAGAAGTAGTACTCTAACTTCTGTAGAGAAGGCTCTTATCTTTTGATCATTCATTTTACCTTAAAAAGTCTAAGAAAGAACTCTATAGTGTTGTATTTCTCTAAGAAAAATTCTCTGCCCTTGCAAAATCAAGCAAGTATCAGTGATCAGGAGAGAGGCTTGAATTGTGCTGTTTAAGCAAGCTCCACTACTGAATTCAGGAAACATGTGCTCTCTTTCTCTTCCCTCTCAATTAGAGTAGTGATGGTGGCTCCCCATGAATCATTTAGAACCTGGGCATGAATATAAGGAGAGAGATGGAAACACAGGCATCTTACCCTGTGTTAGAGGAAAAGACCTGCTGAAATGCTGTGTAACCACCGGAGCAAATGAGAAAGATAAATCAAGAGGAATGGAAGGGCAAGGAGGAGGAAGAATAATTTGGCCAAAGAGCAGAGTGCTCAAATTAGTAATTTGGTAGAAATGGAACATTCAGATAAGCATACAATCGCATACTAACTATATGAAAAAGAAAATTTATGGCTAATTACTAGGGTAATTACTAGTTTTTAAAACAACATAATTTTTTTTAAAGGCAAGAACTAAAATTGACCCTAAAGTCAAAACAAACTAATTACTCAGATTTAGTTATATTTAACTGTCAGGGTGTTAATTCTGCCTGTTAACATACTATATTTTCACTAGGAAAATAATCATCTTAATAAAGTGAAATAAAGGTTATTTTAGAAGACATTGTTCTTTCTCATTAAAATACCCCAAACAACTGAGGACTTCACAGAAGGACTTTTACTAACTGTTCTTAGTTTTATATCTGAGAAAAAGCAAGGGTATTTTCCATGTTAAGAATGATTGACAGAAAACTGGTACATGTTTAATAGGATTTGCTATTAAAAAATAACTATTATACATAACTAAATTACTGTTATGTACTATTACTCCGCAAGCCAATATAATATCTATACATTCTTAGATATATTCAACATAAATACAAACTTCATATTTTAAATATACAAGAATTGTGATCATTGATGCAAAGACAGAATGTCCAGACTGAAAGCTGAGCAGTCATCCTTTAATAAAGGGAGAAGGAAACATGTTAGAAATAATATAATTCCTAGAGTACTTAGTATAGTTTTCTCATTAAATACATTCACACACAATACACACCACTCTGAATTCCTACAATAATCTAACACACACACACACACACACACACACACACACACACACCCCACTCTGAATTCCTACAATAATCTGTTTAAAAACACACACATAATTGCACCAATATGATCTATCAAAGCATAAAATGGCACACTGGGTCAAAGATTTTACTCACAAGTTATCAAACAAGCCAACCATAATTTCATGGAGGCTAGAAGAAACAGAATCCTGAATTAGAACTATTTCTTATGGCACAAAAGTCAACATGAGCTTCATGTTGTCAATTACATTCCAAGGGGACAGTGTGGAGTAGCCTGGGTGAATGATGCACCAGTATGATTTTATGTCACAGCTGAAGAACTTATTAGGAAACCCCATTATCTCCCTCTACAAAGGCTTTGTATAACAATAATCCAACACAAAACATGTTAATGCTTGTGCTCTGAAAATCTGCAGAAACATGAGGGATCCACGGAGAATTGTCTCGCAACAGTGTTAAGGGGGGTTTCTTTAAAACACATAATTTGAAAACATAATCTTAAAACGAAAAAAGAAAAAAAAAACTCAAACACTAAGTATAGGTTGTTCTGCTATGTATGCTTGAAATATACACACATTTTTTCAAAAACAACTAACCTCTGAGTGGTAGAGGTATAATTGGCTTCTGAGACAACACTATATTTGGCTAAGAAAAACATCCACCCATCCCAAAGTAGCTTTGGCAGATTTTGATTAGTTTTAGATTTTCCTTCAAGGTTTCAAGACTTCAAAGACAAGATCTAGCAAACACAAAATACAATATCCACCTATTTTACAAGATTTGCCCATGTGCTTCTATTCCACCAAAACCTGTGCTAACCAGAATGAAGGTGAACAAGTCTGGCATTCCTCTTTGCCAAGTGCATTCACCTATAAAGTAATAGTAAGCTTATTTACCAGACTGATCACCAGTGAAAATTCCTCAGTGAGGTAAATATTTCTTATTTAAGTGACAAGAGAATAAATATAGCTGCTTTTAAAAACCAAACAAAATAAAACAATGCATAGTCAAAACTTAACTGAATTCCTTTTTATATTACACTTTCAGTTAATACACAGTTAAAATATTCCTTTAGAATTGCTATAAATTTTAGGGTACGTAATCATGTTTAAGTATCAAAAATCTGTGTAAAAATGTAACCTTTACACAATTATGTCTTGAAAAGGGTAGAAGTCCTATTACATTGTTTTCCCATTACAGATAATCTAGAAAATATCTTTTCAAAGAAAATGTCCATCAGTCTGCATTGTCCAACAGATCTAATATTGATATTTTTGATTACTGTGACAACACTGCCAAAAAACATTATCAGTGTGAGATTCCAAAAGCTATCTGCAATGTATTAACGTATTAGAATGTGAGATTCATGATCCCCTTACAAGATTCAAGCATTCATTCCATTTATTTTTTCTTTCTTGTGTACATGCATGTATACACTTCAATCTTAGTAAGTGAAAATGGTATCTCAATGTTTTAATGAGCAGGTTTTTTTCTGGCAAAATTGAAAAATTTCCAAAATCCTTCATTTAATCTCTATTACCTCAAGTCCTTTATCATTACACACAAACATAATTAAAATCAACTTGTACATCAGAAAAGATAAAAATATCTTTCTAGACTAATCAGAAAGAAAATTGTATCAGAAAAACATTTTTTCTCTTCTAAATCTTACTTTTGTTTATAAGTGAAACAAGGAAAAGCACAGGGTAAAATACATGAGAGAATTAATGTCTGTGTGTGTGTGTGTGTGTGTATATATAGTTTATACATATAAGCAATATTTATAAATATAAAAATATATATGACAAATGTAAATTATAACTAGAATGAGATATCAATATGTATCTTTTAGAGTAGCCAGGAAAAAAACAGAAATAATAAATGAGTAAATAAATATATAAATTTATAATACATATTTTATTATACTTTTTAATTATTTGTTTAAAAAAGCACAGTTCTTTGAAAGAGGAAAAACAAATCTACTTTCTAGCACCACAATGAATCTCAAATAATTGTACATTTGGAAGCGAAATCTCATTCCTAATTTCTCTTATTATCCTAACTGCCTATTCAAGTTTTTCTTAATCTGATTCTATATACCAGATGAGTATATCAGACAAATTCACACAAAAATTTCTTGTGAATTTTAATCATATTCCAAAACGTAGTATCTCAGGAAATGTATTCCGTCTCATGAACATGGTGGTAAGAGCCATGACTATGCATGTTCAAACCCATAGAAATATACAAAACAAAAATATATTTTATTGTACATAGGCTTTTTAAAAACATTTAACAAGAACTGGAGTGGGGCTTGCCAAAATGAAACATAAGCCTTAACAAATGATCCTGACTGTACTAAAAGTCAATATCATAACTTTGGAAAACAGCATTTGATTTGATGTTCTTAAAGAGAAAAAAGAACTGTACAGGGGCTGCTGTTGTAGCTCAGTGGTAGGTGTGGGCACTGGGTTTGATCCTCAGCACTACATTAAAAAAAAAAAATGAAGATCTGTCCATCTACACTAAAAAAAATTTTTTTAAAAAGAACACACAAAAAACACACTTAGGGCTATTTTGTTTCTTACAGAGGTATGGATTCACACACCTCTTATTCCATGAGTACATCAGTATTTAACAAATAAGTAAATGCCAGATAAGGAGTGCCAGATTTATCATTTTCAGAAAAGAATTTACAAATAAGGAAGGTGAAGATAAATCCTATGCTTCGGACAGATGTTGGATGAATCCCTATCAGTTGTGGCTTTTAAAATAGAAACATGTATATCTACATTTTGCAAATAGAGAAATAAATATCAACCTGCATGGATGAATGAATTTTTATACATCTATTTCCTAGCCCTGTCTGCTGACAGAGCTGAGGAACAATGGGACACCAACAGCGATAACCAGACTTAACATTTAAGACCTTGGTTTCTAAGTATCATTCCTCATTAAAAGGAAATAAGTTGATCAGACAAAGGGGAATAAAGGATTTTAAGCCTAGGTGAAATTCTGAGGAGAAACTGAATGCTAACATAGTCCCCAAGATGTTTATTAATTATGAAGTTTAAAAAAGTACTGTGATGGTGGAGAAACCCAGTAAGCATTACCTTACCCAAATAAACAGTCTTAACAATACCAGTAATGAGACCTATCAACCTTATGCACTCCTTAGCATGATCTACTGGTAAGGACAGATGACCTGGATAGAGTTCCTTCCCAAAATGCCTAACTGCAATCTAACCATGAGAAAATATTAAAGAAAGCCAAATGCAGTGACACTATACAAAATAACTGACCAGTCTTCTTTGAAGTTGCTGAATTCATGCAAAAGAGAAAGGAAAGACTGAGAAACTGTCACAGATTAGAGAAGACTAAGATTACATGACAACTATTGCAACATGGTACCCTGGATTGGATCCCAGAACAGGGAAATTACATTAGTGGAAAACTAGTAAAACTGAAATATGGACTACAGGTTAGTTAATAATGAACCAATGTTGATTATTATTTTTGTTTTTTTACTTTATTTTTCCAAAGTTTTTATTGGTGCATTAAGGTTTATATAATGGTGGGATTTATAGTTACATATTAATACATGTACATAATACTTATTTTTAACCACTGTGTATTGTTAACCTTGAGAAAAGTGTAATTAAAGGCAAATGGTTGATCCATAACTCTGAGTCTTAAATTATTTCATAATGTAAAACAAAGGCCTGTAATATAAAACCACACTATTTCCATCAACTTTTTAATACGCAAAATTTTAACTACTTGTTTTTCTAAGTTGGGATGAAAACTTCCATGCTACTACAAATTCAGATAGGATATTACAGTTTAGCATTGCTTTAAAATGGCAAGTTTTAAAACAGTTCTGGAAAACTTAAGAAGTATTATGTTGGCTGGTTGCTTCCGGCTTCACTAGACAAAGTAACAAAGGAGAATAATGAGCTCAGAATTTCATTTTCTCAGCTGCAGACACACATAACTAACTTGAAAGCTGCTAAGTGTGTTCTGAAGGAGATTCTTCGCTCTTGTAGTCATAGGGCTGAGGTTGCTGAAAACCAAACACAAACCCTCATACTGCAATTGGCTAAATTAAGACAAAAGTTTAACTCTGAGCCTGGAAAGGTGTCAGTGGTTAAAATGAAAGCACTGATGGGAAAAGAATGGGATCCTGCAAGTTGGGATGGGGACATCTGGAAAGAGCCTGAAGGAACTGGGGACATTGAACTCCCATATCCTGATGAGTTTATTTTGCCAGAAGTTGTTCAGTCCCCACCCTTAGCCATGACTGAAGCATCCCTACCCCCCTGATTTGGTTACAGCCACTGCTGAGTGCCCAATTTGCCAGCAGCAGAAACCAACACTAAGCCCCCAATATGGCATCATTCCCCAGGGAGATCAGCCAGCAACCTGGTGGCAGGCTGATTATATTAGACCACTTCCATCATGGAAGGGGCAGCGGTTTGTTCTTACTGGAATAGACACTTATTCTGGGTATGGATTTGCCTTCCCTGCATGTAGAGCTTCAGCCAAAACAACCACCCAAGGACTTACAGAATGCATTATCCATCATCATGTATTCTGCACAGCATTGCTTCAGGCCAAGGAACTCACTTCACAGCCAAAAAAGGCTCATGTTCATGAGATTCACTGGTCTTACCATGTCCCCCACCATCCTGAAGCAGCTGGTTTCAAAGAACAATGGAATGGACTCTTGAAGATGCAGTTACAGCACCAGCTAGGTGGCAGTAACTTGTAAGCCTGGGGCAAAGTTCTTCAGAAGGCTGTCTATACTCTGAATCAGTGTCCATTATATGGTATTGTCTCTCCTATTTCTAGAATTCATGGGTCCAGGAATCAAAAGGTAGAAACAGGAATGGTACCACTCACCATTACCCCTAGTAACCCACTAGGAGTTTTTCTTTCTGTCCTTACAATCTTATACTCTGCAGGCCTAGAAGTCTTAGTTCCAGAGGGACGAATGTGTCTGCCAGAAGATACAACAATGATTTCATTAAACTAGAAGTTAAGACTTCCCCCTGACCACTTTGGGCTCCTCACGCCTCTGAGTCAATAGGCTGTTATGGTGCTGGTGGGAGTGACTGACGCAGATTACCAAGGGGGCACTGGAATGTTATTCAACAACGGAGGTAAGGACTCTTGGAGTGCAGGAGATACCTCAGGGCATCTCTTGGTATTACCCTGTCCTGTTATTAAGGTCAATGGGAAACTACAACAACCCAATCCTGGTAAGAGGACAAATGTCTCAGACCCTTCAGGAATGAAGGTGAGGGTCACATCTCCAGGTAAAATGCCAAGACCTGCTGAAGTGGTTGCTGAAGGTACAGGGAATACAGAATGGGTAGTAGAAGGTAGTCATAAATACCAACTATGGCCATGTGACCAGTTACAGAAATGAGGATTGTAAATGCCATGGATATTTCTTCTCTATTCCACTAATATATTTATGCATACTTACACATACATTAAGAGGAAATGTTTTGTTACTCTCCAGTTATTCATCATATAATGTAGTATTGATTGACAATATCAGTAATGTTCCTGTTTTTTTCTATTATGGGAAGAGAACCAGTATGTTTTTGGTTGTAGGAAGGATGGAATTTATGTTATGTTAGGTGGAATTATGAACTGTTAATGTGTTGATTTGGAGATTAAGCATGATGTAAAGAGTCATGTTTGGATATCAGCTTGACAAGGGGTGGACTTGTAATGGTTAACTTGAATTGTCAACTTGATTGGATTAAGAGATGCCAATGGTTAAGAGGTTTCTGGGCATGTCAATGATGGTGTGTCTATAAATGACGGGAATGTGGGATAGTGAACTAAACTGGAGGACCCTTCCTAAGTGTGGGCAGCACTGCCCAGTAGGATGGTGGCTTGGATGGAATAAAAGTTGGAAGAACAAGGAAGCAGATACAAATGCAAGCCCGACTCTTCTTGAACAGGTTCTTGATTGCTGCTTCAACCATCTGAGGATATCAGACTCTCGCTTCTTCACTCTTACAAAGTGGACTCTGCAGTGATTCTCAGGGAGTTTCCAGAAGCCTTGGTCTCAGACTAGGGTGGCACTGTTGATCCGTCTTGTTCTGGGGCTTTCGCCTCCTGGACTGCACAGCTACTGGTTTTTCCAGCTCTCTAGCCTGCAGACGGCCATTATGAACTATTCAGCTTCTGGTCGTGTAAGCCAATAAAATAAATCCCCTTTTTATCATCATACTTCCGGTTGATTCTGTTCCTCTAGAGAACCCTAACACTGTATTAATGAGTTAATATGTGGAAATTTCAACATAGTATCTTACAAATGATAAAAGCACTCAAATTTTCTTCCCTTTCCCTTCAGCTCAAACTGTTAGCAACACTAACAGAGAATGTGTTAAGTGAACATTTTTAGTGGGAAGTTTTGTTTTTTTTTAATCTCACTAATATTTCAATCTCAGTCTGAGGACTAACCACAATTCAAACATTGTTCTGAATTCATAAATGAGATTTATGAAATACCTGCTATGTAACAAGAAGCACTGTGCTAAATGTTTTGGAAAATGAGAGATTGTAAGATAGATGCTATTCTCAAGGTATATGGCAAACAAGTTCTAGCACTAAAAGAAGATATGTTGCGTATATTATTAACTGGGTGACAGCTATAGTTTTGTTCTTAAGTAAATGGTTTACCACTAACTCAGGAAAGAATGGCAATGATGTTATTTCTGTGAATGCTAAAAGATTGATAGTAGCTGTTTTTAATTCAAAGTAAATTTTGAAATCCACACTGGCCTATGTCAGTGAAGAGTGTGTAAAAACTGCCTTTGTCCACTACTGGAACAAGGATGAGAAATAGGCACACAGGTTACATAAATCTATCATATCATAAAAGAATTAAGAAGTCTATAACTTAGAATCCTCAAGAAAGAAGAAATCCTATGCTTGTGACCTCATAAAGAAAAAAAACTAGCTGATCTCATACATAAACAAAGTTAACAATCAGTCATATTAACTACAGATGCTATTTTAGTCAACTTTTTCACTTCTGTGATCAAAAAGACTTTACAAGAACAATTAGAGAAGGAAAAGTTCATTTGGGGGCTCACGGTTTCAGAGGTCTCAGTCCATAGAGAGCCAGTTCTAGGCAGAACAACACGGCAGAAGGGTGTGGTGGAGGAAAGCAGAGGGGAATATGGCAGCAAGAAGCAGAGAGATAGACTAGAGAGAGAGAGAGGAGAGAAAAGAGAGAGCAGAGAGAGGGGAGTGGGGGGAAGAGAGAGACAGGCAAAGGTAGAGACAGACTCCACTCACCAAGGGCAAAATATATATCCCAAAACTCAAATGCATACCCCCAATGATCTACCTTCTTCAGCCACACCCTACCTGCCTACAGTTAGCCCCCAGTTAATCCTTATCATGAGATTAATGCGCTGATTAGGTTAAGGCTCTCATACCCCAATCATTCCACCTCTAAACCTTCTTGCATTGTCTCACATATAAGCTTGTGGGGTACACCTAATATTTCAGCCATAACAAATGCCCACTCCTCTTTCTTATCTCTTTCCTATATTTTTATCTTAAAACTTTTAATGAAAACAGATTCTATGGTATTTCAGTTTAATAAACAAATTGGCATAATATATATGCCAGACATCACTCAATTTTTTCTCAATTCATGTTTTTTAGTAATAAAATCAATTCACACCAAATGTACAATAAATTGTAGATTTATTAAATAACATGCAATAGAAATACTCATTCCAAAGTGAAGCTTAAACAGAAAAAGATCTCAGTAATCTAATATTTTTAAACTCATGTTTCATTGACTCCACCATGTTAAACCTAGATACCTTTTAATGATAAGACATACCAAAGACAACTTTGGTATGTCTACCAAATGTAGTCTCATGTCATAAATAAAGACAGTATCTGCCAGATATTATACTTCTATTTATCAATCACCTGCATCAAACTTACTCTGATACTCTACCACTTGTTTACAATAATTCATTGGTTGTAGATTTTGAATAAGAATGAGATGTACATATATTAAAGGTATCTATAGTACAAACCTTTTTGTTTCTCCCTGCATTTTACTGCAGTCTCTGAGAGGAAAATATACTTTTCAGACTTTAATATTTAAAGGATTTGGTTAAATCCCAATGACAAACCATATGGAAGCAGACAGATGCATATCATTTTGCATTTGGGAGAAAAGCTATTTTCAAATTCTCAGATTATTTGATCTTAAAAATCCTTATTCACTTTTTTTCTCCCTCAGGACTGGAAAATGAACCTGGAGGCACTCTACTACTGAACTGAACTACATCCCCATTGCTTTTTTTTTTTTTTTTTTTTTTTTTTTAATTTTCAGACAGTTTCTTTTTTTATTGGCCCATATTTTTTAAAATTAATTTCATGTGGATGCATGATGGTGAGATTCACTTTGTTATATTCATATATGTACACAGGAAAGTTATGTCAGACTCATTCCATTGTCTTCCTATCCCTCTTCCCTTCCCTTCATTCCTATTTGTTTACTCCACTGAACTTCCACTGTTTTTTGTTTTTTTTATCCCAACTCAACACCTGGTTTTGCTAAATTGTTGAGATTGAACTAAAACTCATGATCCTCTAGCCTTTTTCACAAGCAGCTATGATTACAGGTGTGCACCACTCTGATCAGCCAAAAAAAAAAATTCTTACTCATATTTCTTAATATTACACCATTATTCTCAGAATTGAATAAAATATAAAGAGCAATTAATGTTTCCTTACACACCAAAATATCAGAGACTAAGAACTATACCTCCTCACCTTCATGAGGAACTGACTGTTACTAAAGATCACCAATACTCTTAAAGGCAGCCAGAAGACCACAAGGAGCTAAACGATAAGAGACACAAATCATTTTAACAGAAAAAATGAAAGGTACACAACAATCATGCCATATAGAGGGCAGAGACTTAACAAAAAGTCAGTTTAATAAGAATTAAGCAAATCATGGTATCACTATAGGAAATGTAATCTATACTCCATCAAAATCTCAAGCATCAATATATTCAAATCTAAAAAGAAATTCAAAATACATTAAGTAAATCATAAGGAAAGTTCTTTAATGTATTTAATATCTAAAAGAGGATAATATTCCAAAATTAAAGAAAATAATGTTGGAAAATGCCAGACCAATTCCACCACCCAAAAGATCCTAAAGATATTCTGCCTGTCTAAATAGGTTTAAAAAAAAGTTTGGCAAGGGCACAAGGGTATCCAAAAGTGTGGATGATAGTATGGTCTTTTATATAAACAAGTTTTCAAGTCAAACATAACAAAAACAGTAACTAAATTGGGATCTAAAGAAGAAATGGAGAAATTATTTGAGAAAAGACGTATTCAGACAGTCAGGCTTTCTTTTTAAAAATGTAAATTCCTTTAAAAAGGGATTTCTTACTTCAATTTTGTCATGTTCTCTATGCTCTTTATTTCTAGTTCAAAAGCTAATTTATATATATATATGTAATATATACATTTGTACACACACACACACACACACACACAAAGAAGTAAATAGTGAGGCATAGTAAACACTTATAATACCAGTTATTCACTATTCAGGAGGCTAAAGGAGAACCAATAGGGCCCTGGAGTTGGAGGTCAACCTGGCAACATAAGCAAGACCCTGCCTCCAAAAAAAAAAGAACTTGTTTCCAAATTTGCATACATATTTCATTTATCAACATAACTGCCATAACCTTAAGAACTTAAGAATTACCATGACCAAATTTTTTTAGTGGTTCTTTTTTAGTTATACATGACAATAGAATTCATTTGACATTAATTATACAAGCATGAAATATATGTAGTTCTAATTCAGACCCAGTCCCTCTCCTTCCCCTTCCCTCTTCCCACACTCTGCTCCATTTCCTCAATTTCCATCTTTCTGCCATTTACCCATAGCTATTTTTAATTAATTTCTTGTGCATATAAACAATGGTGAGATTCACTGTGGTATATTCATATGTGAACACAGGAAAGTTATGTCAGATTCATTCCACCATCTTTCCTTTTCTTATCCTCCCTCCCTTTACTTCATTGCCTGTGGTCTACCCCACTGAACTTTTATTTTTCTCCTAACCCCATTAAGGGTTTGCTTCAACATATCAAAAGAAACATCTGACCTTTGACTTTTTAAGATTGGCTTATTTCACTTAGTATGATAGTCTCTAGATTCATACATTTACTGGCAAATGTCATAAAGTCATTCTTCTTTTTGACAGAATAATATTCCACTGGGTATATAAACCACATTTTCTTTCTCCATTCATCTGTTGAAGCTAGGTTGGCTCCATAGCTTAGCTACTGTGAATTGAGCTGCTATAAACTATGATGTGGCTGCATCACTACAGTAAGCTGATTTTAAATCCTTTGGATACATACCAAGGAGTGGGATTACTGGATCAAATGGTAGTTCCATTCCAAGTTTTCTGAGGAATCTTTGTAGTGCTTCCCGGAAAGGTTACACAAGTTTGCAGCCCCACCAGCAATGTATGAAACCCACATCCTCGCCAATATTTATTCTTACTTATATTTTTGATAACTGCCATTCTGACCAGAGTGAGAAGAAATCTCAGTGTACTTTTAATCTTCATTGCTCTAATTCCTAGAGATATTGAACTATTTTTTCATGTATTCATTGACCATATTTCTACTTTTGAGAAGTGTCTATTTAGTTCCTTTGCCCATTGGGTTATTTGGATTTTTTAGTGTTTTCTGAGATCTTTGTATATCCTGAATATTAAACTCCTGAGGTGCAAAGATTTTCTCCCATTCTGTAACCTCTCTCTTTGTGCTCATGATTCTTTCTTTTGCTGTGAAGAAACTTTTTAATTTGATGCCATCCTATTTATTGAGTCTTGATTTTTTTTTTTCTTGTACTTTAGGAGTGCTATTAAAGAAGTGGGTTCCTGTGCTGACATGTTGGATCTACATTTCTTCCAGCACTTGCGGGGTTCTGGCCTGATTCATAGGTCTTTGATCCACTTTGAGTTGATTTTTTAAAAATTAATTTTTTTATATATTCTCTTTTTAGTTATACATGTCAGTAGAGTTTCATTCAGGGTGAGAGAGAGATTCTTCTACATATGGCTTTCCAGTTTTCCAGCACCATTGTTAAAAAGGTAATCTTTTCTCAAATGTATGCTTTTAGCATCTTTAACTAGTATGACATGGGTTTCTTTCTGTTTTCTATTCTTCCCATTGGTCTTCATGTCTGTTTTTGAGCCAATGTCATGCCATTTTTGTTACTATAGTGCTGTTGTATAAAGGTCTGGGATTGTGATGCCTCCTCCTCTGTTTCTCTCACAAAGGATTGCTTTGGTTATTCTGGACCTCTTATTTTTCCAAATGAATTTCATGAATGACTGCTTTTTCTATTTCTATTAGAATTTTGATGAGAATTGCATTGAATCTGTAGAGTGCTTTTGGTAGTATGGCCACTTTGACAATATTAATTCAAATTTTAAATTATTATTTCAAAGATGAAATATCAACCTAGAATTTCATTTACAAAAATAAATAAATGCAATACATTTGTATAAACATATCAATATAAATTCTACCCCCCAAAATAAGAATTTTTGTTCCATGAGAAATTTAACCATCCTCCAGTAGTAATAAATTTTAAAATATCATCCAGCATTTTGAAATGTTCAGTATTTGATATGAGTGGTGATAACAAGATTAGACTAATGAATATACAGAATTACATGAATTTAGGTATACCAGGAAATAAATCTCTAATATCTAAAATGCAAGGCCCCACACAAAAACAGCAATATAAAATACATTAAACTGATAATAGTTACTTATTAAGCATACCTTCCTTAACATACCCAAAGTAATTCAAGAGAAAGAAGTTTAAATATAGTTATGACATAAATATAAAAAAATAATAGAAAATAAAGACTATATTAGGCTGGGCACAGTGGAGCATGCCTGTAATCTCATCAGCTCAGGAGGCTGAGGCAGGAGAAGTGCAAGGCCAGCCTCAGCCATTTAGTGAGGCCCAAAGCAACTGAGTGAAACCCTACCTCTAAATAAAACACACATAGGGCTGGGATGTGGCTCAGTGGTTAAGCCCCCCTGGGTTCAATCCCTGGTACCAAAAAAAGAAAATAATAATAGTAAAGAGACTATATTAGTACAATGAAATATTACAGACTACAATGACACGTGTGATCTGCAGCTAGAAAAATTTTATCCTAACAGAAAGAGGAAACATAGAAGTTAACATGTTTATACTAATTACAACTACACACCCACACCACACAAAAAAAATCTGTGTAGGTCATAAAGCCATGCAAATAGCTGAAACCAGACTCCTGAAGTATTGGAAGTTTTTCTATTTTATTTTTATTATAAAGTAATAAGGTCTTATAAAAATGTGGGTTGTCCTTTGACTATTCTTCACTCTCAAAATGCTTGAGTACAATACCTTCCTATAAAAAGACATCATTAGGATAAAGACCATATTCTCTCTGAAGGATCAAAATATGAAGTCATTTCAATCAGGAAGAGTAATAAAATGGGATGAATGAGCATTCTATTTTTATTCTACCGCTGCATTAGCTTCTGTCACTTTTTTCCTGAATTCTTTCATATCCTTCTGTTGAACAGTCACTATTGTGTGAATAAATACTCCATTTAAAAAAACAGGTACCAGATACAAAGAATCACAGCACCTGTTAAGAGCAGTGAAGAAATTTTACTTGCAGCTGTACATAGCCATCTGGTCTTACTCTCTTGGGAACACAAATTCAGGCATGATGACCATTACCAATGTAAATGAGTGCCACATGCAACCTATGATGATAATATATTGTATCATAAAATGATCTGCACTGCTCCAGAAGTCAATGTATGCAACTGTGCACTGTAAATAGCAACATACATGCTATAGCCAAAAAAGTTTTACTTCAAGGATATGGAAAAATAAAAATAATAACTATTCATAAGTTGAGAAATTGAGAGATAATTTTTCAGTAAGCTTATTCTTGTCATATAAAAGTCTGTAATGGTTAAATTATTAAAAGCAAGAAAAATGAAATAGAATCCAACAAAAACAAGAGCAAAGCTTCAAACATACTTAAAAAGTTTCCCAATGCTTTTTTCATCAACTTAAGTAGAATTGTGTCTACCAAAATTACTTCCAGGGGAATAAATGGCAGGGGAGGAAGTCCAATTTTCAGGGTAGAACAAAATATTTGCTTTGGTTATTTTATACAAAAGATATACAATCAAAAGTATCACAGCTACCTACTAATTGCAATCTGTACTGCTCCCAGAAGCACTAAAATCTCCTAGGAAACCTTTTACATGGAACGTAATGTGGAAGATATATTAGAGACAATATTCTAACATCATGCCCCAGGATAGACTCAAATACCAGCTCCCATTCCATTTATCACTATAGTATAAATAACCATTTCATCTTGAAATGTATTATTTATAATAAGTACAAAAATAATGTAAGGCAAAAAATTAATAAATTCAGTACACATTGGACTCTCATGGAGAAGGAAACTCCTTAAGGATAAAATCTAACAAGAGATGAATCAATTCAGGAAAGGAGAAACTATGGATAAAAATCAATGAAGAGGTGAATTGAAATAAAGAACTCAGAAAATAAGCTATGGAGTAGAATATTAAATGTTAAGTATAATGCTCACTGAATACAAACACATTTAAATATAAAACCAACTACTCTAGCAATTAGTTACAGACAATCTTGCCATCTTGGTTTGCCTTGGAAGCCTCAAACTGCAAACTGCACTTGATATCCCTCCTAGCTATTAATAATAACACGTCCTCTTACTCTCTCAAAAATGTTAATTTGAGTAAGTTATATGGTCATTTGAGATTTGATGCATTAGTTTCCAAATTTAGAGCAATTTATCAAATATTTACTGGAGTGGAAGGAAACTAGGGAGTTAAAATGTTATTTTATAAGAGTAGTTTTTAAGAGTTGACTATTTTCAGCTACTTATCAGCTTCTATCACTAAATTATAAATTTAATAAATTATAAATTTATAAATTATAAATTCAGAAAGCTCAGAACTATGACTGTGTTCTTCACTGCACCTGCAATGACCAGATAGTTCCTGCCTCATAAACAAATATTTGTAAAACTAACTAAAATTCCAAAATTTACTAACAATGCTGAAACAAGACTAGTACAGTTCTCTCAGGGGTGACATATTTCTTTGGGTCAGACAACCTATCCTAATCACTTGTGGCAAAAGAACTACTCCTTTTAAAACACTTGCTATTATAATCAGAGTCAACAGCCTAGATGAAAACAGATCATTAAAACTTGGAAGTAGTCTTCACATACAATACCATGTTTAGTGGTAATACTCAGTGGGTAAACTATTATAAAAACATCATAATTTAATAAATAAATATGCTCTATTGGAAATAGCAGTGGAAAATATTTAAAAACATACCATGGGACATAATATGGATATATGCTGATGAAAGCAATACATATATAAAAGTAATACACTTTAAGACCTATAGAATTTAAAGATGTGTATCCTGTAATACAGTCATACTATCTCTAGGAATTTATTATAAAGAAATAAGACAATATGGATATGTTTATTTAAAGAATATTCACCACAGCACTATTTATAATTGCAAATATTTGGAAATAATATTTGTGCCTACAAAAGAGTTTGGTTAGATCATAATACAGTACATAAAATACTAATATATTTATTTAACAACACAGTCTTACCTAAAAGGATATTCAAAATTAACTTTATGTAATACAGTAAATGTTATTTATCAGCTGAAAACAATTTTTAAGGCTGTTAACATATCAATTCATAGTTTTAAAATGTATGTGAGTGCCTATTCACTCATTAACATTTTTACATATAAGCTCAATATTTGAAAGGATACATTGATAACTGATAAAGGATACATTGAGAGAAACCATTATCAGTTAATCTAGAGAAGATTATGGAGGTATGTTTATTTCTGCTTTATAAATGTCTATATTACTGAAAGTTTTACCTGTATCATCTTATGAACAATATTAACAACAGTAGGTGTCAATTAGATAGGGACAGTGCAAGAGGTATTCAAAAGATAGTAGTGAACAGTCAAGAAATTTTGATTCCTCTAGGAAGAAACAGAAAATAAAAGTCAGGTACTGACATCAGGAATTGTGTGCCTCTGTGCTACTCCTACACACATCTTCCAATATTTGACTGATTCTATTGTCTTGGAAGCTAAGTTAACTTCAATTTAATTCTTATTTTGGGCTCAAACTGCTGTTTGAGAAAGTGAGGGCATTTCTTTATATTGTAACTTGCACAGTTACTACTACATTCATCTTTATTGACTAAACATCTTAGGTCATTTCAGTAAAAACTGACCTGGAGTATATCTCAGAAGTTCTTCAGTAACAAGAATTTCATCTATCTCTTTAATAAGAAATTGAAGAAAGCAATTCCAGATATTTCAAATCTATTTTAGTGAACCATTAGAAAAAAGAGATACAAGGAATCAAAGTTCAACAAATAAAACAATTTTCCTAGATGTACTTTTGTGCTTGGTTTTTTGTTTGTTCGGTTGGCTGGTGAGTTAGTTGGTTGTTTTTTTGTTTTTTTTTTGGGGGGGGCGGGGAGGGCTTTTTGTTTTGTTTTTGGTTTTGGTGATAAAGATGCCAAAAATGGACAAATTTAGGGCTCTTAAGTTTGGGGGAGCATCTAACCACATTCTGCTACCATAATTATCAAAGACTATTCGAAGGCTTGCTTTTACATTCCAAATTTAAAAAAGCAAAAAGCAAATAAAACCTAAATTTAATTTTTAAATATTAATTCTATAATTATGCAGTTGAGCAACCCATTGGTACCTGGAATACATGAAAGAAAAGCTTTATAATTTCTAACATATCTTGATGCTACTTCTTTTTCATTACAATGTTTATTTCTAACTAAAAAAAAAAACATTTTTTTACTCTGATCATTATTTTAGAAATTTTGAGCACTGTTTTAATTCAGAAAAGTACAAAAAAAAAAAAATAACAAACACTCAAATGTTCACCACTCAGGTTTCTTTATTTGAGATATGCCTGGTTTTTGGTTTGTTTTGTTTAAACATGAAAAATTAAAATATTACACGTACATTTGATCTTCTTTATCCCTTCTTATTTTCCTGTCTCCCACTCAGGAAAAAATACTATTGTTTTCAAATCTGTCTTTATATATGAAGACATACTAAGATCTAACTTTAATTTCACATGGTTTTGATTTGTATAACAAATTTCTGAAATATCATACTGAAACTTTTAATTCAAAATTTCTGTTTCAGAAACCTATTCATGTTGAAGCTAGGCACAGTGGCACACACATGTAATCCTAGCACTCAGGAGGCTGAGGCAAGAGGATTTTTATTTCAAAGCCAGTCTCAGCAACTTAGCGAGACCCTAAGCAACTCAGTGAGACCCTCTCCCAACACAAAATAAAATAAAATAAAATGGCTGGGGATGTGGCTCAGTAGTTAAAGTGTCCCTGGATTCAATCCCCAGTACCAAAAAAAAAAAAAGAAAAGAAAAGAAACTTATGACACATATGAACATATGACACATAAGTATAATTCAATTATTCTCACTGCCACAGAAAACTTCATCATATTTATATACCACATTAAATCTTTCCATTTCTCTTAATAATGGTCACAGGTTTTTTTCTAAATTATTCTTATAAAAGGTTATAATCATTAGTACTGTTCATGAGTGAGACATTCTACAGGGTTCTTAAATTGGGACTCCACAGGTTCCATGATTTATAGTTCAGGAATTCATGTATATTGGAAGGAGAAAGTCTTCATTTTCACAAATTTCTAACTAAAACTTAGCATTTTAGTTTTAAGTAGAAGCACAAAAACAGAATTATCAGTACCTGCTGCTTCATAACCAATAGAAATCATAAATATTTTCCTACTCTATTCCGTTTGTTGCTGATAGCTCAAGATATGGTTTATACTCATTATTCTTTTAAAATTACAATGTTTTTCAGATCTGTTATTAGATTTGTATTACAAAATGAATAAAAATTACTATATTACTTTTTATATGTTGATAACTGCATTTCAATGATTATCTACATATTTTATTTTATGCATTTAAAAATTATTCTGCAAAGAAGTTTACAGAGGTTCCATTTACCAGACTGTGACATATGCCCAAGGCATACAAAGATAAAATAACCAATTATAAGATCTAGCCAAATTGCTTTTCCTGACTAATTACTGTGGTTCCTCAATAATTTTAGAGGATCCATAAATACTGATGATTCCATAGATGCTCAAATGACCCTTAGATAAAATGACACAATATTCGCTTATAACTTCTGTGTATCTTCCCAAGTACCTTAATAAATCATCTCTCAATTACTTACAATACCTAATACAATGTAAATGCTATGTAAATAACGATTATTCTGTAATATTTAGGGAATAACACCAGAAGAAAAAAGTCTGTGCATGTTCAGTACCTACACAATTTTTTTGCATGTTTGCTAGTACAACTAGTTGAATTTGAAAACATGGAACCTACAAATACAGAGGGCTAATTGTATACTAATTTCTACTCTCACTAGCAAGGTAGGAGCTCCCATTTTCTCAGTTATCAATTCCAGCACTGTCAAGATTTTTAAATTTTTTGTAAGGCTGATAAGTAACAAATGGCATCTCAACCGTATAATTTTCTTATCCATGATGATCAATGATACTACATATATTAATATGTTTATTAATCACTCAGGTTTCCACTATATACTTCCTTTTCAGACTATTCATCTATTTTTCAATGAGATGATCGTATTAATTTGTAGTTGTTCTTTATTGGTAATTAATTAGTAATGTAATAATGTAATTATTTACATGTATGGCATCTATCTTCTATGACTTGATATATAAATTCATTTTTTATATCCTCTATCACACCAACTTTTATTATTTAGTATGGTCAAGTTAAATATGTTCCTATACTTTTGGACTTTCCTTGAGTCTTATTTTAAAAACACTTCTCCCCAGGTGCGGTGCTGAACGCCTGTGATCCCAGCGGCTAGGGAGGTTGAGGCAGAAGGATCACGAGTTCAAAGCCAGCCTCAGCAACTACGCAAGACCCTAAGCAACTTAGCGAGACCTTGTCTCTAAATAAAATATAAAAAGGGCTGGCTCAGTTGTTGAGTGCCCCTGGGTGCAATCCCCAGTACCAAAAAATAAAAAGCACTTCTCTACTATGACATCATAAAATACTCTCCTAATGCACTAATTTCATTTACCCTCAAGTTTTTATTTTTGTCTTTTAATTTATGCTAATTCTATTTTCCATGGGTAATTTCTAATGCCTTTTTTCTTTGTATAAAACAAATATAACTAATAACAAGACAAAGATATACATACAATATATACATATGCATATATAAAAATTAATCTTCACAATAACCCAGCAAGAAAGCAAATACCACAATCACATTTATAAAGATTAACTTAGGGACTGGGGATATAGCTCAGTCGGTAGAGTGCCTGCCTCGCAAGCACAAGGCCCTGGGTTCAATCCCCAGCACCACAAAAAAAAAAAAAAAAATAGATTAACTTAGGCTATTTGCAGGTCATAAAGATAGCTTACTTGTACCTGTCTAACTGCTAACGCTATACTACATATCTCAGACCACTGAATTGCTTCCTCCTACTACCAGGAGAAATCACCTTTAAATAAGCTCAAAAATCCTGTTACAATTAGATGTAAAATGTGAGATGCAAAAACTACAGCCTCCTTTATAAATTATGTGCAAATAAAACCTATTATTTTTCATCATGTGTATTAAAATTCATTTAATGTAGGTCTTACCCAGACAAACCATATTATAATCACTTATTTTGTATGCCACAAGATATAATTCTGAATAAACAGCAGAAAATAAAGCACAATAAGCTTACTAGTAAATGAAATCCTATACACATTACAAATTGAAAAAGTAAATGCTGGTTAGTTAATTGTGGAAACTGAAAGGCAAACTATCATATAAATAACTATAAATTTCATGAATAATTTTATTTACATTATAGACAATGCAAGTATATCCAAAGAACTGACACAAAACAAGTTGTAAAATGCAATAAATATGTAGCAAGCTCTACGTAGCATCTAAGTAATATTCACACATATGAAAAAAACTATTTCAGAGGGAAAAATGGCCCCATGCATACAGCAAAATAAAGATATTCCAGCATCATGTGCACACATGTAGAAGTAATTATTTCACTTGCTATATGCTATGACTGGAAAGATACAGTAATTTTATTAGAAATTCACAGCTTAATGACTGGTATAGCTATATGAATAGAAGAAATACAAAATGTTTAACATGTTTTTATTCTCACGGCTAGAAAAATCATCATTCTCAAGATCTGAAATCCCACCATTCCTCAGAAACTCAGGAAATATCTTATTAATCAATAGCTTGCTCTCTCTCTCTCTCTCTCTCTCTCTCTTTTAGAACCAGCATCCCTATCTTTAATATACCACTGTACATTTCTCTACTTTAGCTAAGATTTAGCTTGCATCTAATATGAAATAATCCCCTACTGCCAAAGAACCATAGTTTTTTATAAATGGATAACTTAAAACATCAAATATAAATCTAAATAATTGTGATATTAATCCAGGTTCCACCCTTCAACAGTTGTATGGCCTGTAACTTATTTTTTTACACAAACAAAAAATTCTCCACAGAATGGGACTTGTTTCATTATAACCTTTGGGCTGCCAGTGTCTGCCACTAGGTGGACGTATCACCACTATGCTCATGGTTAGAATCTCTCCTGAGATCCACACAAACCATAAACCTTAGTCCTTCCATCCTTCCTAGAGTATAAATTGGTCACAGAATAGTTCAGGGCAATATTTCGGTTGAGGTGGAGCAAGGGAATGAATTTTATATATACTGCCAAATATAAATATAGACAGCCTCAATAACGAATATAAATACTGCTTATTAAATTAACAGTCATCTTTTGTAAGTTCAGACCTCATCTCTTAAGAATCCTCAGGTAACACACCCACTTGGGCCTGAAAGCCATGGATACCATGAGAATAAATCCCCTGTCTTTTATAAAGTAAACTCATAGCTTAAAGTTCTACAGTGTTATGGTTTACATTTTGAATTACTTCTCTTAAATCCAGTGAGCTTAAATTCAATACCCATCACCAAAAAAAAAAAAGAAAGAAAGAAAAAAAAAAGGAAAGAAATGGGAAATGGGGGGGGCAATTATTTCCATTAAACACAAGAGCATTTTGGCACAGTACCTGCACACATCATCCTCGACATGTATAATTATTAAGTAATTTAGTAATTTCAATTGATACTAAGTAGTTTTACACTGATATTCCGTTTAACCCATCTACCAAGATCAAATTCCTTATGAGCATGATCAATAGTGATATTAAACACCAAAAAACTTCAAAGTGGGTAACTGAAGTGACCTATTCATTGAGAGGGCATAGAAAGAATATAATTTCAGTTCTGAACTGAATGGCAAAAGAACACCTCATACCTCATACCTTTAGAGTCACTATGTTCCATCATCTCCTACAATTGTTATTATGTATGTTTATCCCACCTCACCATCTCCCATCCAGTTTATTTTAACCTGTAACCAATTAAGAAAAAGCAGACAATAAAACATTTTATATGCCTAACAAATTTAATAAATCACAATAATGATAAGATTTTACAAAAGAAATTTAGACAATGAACTGTAAGAATCACTACTCTTCTCTAATCTTTACAGTGAATTAACTTTCTCTTTATATTCTTTAAACCTATTAAACATCATATTCTAACCTACCTACCATTAAATAAATGCATTTCTGATTTTTTTCTAATTTAATAATTCAACATCTTTCTTTTTTAATATTTTTCCTTAGTTTTAGATGGACACAATACCTCTATTTTATTTATTTATTTTTATGTGGTGCTGAGGATTGAACCCAGTGCCTCACACATGCTAGGCTAGTGCTCTACCACTAAGCCACAACCCCAACCTCAACATCTTTCTTAATTACTCTTACTACCCCCAATATTATTTATTTTTGCTTTCATTACAAAGACAATTTTTCTCCCTACTGTCAGTTTGATGGTCTTTCATGGACTAATGATAGTTTTAATAGAAAATGTATTAAGACAACAAATGAAGTCACACAAATGCTTACAAAATAATTTTTAAAACAAAAGCATTATAACATGTATGTACCCTATAAAATTATGTAAATTTTATTGAATCATACTAAAATTATAAATCTTTAAGAAGATATTAATATTTAAAATGTAAAATACTACCCCATTGAGAAGTTGTTCTAAATCATACACCACAGTAAAATTTTCAATTATATATATTTATTGGTTAAAAAAAAGGCATTTTATAATAAATGAGCTGACTTTGAAAAACCTGCTACCAACCTAAAGCACAGATGAAATTTACTTCAACATCTATACTTATGGTCCAATGTGCAATGGAACAAACCATAACATATTGGTTTCAATTAATTCCAAAATAGGAAAAACTGTAACAAAATATTGCATGTCTAGGTTGGAACAAACTTAAAGGTCACTTAAGCAAATGAAAAATGTCAATAAAAAGGCATAGTATATTTCTAGTTCTCAGTTCTACATATGAGAAAATTCTAAGTAGCCAATCCGTCCTAAAGAGAAGTAAACAGACTGAAAAATCAACAACTCTTCTTGGATCCCTACAAAAAGTCACTGTATTCAAGACTGGGGTGACAGGTGAGCAAGGGGAGTCAAGGCTCATTAGTGCAGTCTCAACAGTAGGATTGCTGTGGGAACCACTGCAGGGATAGGAAAACCTGAGCTGTAACAAATTGCTAGAGATCCGAGGTGGACAACCAGAGTTCAAACTTTATGAGGGCTCAGTCATGGGGTAAGACTCACACATTTTTGAGTTTTATCTATAGGAACTCACCAGTTTCTCACAGTAAATAGCAAGGGAAAATCTCCTTATTTTCTGCAAGAGGAAAGGAAAAGGAACTATTGTGAAATACGCCAGAACACTAAGTTCTGATGAGACCTACTCTCAGGAGAAACTAGTTATCCAGAGTTTAACCTACACAGGTTTTATTAGAGGCTAATCGATCCAGGAGAAAAAGAAAATGCCCAAAGGTATCTCAAATTTACCTATTCTCTCCCACCTTTAAAAGAAGAAAAAAAAAAATGAAGAACACTTGTATAGTCCATGGTCCAGGAGCACAGGCTCGCTGAAAGACTGAAACCTAATTAAAGGACTACAGAATGCATTACCATGACATTATTTAAAGCCTATTTACTGTTGTTCCTTTATCCTGGTACATGAGTTCTGGCTTTCAAAAAAAATTACAAGACATAGTTAAAAGGAAAAAATGCAATTTAAAGAGCCACAGCAAGCATAAGGAACAGACATGGCAAGGATGTTAGAGTTATGAGACTAGGAATTTAAAACAACTGTGATAAATATGCCAAGGACTCCAACGGATAAAGGAGACAGCACGCAAGAACAGATATGAAATGTAAAAGAGAGATGGGAATCCTAAGAACCAAAACCAAATGACAGAGATCAAAAGCACTGCAACAAAAATGAAAAATGCTTTTGATGGGTTTATCAGTAGGCTGAACACAGCTGAGGAAAGAATCTCTAACTTGAGGCTCTATGAATGAAGGGCAAAGAGAACAAAGACCAAAAAAAATTGGTCTTTTCTACAATGAAGGGCAAATTCTCTACAATGAAGGGCAAAGAGAACAAAGACCAAAAAAAATTAAAAAATTAAAAAACAGAAGAGAAAATACAAGTACTATGGCCAACTAGAAAAATTTACCATATAATAATAGGAAAACCAATAGGCAAAGAAAGGGGGGAAAAACAGCAGAACTATCTGAAACAATAATAACTGAGAATCTCCCTAAATTAATGTCAGACACCAAACAACAAATTTAAAAAGTTCTAAAAGCACCAAGCAGGATAAGTGCCATTAAAAAAATAATAATAATCCAAGAATATCATTTTCAAACTACAGAAAAATCAGAGATAAAATACTGAATAACAACTATACACACACACACACACACACACACTCTCTCTCACTCTAATCTGCCCTCCCCTGCCTGCCAACCTACCTTTCTGCTTTCCTTCCTTCCTACCTATTAGAGGAACAAAGATAAGAACTGTATGTGACTTCTCAACATACAAAAAAGACAGAAACAAAGTACTGAAAGAAAAAAAAAAAATAACTTCCAGAACTGCATGCCCGAGAATTTCAAAAGTGAGGAAGAATAAAGACTTTATCTGCCAAATAAAAAAAATCTGTTGCCAATAAACCTACCTTCCAAGAAATGCTAAAAGAAGTTCTTCAGAAAGAAAATAATATGGTTCTAAACTCAAAGAAAGGGAGATTATTAAAGAAGGAAAAAAGTGGAGCTGAAACATAAAAAATAAAAAAGATGATAACACTAACACGTCCAAGGAATGAAAAGGATTCAAAATAATACAACAGGCTGGGGATATAGCTCAGTTGGCAGAGTGCTTGCCGAGCATGCACAAGACCATGGGTTTAGTCCCCAGCTCCACAAAAAAATAAAATAAAATAAAGATACAGTAAATAACTGTATGGTTACAAATTTAATAAACACAAAATGGACCAGCTCCTTGGAAAACACAATCAGAAAAAGCACACCCAAAAGGAGATTTGGGGATACACCTCATATCCAAACCACAGTAGACAGTACAAGAAAACTGCAGACTGATATTTCTCATGAACAGAGATGCAAATATCCTCAATCTAAAAAGGCCTACATCTATGATAGAAATTGAATCAATAAACAGACTTCAAAAAGAGAAAGCACTAGACCCCATGGGCTCAGAGAGGAATTCTACCAACAGATATGGAAGAAATTATACCAATTCTCTATTCTTTTTCAGGGGACAAAGCAAAGGGAACACTTCCTAATTCACTTGATGAGGCCAACATTGCCCTAATACCAAAACCAGATCAAGACATTATTTTAGTCCGCCTTTGCACTGCTGTGATCAAAGTACCTAATAAGAACAACTTAGAGGAGGGAAAATTTATTTGGAGCTCACAGTTTTAGAGCTCTCAGTCCACAGATGGCTAACTCCATTGCTCTGGACCCAAGGTCAGGCAGCAGGTAGTTCATCTTGAGGGAGATGCCTACCAGAAGAAAGCTGTCAGCTCATGGCAGGGTCAGGAAGAAGAGATATGGAGAAAGAGAGCAGGGGAAGGGTCACAGGAAAGATGTGCCCTTTCAGGACATGGTCCCAGTGACCTATCTCCTCCTGCCCCACCTGCCTACAGTTACCACTCAGTCAGTTCACTTAAACTAGGACAGACTGATTAGGTTATAGCTCTCAGAATCTCAGCACTTCACCTACAAATATTCCCACATTAATACAGGCACTTGGGGGACACCTCATATCCAAGCTGTAACAGACATTATAGGAATACTACAGACTAATATCTCTTATGAACTTGGATTCAAATATCCTCAAAAGAATATTAGTGAACCCAATTCAACAATGTATAAAAAGATTTACACAACACAACCAAGTGGGATTTATTCCAGGTATGCAAACCTGATTCAACATTTGATAATTAATTAATGTAAATCCATCATAACAACTTACTCAGATAAAAAAGCATGTGATCCTATCAATAGATGAAGAAAAAGCATTTCACAAAATTCAAAACCTATTTATGATTAAAAGAAAAACGAACCTCTCAGAAGGATTCCTAGTTAGGAAAAAGGGGGGACTTCTACAACTTGATAAGGCGTATCTATCAAACAAACAAAATCAATAGCTAGCATCATATCTAATGGTGAGGAAATAAACACTTTCCCACTAAAAAAATCAGGAACAAAGGATATTCCCTCCGACCATTCACTTTCAAGTCCAAGACAATACAATAAGAAAAAGAAATTAAAAGTATACAAACTGGGAAAGAGTAAATAAAACTGTCTTTGCTCTCAGATGACATGGATCATCTATATAGAAAATCCAAATAAATCTATAAGAACAATAAAAACTCTTCAAACTAATAAGTCATAATAGTAAGATGATGGGACACTAGGGTAAAGGACAAACTTCAAATGTTTTCCCACATACCAGCAATGAACAAGTGGAATTTGAAATTAAAAACACAGTGCTGACATTAGCAAAATCAAAAAATGAGATATTTAGAAAAATATCTAACAATATATTCACAAAATCTGAATGAGGTCAACTGTAAAACTCTGATGAAAGAAAGAATTAAATAAATGGAGAGTTACTTCATATTCATGAATAGTAAGAAGTAACACTGTCAAGATGACAGTTCTTCACAATTTGATCTATATATTCAATGCAATGTCACACAAAATCCCAGCAAATTATTTTTTAGATATGGACAAACTTATTCTAAAGTTTATTTGGAGAGAGAAAAGATTCAGAATAGACAACATGACATTTAAGGTGAAAAACAAAACTGGGGGACACTACCCAACCTTCAACCTCAAGACTGACCACAGAACAATCAAGACAGTGTGGTATTAGCAAAAGAACATTTATCAATGGAACAGGTACAGAACCAAAAAGTAGATTAACATAAACACAGTTGATAATGAAGAGGATATAAATGTTTGGGAAGGAGATATATGTTATCTGTACCTTCCCCCTTGATGTGGCTATGAATCTAAGTAAATATGCTCCCCAAAAATGAAGAATTTTTTAAATGAGATAGTACTATGAAACTAAAGTATGTACAGAACAATAAAACCCTGGGAACAAAATTGTAATGCATCAATTAATAAACATTTGATTAGAGTGGGAAGATGAGGAAGAGATGAGGTACTAGATAATCACATATATATATATCATGCCTTCCAAATCCTACTTTTAGTCAGATTTATTCAACCATGAAATTTATAAATAATTTGATGCTGTGATTATTTATATCGAATCTAGAAAGAATCAATTTATGTGAAAAGCACAATGAAAATATCAATGTCAGGCCACAGAATGTGTGTGTAAATACAAACAAATATATAAATGCTAAGAGATAAACTGACCATATGTTATTACATAAGTAAAAACAATGCACAGTATATTAACTATAGTTTTTTATCCCTATTACCAATTTAGAATTCCAATTGACTTAAAAATGTAGGCCATATGTTAGAGGTCAAGATGCTAAGACACAGTCATATGTTTTTAGCACATGTCCTTAATTCCAGTGTCACATATCTGGTCATTTTCCCAAAACAAATTCATGAATGTTTTTCTAAACAGTATCAATCTAATTTTGATGTATATTTAGTGTATTATACATATCTGATGTTCCAGGCTTATGCAACCAATATTCTGGGATGTTAGGTATTAAGATGCTAAAGATTTGATCACTTAAAAATGATTTTCAAAAAAATTTATTTAACACAAAGTTCACTGTACCAAAGAGACTAAAGAAAAACAAAGGGGGGAAAAAAACATTATTCACTCAATAAATTAACTATGCATAAGAGACAAACTGAAACTAGAAAGTAATGCTTCATAAACTAGCATCCAATTGGCCTAAGAAGAACAACATTTCATTTCTGAAACAATCAGGGAAAGGATAAAAAGAGTTATCAATAAAACTACAGTCAATCCTCCAAAAACCCTATATCCACTTATTTAAGCAATGTAAAATCTCCAAATACTTACACCAAGTATCGAACTCTCAACACTTCTTTATAAGTCAGTTAAATTTGGGATTTTATAGGGAAAATATGACTAGTTGATAAATGACGGCAGTGTGAAAACTTACGGTTACAACTTACAGTGTACCCATAATTACCTTATAATTACTACTACTATACAGGGTGCTCATTCAAGTTCCAAATATTTTCATCAAAACACTAACAAAAATATACTTTCTTTCTGTGAGATATTATACAAATAAAATCAACTTCTAAAAAAGAGATCCAATTTAGAAACTTCATTCCATTGATATAGATTATGTATTCAATTAGAACATGTGACTATAAAATAGGAAAAAATTCTTAGGCTTCTATGTATCTTGTAAACATTTTGAGAAAACAAACATTTTATTAGGTAAAAGAAAATTTTCAAACTACATCTAGGAAATACTAGCTCTTGTCTTGGAGCTATCTTACACATAACCTTAGTTTTAGAGTACATTAAAGATATTCGTGTGGCCTTTATAATTCAATTGGTCAAATCTGTCATTCATTAAACCACTAACTCCTTATAGTATACCCTAAGTTTACAAAAACTGTCATTTTAATTTCAACAACAAAGAGAGCTGAAGTTCAATTTGTAAGAGTAAAAATAAATTGTTTTAAGGCCATTTTGGCTTCCGCACACATACTAGAGAACTTTACTTAATTTTTGAGACAACTTCACAGAAATATAAGGCTAACATGATCACTCCATTTATCCGTCAAGAATCTCTCTTTTCAATCTCATACTGCTTTTTAAAAAGCAACAAATACAACTCTTCTGTTTTTGGCAAAGATAGAGCAGCAACAGGGACTGAATTCACCCATCTAACAGAAACAAACAAAAAACAAAAAGAGAAATAATTTTCAGGACACTGGCCATCAGGAAATAAAAGGCACACATGTGTGCTTAAGAGATAAGAAACAAGGTAAGCCCTTTGACTACTCCACTTCACTGCCTTGACAGAAATTCAAGGCTGAGGGATAAAAGGGGAAAACACAGGTGGAGGCAAGGTAACCAAATGAAAACTTTTTATTAGTATGTCATAATTATAGACAATAGTGGAGTTCATTATGCCATATTGATATATGCACATAATTTAATCAATCTCATTCCCTAGTACCTTGCCTTTATCCTTCTTCACCCACTTGTTCACTCATATCCCTTCTATTGTTAGTGTGTTGTTATATATATATATCATATGTTAATATGTTAATATGTTAATATATATAATGTAATATATATATATACATATATATATGCAGTATTCATCATGGTATATACTCACAGACACATTTTGGTAGATTTCATTCCCCACTACTTACTCATGTCTCCTTCCTCCCTATCTCTACTCTATTGATCTTCTATTTTTGTGAGAATTCCACCCTCTTTTTAAATATATTAGTTCTCCCAACCCCTCTAGCTTCTGCATATGACAGAAAACATTTGACCCTGTTTTGTTTTTGGTACCAGGGATTGAATTCAGGGACACTAGACCACTGAGCCACACTCCCAGCCCTATTTTGTATTTTATTTAGAGACAGGGTCTCACCGAGTTGCTTAGTGCCTCACTTTTGCTAAGGCTGGCTTTGAACTTGCAATCCTCCTGCCTCAGCCTCCCGAGTTGCTGGGATTACAGATGTGGGTCACCTCACTTGTAACTCAATAAAAGCCTGTCTCTAAATAAAGTGAAGGAGTTGGTTTTGAGAAGGTCCAAAGATTTGTCTCTCCCTCCCTCAAACCCTTCCATTACTTGTAGTTGCATATTGTAATGGTAATAATTTTTGTGAGACTAGTATTTGGGAAATACCAAATTTGGTGCTGTAATTTATATGAGAACAATTTCAGAAGAAAATCTATAGTTACTATGATGCATGAGACTACTGTAGCTGCTTGAATCTTGACTTAAACTCCTTGTTATAGAGATGATGATTTAATTGGTTTGGGAGGGGCTTTCCTATCTGTGTTTTTAAATTGCCTTAGGTAATTCCAGTGGACAGCTAGCTAAAGCTTTATGCAGTTTTTGATCAAACTTCTTTCTCTGCCCTGGTCTCTTCACCTGTACCCCTTGACTTCTATCTTAATGGCTTGTAAAACCCAAGCTCTAGGCCAGTAGGCATAGTGAGATGGTGCAAAGCTTCCTGGGTGCATATTCGCTCTTGTATTTTCTTTCTTTCTCTTTATTTCTTGCATCTAAGGAATTAGTTACTGTATGTATGTTCTTGCCAGTTCTCCCATGCATTAAAATCTAATTTTGTTTTAAATTTTATTTATTTTACCATTTTTAGATTTTCTAGAGGAGAAGGAAATTCCCTGACCATTAATCTGCCACGTTTTTGAATGTGGAAGATCCCTTAAAGTATAAAATATTTAAAATTTGTTTTGGAAGATAAGAAGTAGGAGAACTCCTTCCCATGTTGGTTTCTTAACTTTAAAGTACCTCAGGAAAGTAAGAAGATTATTAGCACATAGGAAGTAATGAATACATGTTAGCTATTTTTATTTTTTATATCATTAGATCCTGACTTTGGTTATTTTTGAAAAACTGTTTGAAAATGTAAGTTGCCCCCAGTGAACAGGTCATTGCTGGAATGTTATAGCTTAATCCTTTTGCGTTCTAAGTTTATTCGGTGTGTATATGTGTGTGTGCAGGTATGTATGTGTTTGTTTTGTGCTAGGGATCAAACCCAGGGCCATGTGCATTCTAAACCTGAGCTACATCTCCAGTCCATAAATGAATTTTTTAAAAGCAAGGACTTTTCATTAAAAAGTTTTTAAGTTTTAAAAAAAGTTTTAGATAATCTGAGGGTTTATTATACCTACGTCTATATATGAAAAGGGTGTGCTCACTTAGAGTCTCTACTATAAAACATGTTTTTCTCCTATAAAACAAAATAAGGTTTTTAGATGAAATTTTATGTGTTCATACATATTAATGTCTTTACAAAAATATCTATGTTGTATTACTGTGCACCAGACAATGTACTAGGCTCTGGGAAACAGTATGAGCAAGATAGAAATTTTTCCTCTCAGCAGGAATCCCAGAGAGAGAGAGAGAGAGAGAGAGAGAAACATAAGAAACATACATTACCCCCAAGCAAATAAGCATACAAATGAATGTATGAATATTATTATTTATAGTAAGTTATCTGAAGGAAAAGCATTCCCTAATAACAACCTATTTTCTAATATGTAAAATTCATATATTGTTTATAGTAAGTGCTCTGAAGGAAAAGAATAGATTGTTATTAGGAAATAATTGAGAAAAGCTGTTCTTTTGACTGGGAGTTTACCTTTCAGTGGAGACCTGAAATTAAAAGTAAAAACCTTCCAGATAACAAAAGATCTGCATAGAGGAGAAACATTTTAGTCATATTGCAGAGTGAGCCAAGGGGACAGCAGTTATAGTGGTACTGGAATTGTAGGCAGAGGTCAGAACAAAGTAGCACTTTCTGAGTCATGTTAAGAGGTTTGGACACATTAAGAGTTAGGCCTGGGGTGCAGCTGTTGGTCAGTGGTAGAGCACTTGCCTCGCACATGTGAGGCACTGAATTGGATCCTAAGCACCACATAAAAAATAAATAAATAATAAGGATTTCACCCTCCCCTCCAAATACTTTATAATTAAACAAACAAAACCCAAAAAAAAGGGTGAAAGCCAGGAAAACTAGCTATTAACATGCTAAGAACAGTGGTTCAAAATGTAATCTCTTGACCAGCAGTAGTTCTCAAAATTTATCATCCATCAAAACCATCAGAAGCACTTATTTAAAACTTAAGTCTTTCAAAATGAGGTCAGTAGGGCCCAAGGAATTTCATTCTAATAACCTTCCAACAATGCTTAAGGTGAGAGTCTAAGGACTAAAATGAAAACCACTGTATTAAATTACAAGTGGTTACTACCCAGCTATAGGTTCAGGCCAGTGGTGGCTCCACAATGAGGTATGTTCAGCCTTGAATGACATTATAAGATTTAGACAACATCCAACTATCTTGCCTCCTAATTTATAGACAAAAGTGAAGCATGTTGCATAAACCTTCTCAAATTCCCACCCCTAATTATCTGCATCCACACTAATGACCTCCTGATCTAGAATTACATGTCCCACATGGTTCTGAGGTAACACATCCCTTTTAACTGTGTGTCAGGAATCCAATCATTCTAGGACCAGTTATTTAGCCCTCCACTTTCCCACCCTCATATTTCATCTCATTTTACTGGCTCCTTCTGATGAGTTCCAATATACAAGTCCTAGTCTTTTCACCCCACCCCAAGAAAACTCCTTTGAACCTGCATTTACTTCTAGTTAACAATATTTTTCTCCACCACACTATGGATAAGCATCTTAATTTAAAAGGTAATCTATCCATGTTTTTTCCCTTAGATTTACTCCTTAACTGACAACACTCAGTCTGCACTACTTATCACCCCCTTCAACTGTTCTTGACAAAGTGCAACTAACTTCTTACCTAGCAAATATGACAAATACTTTTCTGACTTTGCTGTCATGGTTTGGATGTGAAGTGTCCCCCAAAAGCTCACATGTAAGACAACACAGGAAGTTTCAAAGGAGAAATGATTAAGCTGTAAGAGTCTTAACCCAATCAGTAAATTAATCCCTGATAGGATTAATTGAAGTGGTAGGTGTCGCTGGAGGAGACTGGAATTGCGGCATGGCTTTAGAGTATAAATTTTGTATCTGGAGAGTGAAGGCTCTCTCTCTCTGATTCCTGATGATGTGAGCTGTTTCCCTCTGCCACACTCTTCCACCATGATATACAGCCTCACCTCAAGCCCCGAGGAATGGAGCCCACCTTCTATGGACTAAGACCTCTGACACCCTGAGCCCTCAAATAAAACTTTCCTTCTCTATAATTGTGCTGGTCAGATCATTTAGTCACAGCAGTGAAAAAGCTGACTAAAACATTTGTCTTATCTCAATATATTATTTGGCACCATTAATCATTATCTCAAAAATTTTCTCCTGTATTCTGTCATACCACTCTCTTCTAATTCTCCTCCTACCTCCCTGGCTACTTCTCAGCCTTCTTTGGTTTTCTTCAGAATTCGATTTTCTCTAGCCATCTGCTCACTTCACTCCATAAAAACTCCCCAGGTAAGCCAGACACAGTGCCATACACCTGTAATCCAGCAGTTAGGGCGGCTGAGGCAGGAGGACTGAAAGTTCAAGTCAGCCTCACCAACTTAGCAAGGCCCTAAGCAACTTAATGTGAGACCCTGTCCCAAAGTAAAGAAAGGCTGGGGAATGTGGTTATGTGCCCTTAGGTTCAATCTCTGGTACTCCCCCCCCAAAAAATTATCATCTACTTTCACAGCTTTATCAGTTTTTACACAATTATGATAACACCTGTTATCAATCTCCAGTCCTTATTTCTCTCCTGAGCCTTAAAATGAAACTGCCAAGGGTCTCAAGTGCCATGTATCAAAAACTGAAGTCAAGTGCCCACTTTTATAGCTCCCTTACCTGTATTCCCAATGCAGTGAATTTATTGGATGCTTAACTGATGAAATGGTGATTTCTTTTTTTACTCTATCACCTCTTCTCCACTGATTTTAAACAAACACCATCAGCCTTTCATATCTCTTCCAAACTAATATGTTCATAGCCAGATCTTAAGAATCTTATTTTGGAATACCTCAAATCCAAAATTCCTTCAACACTATTACAAGAATTACCTTTTCAAATGCAGAGATATGTTACCTCATACATCTGCATATATTCCTTGGAGTCTTCACATCTCCTTACAATATAAATTTCAAATATTTTCAAGAGTATTTCAGACTTTTCAAAATACATTTCATTTGTACCCTTCTGGCTTTATTTTTGTTACTTCCAATAAAAACCTGTACATACAGGTTTTTACTTCCAATAAAAACCTGTACAACAGATCCTACTCTGAAGTTCTCTAAACTAATGTTAGCTTCAAATTGCTGTACCTTTGTGAATTCTATTCTTATCACCTGGGATTCTCCATTCACTTTTCTCCTTCACCAAATTCATCCCCTACACACACACATTCCGGATTTAAACTGCAGCCTTTATCAACATGTGAAACTCTTTTCATTAGTCAAGGCTAAATTTAGTCAATTGCCTAAACATGAAGGCTTTCCATTTCCCACTATGTAGAAACAGGGATTTCTTATTAGCTCATAAAGTGACTCTACTGAAGCACTTACAATGCTTACTCTCTGAACAGAATGAACTGTCCTCACCTTTAGAGTCCCTAACCTATAAAAGTGCTTGTACATATTTAAGGAATGATCAATGAGCAAATTAAAGCAGGTAAGAGAATTATTAGAGATTTCCTCCACATACATGGAATATTTTCTCATTTTTACAATATAATACAAAAAGTGGGGGGACACCAATCTTCCAGAATTGATTTGCCTTTAAGTCAGTGTTCTGAACTGATAATTTTGTAACTAGTTAAGCACCAATATACCTGTCCTCTGAGTTACTCAAATTAACTATTAGCACCTGATTACTAACATTATTTTTATAAGGCTCACAATTAAGAATGTTACAGGAATATTAAAAAAAATTTAACTTCAATTAAGCATCTGAATAAATTAATTTCCAACAGAAATATTACAATAGTCAAGCCACCATGTTTGATGTAACTTCCTTTATGTTACAAGGCAAATTAGTTACACCATCTGTCAAGAGATCTGATTTAGCATATCTGCTTACTGAGTGATGCTAAACTTCAGTTATAACCATTTCTGATTATCCCTTTCCAAAACTGTATCTTCATTTAAGATGTCTCATCTCAAATTTTAAAAAAATCTGGTTTTGATATAAAGACTTGGCTTTTTATAATGTACACTTTCAAGAGTTGTCCAAGAAAAAATATTTACTTCTTTATTAATTCATTACCATTCCCTTCTACAACAGAATATAACTGGCACTGGAATAGAAATAATTAAACTTCCTACACAATATGGCATGTGCAATATCCTGACAGTTGATCAGCAAAGGTGAACACTTCTATTAAAACTTAGTTGCTCTCTCACTAGACAGCCAACTCCATTTCAAAACAAGGACAACATTTCAAAATTCTTCCTTATATTGAGTATATATAATCTACCTATGTCACATCCACCTACTAGACCTAGTTTTTCCCGAGAGGGTCAAGCTAAGAAGACCATGGGCTACCACGTGTCCTCACACCTCCTGTCAGGATGGAAGGGTTAGGAAGAACAAAGTACCATTTTCCCCTCCTCAGCTCCAGGACAATTGCAAGAGAGGCTCTCCAGAAAGAGCATCTATAGCACTGTCTTTGCAATTAGGCAAAAAAAAACCCCAGAGATAGTATTAAGCAATTACAGCAACAATTAGATACTCATAGCGTGAGGGAAAAAAAAAAAAAAAAAAAACAACAAAAACAAAAACCAGCATCAGTCAAAATTTAACAAAAAACATTTAGGGAAAAACAGCCAAAAGGAATTCTCCTAAGACTTCACATATGCCTAGGAATCTAGAAGGCCACAAATATATTCTAGATTGAACCTGCTCAGTAACAGCTAGAAAAAGTACTTGTCAGTTGGTAAACTTGGCTTAAAGTCCCTGAACTTTGAAAGCATTCCTCAAACCACACACCAAGAAACTGACAAAAGGTGGAAAACTTAACTACCACTAGGGTTTACACTTCTGACCAATCAATGGCAACTCCTAGGAAGCAGGGCTTAAAAATAAAAACAATGGGGTGCAGGAAGCTGACCATTAAAATCAGAGGTTAGATACTGCAGCAGAATTCCACAAAAACTAATCCAGAAATGTGCGTAATCCAAATAAACATAAAAGATAAAATAGAACAGTTTTCCAGAGGGAGTAGGGGATTAACAAGAATCTACAGTTGCTAAAAGTTCTTATCTAAAAAGTCCAGTTTTCAAAACAACATGCATAAAAATGGTAAGAAGAAGTACACAAATAAAAAAAATCATTAGCAGACACAGGCTAAAGGAAAAAAATATAAGCAACAGAAAAACTGCCTTTGGGCATGCCCCAAAACTCAAATTAGCTATTATATTAGCTATTATATTCAGGAAACTGTTCTTGAAGAATTAAAGTTTCTTGAAAAATTAAAAGTATGATGGCAATGCCTAATCAGATACAGAATACAGGTAAACAAAATTATAAAACATAACTATTATGGTTTGAATATCAGCTCTAAAACTCATGTTGAAATTTAGTTGTCATTATAAAAGTATTAAGAAATGGTAATGTTAGCCAGGCACAGTGACCCATACCTATAATCCCAGCAGCTAGGGAGGCTGAGGCAAGAGGATCTCAAGTTAAATGCCAGCTTCATCAACTTAGGCCCTAAGCAATTTAGCAAGACCCTGTCTCAAAATAAAACAAAGGGCTAAGGATATGGCTCAGTGTTTGAGTATCCCTGGGTTCAATCCCTAGTACCAAAAACAGAAATGGTAATATTAAGAAGATATTAGACCATGAGAGCTCTGTCCTAATAAATGGATTAATGTCATTATTATGGGAGTGAGTTCCTGATAAAAAGGATGAGTTCAATATGACTGTTTTACACATACTTACCTGCCCTTTTATCATGTAATGACACAGCATGAAGGCAGTCATCATAAGCTGGCACCATGCTCTTGGAATTTCCATACTCTAAAACTGTGTCTAAATAAACTAACATCATTTATACATTGCTCCAATCTGTGGTATTGTTTTAACAGCAGAAAATGTACTAAAACACTGACCAAATGAAATGGACAGACTTTAAAAGATGCTTTCTATCTCAATAATTCTAAAGAGAATGAAACTAGCCTGACACAACTAATATAAAACAAAAATATGATTTTGATTATGAATGAGAGGATATACCATGTAAAATGGCAAGTGTGCTTTTAAAATATATCTAAACCAAAATGTATTATTAACTTTTGTCTTTACAAGGTAACATCTCAGTTTGTTGCATTAGATTTCCTTGAACTATTTCTAGTTTATTCTCATTGCTATGGGGCAATTATTACTAACATCTCCCTTCCTTCCAAAATGTGTTTCAGTTTTACTTAGCAATTATGTAGCTATCCAGATATATGTTATTTGTAGCATTTTTAATTTTTTGTCTCTTTAATTGCCTTTTAAAATGTTAACATACATTTTTAGAAACTTAAAATACAGTTGATCATATTTAAAGTAGTCAAAATGTCCTTTATTACAGCATTAAAGTATCCTCAATGCATTTCCAAATAAGAAGTAAAAAAAAATATTAACTCCTAAATAACATGGTGCAGTCCCAGCTACTCAGGAGGCTAAGGCACCAGGATCACTTAAGACCAAGAGTTCAGTGTCAGCATGAGCAACGTACTAAGATCCCATCTCAAAATAAAAAAGGTACTGGAAGAAAAAAAAAATTATAAAAACAGGTTTGTCTCATTCCTCACAAAAAACAATGTATTTGACTTAGCTCAAATTTCATACTTACACAAAAAGCATTCGATTCCTAATTAGCTAGCAAAGTAAGATGGCTCATCAACTAATAAATTTATAATCCATGTCTCTAACATCTAAGTGAGCAAGAGTTCTGCAGACATCATTCAAAACCTCTGGTTTGTTGCTTTATTTAGGAAAATATTTATTTAAAAAATTTAAATGAAAACTTTAGTGATAAGTTAATCATATTTCAATTAATTGATTAATTGATTTTGGTAATGGTTGAATCGGAAGTGCTTTACCACTAAGTTACATCCCCAGACCTTTTTACTTTATTTTGAGACAGGTCTCACCAAGTTGCTGAGGCTGGTCTCAAACTTGCAATCCTTTTGCCTCAGCTGAGAGGTGTGCACCACCATACCTGGCATCGTTTATATTTTTCTAAAAGACTTGAGATCAGTCTCAAAATGTGAAATCAGTATCCTATTGAGTTGCTTATATGTCAATGTACAATTAGTACATATATCGTTATATAAATCATAAATATCAGATTCACTTTTGTAACCCTTTCAATTCAAAATTAATTTCAATCTTGGACATAAATGTATCTCTTAAAAGTCTAAACATATAATATCACCAAAAACGATATGCACTATGCATTTAGAAAATACAGTAATCCTCCCTAATCTACTGGGATTAAGTTTAAAGATCCCCAGAGGTTTCATGATAGTATCAAACTCTATTTATGATATGTTTTCCTATATATTTACATATTTATGGTAAAAATTTATAAGTTAGACATAGATTAAAATCAGAGAATAATTATAACAATATCCTATAATAAAAGTAGTACAAATGTGGCATCCCACTCCCTCCTCTCCTCTCTTCCCACCTGTCTGTTCCTCTGTCTTTGTGTGTGTCTGTGTCTCTCTCTCTCTCTCTCTCTCTCTCTCTCTATCAAGTGACTAATTGCTCAGTGGTGTATTCAGGATGGATATGCTGGGTAATTTACATCATGGGAGGGAAGAAGTGGGACTTTGCAAGATTTCATCATGGTGCTCAACAGAGTGCACAATTTAAAACTTATAAATTATTTATTTCTGAAACATGCCACTTAATGGTTTTGAATATGATTGACCAGAGGTAACTGAAACCATGGAAAATGATAACAAAAACAAGTGGGAACTACTGTACACCTCAAAATAATATTTGAAATAAAAAATGTATTATTCTCTTACAATGAAACTATATAAATACACACATTCGACATTTAACTTCTTTAATATTTAAACTAGCTGCCGTGAAAATATTCCATTTGACTTGAAAAATAAAAAATTTGGATAATCACTGAAAAATAAAATCAAATAATTCTAGTTTAGAAATCTTCCAATACAACATTTGTAACTTTATAAGGCAGACTTAGTCCTTCCTAAAACAGCAAATTAAGAAAAGAACACATGGCTGGAGATGTAGTTCATCAGAAGAGCATTTGCCTATCATGCATGAGGCTCTGTGTTTGATCCCCAGACCTCAAAAAATATAAATAATAGAAGACATGAAATGTACTTTAGCACTTCACAAAACTCCAGTTAATTCCAAATATAAAAATGCTTACATGCAAAAAAAGTATATATACACAGAAATTTATTTAACTATGTCCCCCTAAATGTTCCCTTGAAAGAACAATGCAGTGTATTTTAAAAATTAGTTCTTGATAAGTAACCTTACAATAAATATAAAAATTTTCCAAACAATGACTTCAAGAAAAAATTTAAATAAAAGTAAAGGACTCTGCAGAAAAATAACCATCCCAAAGTTAGGATATATTTTCTCCTTCAAAATAACCTTAAAATATAATAAAAAGAACAGTTCAACAGCAGGAGATATTCCTTATCATTGAAAGCATAAAGTTGAACATGTTTATTTAGGTTCTAATTGGCTGATCCCTCTAAATGTTTTCCAAGTGATTTACACCCAGATAAAAACCCATTTGGAGACAAAGTGTAAATGCTAACCTAAACTAATGTTTGATCCACTTCTCTAACATAGTATAAACTGACTCAAATTCTCAATCAGATTAAGATAATGCCACCTCCAAAATGACAACTAGCTCTTATAGAAATAACCCTGGGTCAAAACCCTAAAAGTAAGGGTGCAACCAGACTGCCTTTGTGAGGCAGTGCAACCAGAATTACCAATTTAAAAAGTTACTCTAATGGAGTTAAGAGGTGGCTGAGTGCTTTACTACATCACAACAACTCTCCAGACCCACCCTAACCTAACGTATTAAAGTAGAAAATAATATTTCATTTATAGGAAAGGACCTCAGCAAAATAGTGAGTCTGATAAACTCTCCTAGGGAATAATTGAAAGCAGGATGACAACAAAGGTAACTAGAGCACTAAAGAATGCAGCCTCCAACAATTCTACAAACTATCCAATTTTCTAATACTCATATTTATTTATATAAGTAATTGCACACCTTGACAGCAGCAATGAAGAATGTAATAGGTCAAATCTCTGGGCAGGGAAAAAAGGGAGAAGAAAGAATCTATTGTACATTAATGGACAAAAAACTAACAGGTGACTTAAGCAGGTTAACAACTGAATGTCAATTGTTAATGTCCCTCAAATTTCCCTAAGTTCACCTAAGACAGATAAAATACTCAAACTAAAAAGACTGGAATAATTTTCAGGAACCAATGACGATTCCCAAATGGCAAGGATGTACCTAAAGTCACCTAAAGAAAGAACTAGCTTACCTGGCTTCTTCATTCTCTATCTTCTACTAGTATGAAGGTAAGTGCTTTTCCCCCTTACATTTTAGAACAATCAGGAAATTTCATGATAGCATGTCCTGGGGAAATTATTCTCCATGCCATATTTCTGCATGTCTTATGGCAGCTTTTCTTCCAAAATATCTCTCAAGACCACTTGCATAATAAACTGCCTAGAAATATAGTTTCCTTCTGAGTCAGAGGACAGATTTGTTTCCTAGATCAGAATAATAAAACCACATCTTCTGCAAGCCAAAATTGGACAGATTTAAAGCAGCCCCTAAAAGGCTGAGGGTCCCTAACTCTGGATTTCTCAGCTGTGACACAGACCCATTGATTCAATGACAGGCTGCCTTTCAGATGTCTGCTGTGCCCTGAATAACACACTACCTAAATCCACTTGGCTCCTGAGCAGCAGAATGTATGGAAATGCAGCACGCCAACCTAGCAGGTCCCATCACACTTAACAGGAGCTGTTTAACTCACATACACAACTTCTTTATAGCTGAAGCTGACAATTACTCTGTGTGTAGATATGCCTGGAAAGCCGTATGGCTTTGGTAGAATCATCCCTGGAGTGTGACTTGATAACATGCCAAGAAAAATGTAGTACACCATCCTGATGCAATCATTATATTCAACTGAGAATATTAAAAAAATACATTTTAAAACTAATAGTGAAATAGCAATGTTTGCAAAGGAGTTTCAATATAAAATATACGATTACAAAGATATTCTAAACAATCAGGTGGCTTCATGTTGCACTTCAGAATCTCCAGAGGTACACATTCACTCTCTTTTCCCTTCAGTATGAGAATCACAGAGAGAAAAGGAGTTAACTCAGAACAATTTTGAAGTCAATTCTGCACTTGAATATTGGCAGAGTTACTAGTTGTACGATTCACAGCAAATTATGCTCATTTATAAAACACTTTCATCTATTAACCTCATCTATAAAACAAAATCATACTAAAGTTGTGATTAAATGAGGTAATAGTGTATGTACAAAACACTTAGAATATGTTACATTATAGGCATGTAATAAATGGTAGTTATCATTAGTTCAACTTTGTTGGGACATAACAATACATAAATATTACTGCATGCTTTAATTTAATCCAAACAATTACATGTTTTAAAAATCATTTCCAACTTTCTTCTTCCAAGCTCTTTAGATAAACTAAGGGTTGGGGAGATACAGGTTCCTATTTGAATATACACAATTTCAGATGCCATATAGTTACAGCACACTCAAACTAAATAATACAATCTTTCAACAAATTCCCATCAATTATAATTAGGAAAATCAGTCAACATTCAATTACATGTGTTTTTATGTGGATATATACATAGAACATGTTATAAAAATACTGTTTTGACACTAGAAAAAGACTAAAATATGTGCTAAGGTGCTCTGTGAAATATATTATAGAGAAGACATACGATGTACGCAATCATTTTAACTGTACTAGGAAGTAACCAAGAATTCAAAAGTTATGGAAAAGCTATAAACAACACATGAGTAGTCATGAGTAACTTTCTAAAATCTATAGTCTCTTTCTGAGCAAACATTAAAACCAATGCTCTGTATATACAACCCAAAACTTATTATTTATAAATACTTGGTTACCTATAGGTCCCTAGAGGTTACCTATAAGTAATTGTTTTTATCCTTAATAAAAATGAATTGTTCCTTCATTAATGAAAAGACAGAAATAGTAAGACAAAATTTTAAGAGCTGAACTTAAAAACTGCAGAAATAATTTTAAGAGCTGAACTTAAAAACTGCAAAAATAATCAAAACAACATATTAAATACCTGATCAGTGTTAAATTTATAATGAATCATACACAAAGAGTAACACAGTATTTGAATACAAAGAAATTTTCAACTGATTCATACATAATTATTTTTACCAACAAAAAAATGTATCACATAATGTGCATCCATTTTAAAACCTTTCTATCCTGCCTCTAACTATGGTGACCAGATGTCCCAGTTAGCTCAGGGAAAATTACGATTTATTCCTGTTATTGCAGCAAAATTATTAATTGCACCTTCTTTTACTCCCACGTGTCCTGGTTTAGATGATGAATTATATGATCACCCTCCTTCTAAAAACCTAGCCCCTTTTGGCCATAAGCTAATTATCTTTGCCAAGGTCCAGATGTCAGGATAATTGTACAGATACTCTGAGATGGGATAAATAAACTTTATGAATATTTGTAACAAAGATTATGTTGTAATTTGTTATCTCAAATTCACATGGGAAAACTGCCTCTGATTTTTATCTCAAACTAAATTCAAGAGGTATATATCCTCTATGAAAATAAACTGTCCATTTATTTTTTCCAACAGGTACCAAGGAAACTATATAAATGGAGGTAAAATAGTACAACAAATGAGGGAACAAAAGAATTAAGTTTCCTATCTGTCCCACAGTACTTGGTGGGCCAAATATCGAAGAACCTCAAAGATATTTTAACAACATAATTGTAAGAGTGTCAATAAACATGGTTCACATTCTTAATCGTAATTATAAGAAGTCTGTCATTTAATTTTTTTAAATTATCAAAATTTGCTCAGTCATTAGGTAAATAATCACAGTAATGATTCACAAAAACTATCTGGTCTAAACCAGAGTTTTTTCTGTATTCTACTTGAATACAGGTAATCTTTTACCATTGAGACTGTTATAATATTATTTTTACCAATCAACAAAAAAGGTATTAGATAATGTACATTCATTTAAAAACTGAGTAAACAAATTTATCTTCCTGAATGACTAAAGAAAGAAGTCAATCAAAGTGCCTTACCAGAAAACAAAGTGGTAAAGCCTGAAATGGAAATGAGAGAAAAATTTCAGGATAAGATAATCTCCATTTACCACAAACAAAAAGAAATGTGAAAATATGTAACAGGATTGTACCCAAATTCACCAGTCAGAATTCATATAAAGTCTAGATTATATTTTTAATGAAAATAGAAAAAAAAAATTGAAAATATTTTCTCATATTTATCAAAAGCCCTGGAATTAACAAATGGCATAAGCCCAATTCAATCTAGTTTGGAAAGAGACTTTATAACATCATATGACAAAGAACAGAGAAAAATCTCGTTTCAGGGAGGACTAGACCCAAGAATTCGGTAGTGTCAGTATTCCCTCTAGCTACAGAAGTTCAGTGAGGGCAACCATTTTTTTATTTTTATGCTTTCTTTCTATATTCTGGCACATAAACTGGCACAGAATTAGTGCTTAAATATTTATATATTCAAATATTAATTGAATAAATATTTCAATAAATATTTCAATATATATTCAATAAATATTTATTGAATAAATATTTCCTCTTTGTTTCAGCTTAGCCACTATACATGAATGTTCTCTATGCCCAAAGTGATAACCTAAAAAAGCACATTCTTCCAACTTCATAAGCCAATCAGCAAAGCAATTTTCCTGCTAATTTCATTTAGAAAAACTCCAAGGAGTGCTCTAGCCACTAGCCCAATCTTATGCTGATCCTAGGCAAGACACAAGAGAGAGATGACAAAAATGTCTAGCCTAACCTAAGCCTGGCCATAAAGGAGAAGCTGCTTGTGATGAAAAAAAAAGGAAGGAAAGGGAAGTCTACAGAGGACAAAAACATAGATATCAAACATTAAAGTGTCCTTCATTACCAGCAATGTAAATAAAATAAGCCATGCACCTCAACATTTTTAGTGGTTTTTAGTCTTTCATATGCCCCAGTCAGTACATGTATACACACACACACACACACACACACACACACAAAGCTGCATAGACAGTAAAAAGATAATTGCATTATTAACACAAATAAACCAATCACAGACACTCATCCTAATTTCCCCCAGCTTCTACCTCAGTTTGATACAAGAGAATGGGCTCAAATTATATGCAAAGCCTTTGACAAGTAAGGAGCTGTCAGAATTATGACACGTGAGCTGGGATATAGCTCCTAGGTAAAGCACCAGCCTCACATGCACTAAGTGCTGGGTTCAAACTCACCCCCAGTTCCAAAAAAGAAAAAAAAATTATAACATGTTAAAAGAGAAAGTCAACAAGAATAACGATGATATACACGTCAATAAAAAATATGAATGTCACAGAACTGACAGAAGCACCTGGAAAAACTGGTAAAACCAAAGATATTTCCACAGAAAGGATCTCTAGAACCATGCTGCAGAAGTCAAACGCTAATAACTACATTAACTGGAAATGTCCTATGTGCTATTATATAATTTATTGACAGAAATCACACCAGAAACTATCACACTTAATTTCATTCTTTGTTCATTACAATAAATCATGACTACTTGGAATTAAAAGCTAGTTTTTAAGAATATAATTAATTAAAATTCTTTCATAAGTTTGGTTTAATTTTAAAGAAAGAACTCACTCCAAAGCCTTTTTTCACTACTTTGAAATATTACTCATCATTTAAACTAGATTTCATAAACTGACCTCCTCCCAAGTACTATTTAATTAAAGGAGAACCTTGTGTATTAGAGAAATAACTGCTATTGCTTTAAATATTAAACAAATACTTAAGCAAGGAACTAACTTTGGGCAAGTTAATGGGCCAGGTTATATGGAAGATTAGAAGATAAATAACATAAAGAACCTTAAACTAATAACATTTGACAGAAGACAATAACTCAATAGTGTGAGAGCACTGAAAGAGTGATTAACAGTTGATGGCTAAGTAAAGAAACATCGATAGGAGAAACATTTTTTTAACTGAAAAATATTGATTTCAGTGCTCTCTCAAAAGTAAAATAAATTCTAACGTATTTAAAATAAAGCTTCCTCTACTGCTCTGAATTATTTTTCAGTTCTTTCATTAAAAGAAATGGCAACATATGGGGAATTGAAGACATCTATGATCTGGTTCATCCCTAGTTTTAACTGATAAAAGTACTGTGACCCAGAAAGAGATGATGGCTTAAAGAAGACCCCAAAGCTGAGAATTTGAAGACTGTATGACTAAAACCTTCTTACAGATTCCCAGTTTGCTACACCATTTTTGTAGCCAATAAACAAATTCAACATATATAACACCAATTAAAAGGTTAAAATACGATTCATGCTACAACTTCCAAGAATACATATCTTCTGTGAAGCAAGGTAAACAGGTACACAAGCCCACTCTGAAGTATATATGATGAAAAAGTAGTGACTTTAGAGACAGACAATTAACAACTTCCAGCTGTGTTTGAGACCCTGCTCTTTCCCTTATCAACTATCTTACCTTGGGACAAAAATCTTTGAACTGAGTTAGGTTCTCTCATCTTAAAATGGTAACAATACCACCTGTTTAAAAAAAAAAAAAAGTCCATGAGGAATAAATAAGATGATGCTAAGTTGTGTTCCTCAAAACACAAGACACTGAAATTTACTTCTGAGCTCCAGAAACGCTTTACCTTTGTTGAGAGAAATACACTGGCAATAAAACTGCTGGATCTCACAGAGTGTGTCATACTATTATAGAAGAGCGACTGAATTTCTTGCTGTAGTCTGAACACTGCAAAAATTATATGAGGCCATTGCTCTAAACATGTGAACAATACTATCTTCTGACAGCACACTCCAGAGAGGATGTTACAAATGCATATCTAAACATTAGATTGGAGGCTGAGAGAATGATTTTTTAACACATGATGGGCACAATTTCCTTATATAATATATCCACAAATGCAAATATAAGGAAAACGTAACTACTCTAAATTAAATGTTTTGAAATATAGAAAAAGATCCGATTGTTTTAACATTAAATTTTCAATAAACCAACTCTCTTAGTAAGAAAACAGATTCTCCCCTAAGTGCTTCCAGAGGCAACTAGCCCCACAGACCCCTTGCTGTTAGCCCAGTGAGATGACACTATACTTTCAGACCACCAACATAACTAATTTTTGTGGTTTTAAGTCACAAAATTTGTGATTTGTTACAGCGGCGATAGAAAACTAATACAATGGTCATCCTGGACTTTCCTGAGCAACACTGGGAAAAAATATCTTATATCTGGCCATAAGTCTATCTCAACTATTTGTGAAGAACAAGGGCCTCTCTCCTTGACTTGTACCTTCTATGTCTCAGTGGCACACTAACACAGAACCTCACGGAGAAGTTTGTAACACCATGCGGATGAGTGTTAAAACGGGGTGATAGAGGACAATCCAGCCCAAGCACCAGGGAATCTCCACAGGCTAGAGATGACACAGATCACATCTGCTTACAATTCACTGCCTAGAACTTGGTCACATGGCCCTATCTAAACATGTGACATGAGGAAATGCCATCTAGCTTATACCTCTGAAGAGAAAACTGATAACAATACCTATCTCTGGGACACCAGTAAAAGACTTTAGAGAAAAAATATAATACAATCTGGTTAAAGTATGAAAGTCACAGCAGGAAACCAACATGAGAAGTAGCTCTCCAAAAACTGATAACAAATATTACAGATAGTCACTGACATGCACAGACAAAACGGATTATTAAAAAGATGCATGCCTCCTTCAAAACAGTAGAGCATACCATATAAACTCTCAATTCTATTAAGGTATTATCTTTCAATTCTATTCTATTCAGACTTAGTAATAAAAACAGATACCATGATTTTTTTTTAATATCAGTCTGTTGGCAGCTGAATGAAGGTAAGATGTACAAATCTGTCAAATGAGACAGACGATCATTTATTTTTTATTTTAGCAGAATGTTAAATCAAAAACAATATGACTGGTCCAACTTAGGGTATCTAATATTGTGTACATTATTATTATTTAGCTCAATTTGGAAACAGCATCCATTTTCGTGAGGCTTACACAGATATATAAAGTATAGAAATAAAAAAATCTACACTTGATATTCAAAATAAATACATTTCTTTCTACTTTTGAAACTTCAAGTAAATACCTCCTAGAACTATAACAGTTTATCCTATAATGATGGGGGGACATTTCTATAAAGTTCTTAATATTTAAAATTATATTCTACCAAATAATTCCTTTACACACTAAAGAAGTGCTAATTTTTCATTCCCCTGTGAAAAAGAGAATGTCTATTATTCTTTCAAACTTCTAGATTAATTTAATGTGTATCCTGAGATTGCAAGATAAGTGAGTTGTTTAAAATAACTATCATTTCCAACTATTTATTCTGTGAATAACTATTTTCTCAGTGCTATGCAATTCAAGAACCATGAACTTTAAAATCACTCTGAGGATAGTTTTGGTCCATCCTCATAGGTTCGAGCTTGTTCTTATTCTTTCCCACCTTACAGTTATCTGTCCTTCCCAGCTACCTGGTTGCGGACTACAAGCTCCATCACCAATATGCACGCCTTGCAGAGAACCGAACCAGTTCCCACTTTTGTGTAGGGTCAAGACACTGGAACAAATCCAGGTATCTAGATAAATAGATACAGATATTCATCTCTTAGTGGTCTTGTCTCTCTCTGACTGAACCCTGATCAAAGCACAGATTTTTAATACTTTACTTTTATAGTCATTGCTAAATGTCTCATATTAAATACTCCCATGCTATACACTGTTACACACATATATGCCACCATTTGAAAGTACATAAATATTTAAAAAACCTAATTTGTTCACTTTTGGTAGGGAGAGTTCTAAAATAATTCTCAATGACCAACACTCTTACATAATTCCTCCCCTAGAGAACACACAAGATCTGAGATGTAACGGACTGGCATTTCTATAATTCTGTCAATTTATATGGTAAATATTTGCAGTATAAAGTTCAATCAGTGATATTTCAGTTACTTAAAAGGGAGATTAATAAAGGGTGGGCCTGACCTATTCAGGTGAGCATCTTCAAAGGTAAAGTGCCAGAAAAGTCATCCTATTGGCCCAGAAAAAAATGTAAATAGCCATGTTGGAAACTGCATATAAAGGGAGCTAAAATCTGAGGCTAGCTGCAATGAATAGAGAACATAAGACAGTAAGAAAACATGAAACTCAGTCCAACAAACAAGGAACTGACTTCTGCCAATAACTTGAATGAGACAGGAAAAGAACCTGGAGATCTAGAATAGAATGGAGCCAACCACATTTTAATTTCAGCCTCCTAACACCCTGAACAGAGAATTTAGCTACACCGTGCCCAGACTTACATTTAAAGTATAAGACATGGGTGTTACTTTAAGCCATTAAATTTGTTGCAATTCATGATGTATTCATTTTAAACTAATGTACCCACAAACCACACATGTACTTATGTCCTATTTCTTAATGATCATAGTAGAATATTCATCTTTAGAGGGGAATGTGAGAGTCATGGAAAGACGAATTGCAAAGCAATTTTATTTAGCTATACCACATTTTCTAAGAGATAAGATTATTTTAGAACAGGACATTTTATATACAATCCACAAATGATAACATCTCAGAAGAAAACCATAAGATAATAGTAGTCAGTAAATCACTGCAATACTTAACCTCATCCAGCATTTGTGTAGTTTTACCCCATTTATAAAACAACACCGAGAAGTTTCTAATCTCAAAAATCTCTGAAACCGGACTCCTATATAATTGGTGTCAGTGTTGCTTTTTCCACTTTTATCCAAGGCCTGAAGGCTTACTTAAAAATGGATTATTACTCTCTACTTGTTAATGGTTTTGATAGCCTACATCCAAAAATCATATATTACTGGTGTATTTTTATCATGAAACTATAAATTATTATGAATTCATATTAGCTTATATCTCACAAAGGGCCCACAACTAAAAGGGTCTATAACAAATTTGGCTAAAATTAATACTTCTAAACAAAAGGTTGCTTAGAATAAATGATCAAATGTTGCCTATTTCTACAAGATCATATAAACTGAAGTAATATTTTCATACAGCTATGAAATAACACAAATATTAAAAGGTTTATCTGATTCATAAAAATGTCCTAACATTAGGAAATTGGTTTGAGACCTTGGAAGATATGAAAGAATGAAGGTTACTATTAATACGGCCTAACAATTAGACTCCTGTACAGTCACCAAACAAGGGAAAAATCCTATATAAAATATTCAAAATCACAACTAATCCTTTATATCTTCTATGTCACTAATGCGTATATCCCAAATCTCTTTTCTAGAACTCCAAATTTAAGTAGTCTCTCCAGTAACTTAACAATGCTTCATTATTTTCTGAGCCAAATTACCTAGACTCACAATAACTATTTAAAATTGAATTAAAAAATGAAGGATGTCAACAGTCCTTTAAACAATCAAAATAGGTTAGGTTATAGTGCACACACTAACAGCTCCAAACCTCAGCAATCAGAATAAATAAAAATGCACTTCTCCATTATGGGTTGCAACTTCTGATTATCTTCAAAACGACCAGGTACCGGTATTATATTACAACTATAATATAAACTAATAATTTGCAAAGATAAAAAATTACCTGCTTTTCTCACTTTAATTCCACCCACAATATCAAACAAAGCTGGCATGGTGTTGCACACCTGTAATCTCAGAGACTTGGGAGGCTAGGAGGATCACAAGTTCAAGGCCAGATTCAGCAATTTAGCAAGGCCCTAAGAAACTTAGTGAGATCCTGTTTCAACATTAAAAGGGGAATAGGGGCTGGGAATGTGACTCAGTAGTTAAGCACCCCTGGTTCAATCCCTAGTATCAAATATATATATATATATACATATATATATATATATAATAAAATAAGAAAACAGAGAAAGGGAGAAACACCAAAGAAAATTACATTAAGTATCATAGATTTGACTTGGAGGCCCAAGAAAACAATAATTAAATCAACAACTTGGCAAATATCCATACTCACACCCAGAATTTATTCACCAATCTCCGTACAAAGCTAACATGCATTAAGCACTCACTATGTGTCAGATGTTATTGCTTACACTACCATTTTATTTATGACTCAGAACTCTATAGATCTAACACTTCACAGATGAGGAAACTAAGGCTTAGAGAGATTAAATAATTTAACCAAAACAGATTTACTAAGTATTTACCAAGTATAAGGCACTATGATTGAATATGCAGATACAGCTATGGGAAAAAAAGAAAACATCTTCTCCTCAAAGGGCATATCTAATAAACGGAATGACAACAGACAACATTGCACACGAGGCTATAGCAAAGCAGAGACCCACCTATGCAAGCACAGAACAGTGCTTCATCCAAAATGGAGAAGAAGAGTACTTGCCTAATTTAATACTGGAAGCACGTAAGAGTGGTGAGATACAGAACAGAAATGCAGACCAATGCTCATACAGGAAAAATCACTAAAGAGCATACAAAGAATTTTAGATTGTGTCCTACAAGGCCACTGATATTTAAACAGTACTCCTCAAAGACTGAATTCTCCTGAGAAGTCCATCAGGTATCTTTGGAGTGGGGCAGAGGTGATTTAAAAAAAAAAAAAAAAAAAAAAGTCTTAAGTGGGTAAAAGTTTGAGGTTCAGTAAAATGTGTCCAGATATCTGGCTTTGGCAAATAGATGTGTGATAGATGTGTGAGAGTGCTTTATCTGTGATAGAATTACAAGAACAATTTGGGCAAGAAAACTGGAACAGAACCTTACCCTCATACTTTATTAACCCACACAGATTAAATCCTTTAGATGTTACGTGCAACCTAAGGTTACCTGAGCCTAACTTCATTTATTTAAATATCTTCATAAAGAAACAGATGGCCTGTTTTTATAAATTATACTCTTAAAGTGGTTAAGTTTAAGCAGTTTTAAAAGACTTGTCTGCCACATCTTTAGTTACTCTTTGGGTCCAAAAAAAAAAAAAAGTATATAGAAGAATGAAACTAGAAACCTGTCTGCAACCAAATGCAAAAATCAATTCAAAATGGATAGAGTTAAATATAAGACCTGAAACTATAAGAAGAAAACATAGGGGAAGCACTTTATGTCATTGGAATGGGCAAGGATGTTTTCAGTAAGATCTCAAAAGTACAGAAGACAAAAGCCAAAAGCAAACAGATGAAATTACATCAAACTAAAATGCTTTTGTACAGCAAAGGAAATAACCATCAGAACAAAGATAGAACCTAGAGAATGGGGGAAAATATCTGCAAACTATACACTATACATTTGACAAGGGATTAATATACAGAATATATAAGGCACTCCAAAATTCAACAGCATAAAAATGAATATCCCAATTTAAAAATGGGCAAGAGGACTATGAAGCCATATCTCAGAACACACACAAATGGGCAATAAATATATGAAAATTGCTCAATGTCACTAATCATTAAAAAAATGAAAAAACCACGATGAAATATCACCTTACCTTGATAAGAATGGCTATTCTCAAAAAGACAACAAGTGATGAAAAGGATGTGGCAAAAGGGGAATCCTTGGACACATTCGTGGGAATGTAAATTAGTACAGCCATTATGGAAAACAGAATAGAGGTTCCTTAAAAACACTGAAATAGAACTAGCATATGATCCAGCAGCCCTACTACTAAGCATATACACGAAGTTCAATCAATATGTCAAAGAGACTTCTGTACTCTCATGTTCATTACAGCAGTATTCACAGTAGACAAGAAATGGAAACACAGTGTTTATCAACTGCTAAATGAATAAAGAAAATGTGAAATATATATAATATATAATACAATAGTACTCAGCCATGAAAAAGAATGAAATCCTGTCATTTTTGCCAATGTGGATGGAATTGGAGGTCACTATCAGGCCAGGCACAGAAAGACAAGTATCACATGATCTCACTCATATGCAGAATATAATTCTACAATGTTGGTTCTGCTGGCCAGAGGCTGGGCTCAGTAGACAGGAGGGAGGAAGGGGAAAGAGGTTGGTCAATAGGTACACTAAATTAAATCAGCTAGGAGTAAGAGGTGCTGGTATGCTACTGCACGGTAAGGTGACTATAGATATCAACAATGTATTGTGTATTTTAAAAAGTTAGAAGAATTTTGAATGTTTTTCCTATAAGGAAATATTAAGTGTTTAAGGAAATATTTAACCTGATTTAAACATTACACAATGTACACATATTTTGAATCATCATCACATGGCATCCCATGTGATACCCAACGGTTATACAGATCCATTTGAAACATATTAAATTGAAATTAAAAGTCATTTAAACAAATGTCCTTGAAGAGGAATTTCTATAAACGATCAGCAATGAAAAGATTAAAAGAAGGCATAATGACAGTAATGAAATAATACGAAAATGTTAAAGGAAGGAAATACAACAGTGTAAATTCTCTTAAAACTGATCATAGAAATACAGAAACAAAAACTGGTTAGAGAAAACCTTATTTCTAGTCCCAGCTTATTTAGTCTAAAATCTGAGAATCCCATTTGCCACATTGTATAATATAGTATTAAAAAATATCTATGGTTACTATTATGATGCGCACTATGCTCCAACATCAAAGTATGTAACTCCTGTGGCTGTCAGTGGGAAGCTAAGTTGAATTAGAGTGCCATTATGACAGCATTAGACGTTGATTCAGCCACCCTTCCTTCCCATACAGGCTTCAAAAGAAAAACTGTATTGAAAACAATAGCAAGACAGAGCACAATCACTCCAGTTTCATCAGGATGAAAAATCCTTTTATTCTCCTTTGAAACTCGGGCTCTTAACAAAACATGGTTCAATCAGCATACCTTCCTTCTTAAGAAGTCTGTTTCAATTTTGCTTAATGCTAACTCAATTGTCAACAAAAAGAATGTTATTAAAATATGATCTTTTCAAAATAAAGGTATTTCCCCAAATTCTATTTGGTATGCCTTTAAAATGAAACCACCTGCTCATCTATCACACACACAAAGTATTTTTTTTAAATTCACATGTAAAATGTATCATATACAGTAAATATATTTGAGGCATATATTACTCTTCCACTCTAACAGCTGTTAACACACATATTAAACTTACAATATTTTTATTAAAAGCGTTTGGTTCATATAATATTTAAACAGAATTTCAAACATACAATGAAACAAAACTCCATCAAAGAAAAAATTCACTTACACATAAATGTTTTCTAATACCAAGGTTCAAGGATCAAGGAGGGTTATGTACACTTGAATAATCATCTACTAACATTTAAATAATCCTCTACTAACTCAGAAACAGGGTTATAAAGATAGTTATTAAAACAGAGTAAAAAGAGGACTTCAGAGTAAAATGGTAAGTGTAAAAACTGTAAAAGCAGGCTCACCCTTTTATTCGGCTGGGTACAGCGGCACACACCTGTAATCCTGGCACTTAGGAGGCTGAGGCAGGAGGATCACAAGTTCAAAGTCAGCCTCAGTAACTTAGCAAGGCCCTAAGCAACTTAGCGAGAGACCCTGTGTCAAAATAAAAAGGGCTGAGAATGCAGCTCATTGGTAAGAAACCTAGGTTCCCAAAACAATTAAAAAAATAAAAAAACTTAAGATCTCCTTTAGAAGAATGCTTTAAGATACAATCAGTCAGAAATCCAGTCTGAAATGTCCTAAACAATAAGGAAGAGTATTGGTTTAGATGTGGGGTCCCCCAAAAGCTTACATGTGAGACAATGCAAAAAGGTTCAAAGGAAAAATGAAAACTCAACCCAATCAGTGAATTAATCCCCTGATAGGGATTCTGAGGGTGTGGCTGGAGGTGGGAATGAATTGGGAGCGTGGCTTTAGGTATATATTTGTATCTGGCAAGTGGAAACCTCTCTGATTTCTGATCATCAAGTGAGTTGGTTCCCTCTGTCACACTCTGCGGCCATGATGTTCTGCCTCACCTGGAGCCCCCAAGGAAAGGAGCCTTCTATGGACTAAGACCTCTGAAACCGTGAGCCCTCAAATAAACCTTTCCTCCCCTACAATTGTTCTGGCTGGGTCCTTTCAGTCACAGCATTGAGAAAAGCTGACTAAAACAGTTACTCACTTCAGAACACGAGAATCCAGAATTAGAACAATAACAAGGTTAGCTAAATTACATAATCTAGATCTCACATTGTTCTCATTCTCCTACACAGGTTTTGCCTCAAGTTTGTACTTTCATGATTACAAGATGGGATCAGCAATTCAAGCATTCCACTGTCATACACATATTCAAAGACAGGAAGAGAAAACTTGCCTTCTTGCATCCTTTAAGAACAAAAAACTTGACAAAAACTTCATGTACTGTATCATGACTGTATCATTTGCTCACTCTTAGAACAACAATTTGGAAGATGCTGGAATAATCATGGTGATCTCTGACTAATAAAAATTAGGGGCTGCTTGGGGCTTGCTATAGTCCCAGGTTCTCCCAAAACTTAAATCAAACCAAAAGTTAGGCAAATAAAACTGTCTGCCACAACCATCAAGTGAAGATTATATATAATTGTCTCAGTCAAACTAGGCTGCAATAACAAAGTATCATAGACTCAGGAGCTTAAAAAACAGAAAAGTATTTCCCACAGTTCTGGAGGCTAAAAGTTCAACATCAGGGTGCCAGCATGGTCAGGTTCTCATAAGGGCTCTCTTCAGACTGCTGACTTGTCAACACATCTTCACAGAGCAGAAAGAGCAAGAACTCTCAGGACCCTTTTACGAGGATTCTACCCTCAAGACCTAATCATGTCCCAAAGGCTCTCCAATGCCATCACAATACCTCCAACACCATCACATTAGGGTTAGGAATTCGAATTACAAATTTTAGAAGGACACAAACATGCAATGCATTTCAACAATTAAGTGAAAGGCCTAGCATCCTGTCCACTCTATTGCTACTTATTTTATCTTTTCCTGATACAATTTAAGACTTATTTTCAACTCCCAATTTATTAAATTCAGTAATTTATACTAAGGTATTTCATTCAATTGAAATTTAAACAGCTCGCACAATTTGTAAATAATTTCAAAGCTTAAGTTTTACCACAAAACTCCTATGAACTAACTTGCCAATAGCTGGCGGTGTCTCCAAGCAGAGTCAATATCAAAATATTTCCAAAAGCCAAATAGTATTGACAATAATGTTAAATCATCTCTAAAAGATAGACTTGTAAAATAGACAACAAACATTTCCATTAAATAAAATAAATACCATATTTATTTAACCTATATTGAACTGCCCCTTTTCCATCACAGGTACTTGATTTCTCAAGGTAACATGAAGGAGAAAGAAAACTTCTTCGACATCTTCAAGTATAAAACTTAGTAGGTATTTTTGATGATCAACAAAAACTTTAATAAATTGTCAGTAAGAACTTCCTTTTATTCAAAACTGTCTTCAGTTCATTAATTTCTGTGGGATGCTATTCTACATTAAAATGTTTATGAAAGTATAGATTTCAAAACACTATATAAGCTTACTGTTGGAACTTTTTCTTCCAGAGTTAAAGAGAAATATAGATAGGCAGAGAAACTACTACGAAAAAAGTATTATCTGTTCTTCTAAATAACATTGTTGAAGCTTTAATATTGAACCTGAATACTTAAATGTTTTACGTATTTATGTATAATAACAGGAATCCTATTTTTAAGATTCTCTCCTTAAATCCATGTACAATTCCACAAGAAATTACATAAACACAGACTCTGCAGACTATCAGCAAAATACAGGATAAGAACTACAAATATACATTATACTGGCAGGTGGTTAGATAAAAAACAATGAAGTTCCTCAATGTTAAAAGTTTGTTTCTCATAAAACAACACTGTTAATAGTAATGACAAACCAGATGGACCAGATGGAGAGAGGAAAAGATGATTCGTTCAATAGATATGCTCAATTTGAGAAACTACAGAAATCTTGTCCAATTGATAGAAATAAAAACTGCAGAGACCAGCAGAAGTATTATACATCGTTACACACACACACACACACACACACTACTGTTAGCCAACAAATAATCATTTTTTCATCTACCCATTTTCTACACATTATTCCTACACATAACCAAAGGTAAATTTTCTATTTTGGTAGAGTTACCATGATGCTCCAAGAGGGATTCTTATACAGATAGACAATCATGATAGTCTAAGATGCCTAATAACCAACATCAGTCACAGGCATAACAGACTGCACTCACATCCAGAATCACTGAATATTTAGTGCAAAAAGAGAGGGAATTAAAAAGTAAATATAACGAAAAGTTCATAGTTGATTAAAGGTGCTTTGGGTTACATGCTTCCATTCTTTCCCTTTCTCTGTGACATACACATACAACACAGCACATATGTGGGACTGTACATACTGGTGGTAATTTATGTAGAAAAAAATATCCTAAAAATGTTCCCTATTGACAACATTCCTCCAAGAGACAATTCTTCACGGGTTTCTACACAACTTGTGAGTGAAGTGGAGGTAGAGACTTAACTTGGTTCTGGATTATCATTTTAAGGATGTGTGTAGCATAAAGCCATGCAAGACAGAGTTCTCCATTTAAAAAAAAAAAAAAAAAAAGGCAGGCTCAGTGGTGCACACCTGTTATCCCAGTGGCTCAAGAGGCACAGGCAGGAGGATCACAAGTTCAAAGCCATCCTCAGCAACTTAGCAAGGCCCTAATCAACATAGCAAAACCTTGTCTCAAAGAAAAAAAGGGCTGGGATGTGGTGCAATGGTAAAGCACCCCTGGGTTCAACCCTCATTACCAAAAACAAACACACAAAAAAATTGTGCATTTTAAAATGCACAGGTTCCTACAGTCAAGGTTGCTCTCCTGCAATTCAACTTCTACACATCTGAGGATTACATGGCCCTCTTCACAGTGCCCTGTGCCAATTAAAGCTCAAGGAACCAGTGCAAATGTTAAAACTCTGGTAAGTCTAGTGCTGTAATAAATTCATATACATAACAGTCATCCTGTGTCACAGAATCCCTTATGGAATGCTTTAATACAGGAATCCCATTTCTTCTGCCATCATCCATGAAACTGGAACTGCTGAACAGGCAGATTTGGCTATTCTAGGTAACACCTGTCATTTTCAATCATTCTTCAAGGGATTATCAAACACATAATCTAACCTAAATCAAACAACTGCCTGACATCAGCTTCATCTGTTTATATGTGTATGCAGATGAATGTATAATTGTATGCATTTCTGAAAGGTGTACTCTTTGCAAACTTCTTCTACTTAAATTCTTTGCTTAAAAGTAACTTCCATTGCTTACCTCCATCCTCTCCCTTGTTATCATTTTCTAAGTAAAGTTTCTATTTCACAGTTGGGACACTATAAATTAGATATTATTCATCCAGCATAAAACATGTTTAAAAACATCAAAAACGTACAGAATTTGTCAAAGGCAGTTGAACTATTTAAGGAAATATTTTACTAATCTCCTAAAAAGCATTTACGAGCTGCTCAATTTTTCATATTGCATATTCATTATGCCTCCACATTCCTTGCAGATATAATAAATTATTGTAACAGCTGCTTCTGATGACTGACAAAGTCAATATGTCTACTGCAATTCATTATACAATTTGAGCTCTGTTTACATAATCAGAAGAGGTCATTATAAATTAAAATAATTCTAAATGAAGCTGATTAACTAGTAAGTGCTAATGATCTAAGAAATAGAAAAACTCTCAAAAGCAAAATATATAAATATACAAAAAAATATATAAATATAATATATATTAAAAAATATACAATCAATACTACACAAAGCCAAAGTCTTGCAGACTCCCATCACTTAACTTCAGAATTAAAAATTACTTTATAATACTGTATTCAAGATAATTAAGGGACATAACTGTAAGAATCTCCAATCTTCTCTATTCAGTTAACTATTTCTAAGTATATTTTTAAACAAAATATAACAAAACTATTTTTAAGGAGGGAATGTGTCATCATGAAGAAACGTGTATATAAATATATACATAATACATACACATGCACATACATATACACAAAGGCATGAAGTATCACTAATTCTGATGCAAAATCTCTACATGGAAAGTTCTCAAACGACATAAAAGTTTGGAATTCTCAGTGTTTCATAATAAGTAACAGACAATCTATTTCAGAGGCCATACAATTTATCATCATCATACAACTTAACAAAAAAATAATTTTAAACCATCTTACATTTTAGAATTTTACCATACTAACAGGTTCATTTAAATGAGGAACCCCTAATAGCCACCTCCCATTTAATGATCATTAGTTACGTCCTAGGCATCACACTAGACAATATATAAGCTTATTTAATCCCAAAAATAATCCTAAAATACAGATATTACATCTATATTTTAAAATCAGGGAACCAGAATTCAGGGACATTAAGTGATTTGCCTGTTGTCATACAATCAAGGACTGAGTTATAACTGGACCATCTGTCTGACTCAGAAAAATATGATAGTAAATATTTCCATCACAATTATTACTTTCTTAATAGCAACCTAATATCCATTCTTGATTTCAGACTCAACTTTATACTTCAGTTTATATTCTCTAGAAGGAAGAAAAACTCTTCATGCCATATCAACTATTCTGATATATAATGGTAGTCATAATCTTTGCAATAAACTAAGTTTCAACTGCTATACTTTCTGGTTCAATGATGTCAAATCTTGTATTAGGCATCAGGTTCTAAGGTCAGCAAAGAAAGAAAACCACTAAGAGTAAAAATAATAATAATAATAATAATAATAATAATAATAATAAATAAATAAATAAACCTGAAGTACTCCTGGAAAAATACCACATTGGTGAACAACCATTTCTCATTACTTCTGATGTAGAGTGTTTTTATTCCAATATTGGAAGATATCAGTTTGCTAACAGAATACCATATCTGGAATTGGCCTATAATAAATATCAAAACTTCAATGGTTTGTTAATCTGCCTTTTTTTCCCTAAAATAAAATATATGTATACTGTAACACCACCATATATTAGTATGAGCTTCTCCTTTTATGAGAAATAAAAATAATTTTGGAAGATGCTCATTTTCAATTTTCAACATTGCTCTCCCTAATTTTTCATTTAAAAAATACCTTTTATAAAACATATCTTAATGGAATATAATACTGAAATTTAGATTTAATTAATTATACTGTTACCATTTTTACATATTCAAGTAGTCTTACAATTGGAGACACTAAGATGCAATGAACCTGTACACTTTTTTACATTTTTTTTCCTTTCAATTTCAAGAGAGGTCATAAGTGACTTTCTTAGGAAGTAAAACAACAGAATTTCCATGGAATTCCTCATCATTTTTTATCGCCCTCTGGTCTGGTAACTCACAGGAAAAAAAATCTATTCCTCAATCTTCTACCTTTCTCATGAACAACTATAAAATCTAAAATTCTTGAAATGTGGCAAATAAATACAAAGTATTAGAAGCATATCTTCAATTTATATTTGTAAATACAATTTTAACAAAACTAGTGCTTCTCTAAATGTGCTGTGAAAACTCCACAAAGAATTTTGTATGGCCCAATTTTATGCTAAAATTTAAAAAAAAAGAAAAAAACTAAAAATAGTTAATATTGACCACAAAGTTGTTTTGCAAAGATTAAAGAGAAAAGACAATTACTTTGCAAGTGAGACTATTCTGTCTCTATCCACCTATTAAGAAATTTCTGGCAATACTTTGATTCAGATTATGAGACACGTGTAGTTGTATAATTTCAGGAGGAAAAACCATCTTGCATTACATAAAGAGTATGCTAAGCAAAATGGTCCACAATTAGAAACCTTAGTCACAGTTCCAAGTTGAATTTTTTTCTGAAGCTTCTAGATCAATTAACCACCGTAAAGATGCATAACCGAATTCACAAACAACTACAATTAAACAGTTGCTTCAAATCTCTCTCCCCAAAGTTAAAAACTAAGATTGAAATCAAGCGATCTGAAACTCACACATAAATGTGCATCACAAATAATGTGAAGTTATTTCACAATTATACATTGAGTTTAAAGTAAAAATAAACATAGCCTTTTAAAAGGTATAATTATAATTCAGAATAATTTAAAACACTCTCAATATGCTGTTGAATCTTGAAATGGGTAAGAAAGTAGAGTTAGCAAATAAGAGTTAAGTAGTTCCTGGGGCTTTATAAATGCTTCTCAAGGATATTGTCACATCCACCACACCCATTTCAGGGACACAAGCAGCCAAAGCTCGGCCTGCAGGCAGAGACTCAAGGCGCCCAGCGCAGCCAGAGGGACGCGTCCTTCTGTTTCAGCGCAGGACTGGGCTAAAAGGTTGCGGACCGCGAAGGACCCGCCCCGAGGCCTCCCACCCACGCAGCCGCCACCGCCCACGCCCCGCGGCCCCGCTGCCTAGCAACGCAACGGGGCTTCCTGGCAACGTGTCCCGCCCCAGCCCGCCCGGGCCCACTCGGAAAAGCCAACGGGATTCATTCTACCTCCTTTTTCTTCTGTCCTCCCCCGAGCTGGATGCAGAGGAGCAGCAGAAGGAGGAGGAAGGGAAAGCTCCCAGTGGGCAGGTATCGCGGCCGCCGCCCCGCCTGCCTCCGGCGTGAAGGAGAGGCCCGGGCACCCATCGCCGCAGGGCAGTGTCTCCTCCACGCGCGATAACCGTGCGCGCCCAGCTCCTACCGCGCCCCACACCTGCCACGCCAGCCGCCGGGAGCCTCCTTGACTGGGGCCTTGGGGTGGCAACGGCTCAGCGAAGGAGCTGGGTGGAGGCCGAGGACACGGAGGAGGAGACTGACAGCGCATCCGGTTCACCGGGAGAGAGACCTGGAAAGGCGCTGGATGGGGCAGGAAGTGGGCGTGGCGAGGAAGCCAGGGTTCGGTGTGCACGGCGCGGAGCTCCAGCCACTGATGTTCTCCAAGACCCGCGAGGGGTACGGACGCTGTAGTCTGTCTTGCTCAATCAGAAACTGTCCTCTTCTGAAACTAGGTCCCAGGAATAAGCAGGGGACCTCTCAGTCCAACCCTGTACCTGGAGCCTTAAATATACCTGGTTGCCTTTTTGGATGATGGAGAGCTTTGAAGAGTAAGACCTGGCCCCTCTAAGAACACAGCAGTCATATTCTTATTGGGACAAGTCTAGGGATATGTCTCTGAACCCTCAGGCGCTGTAATATACTCTCAAGTTCCCTGGATGCATGAGAAGCTGCCCCACAACTGAAGAGCCTGAGAAGGCTACATAGATTCAGCTTCATTCTTTCATTGTTTAAGAATTGCCAATGTACAGAGCAGTTTTCTAGCAGATTTGAATGCACGAATAAATGGAACTTAATTTCTGTTCTCTAGAATTTTAAGGAATAGTAGCAGACTTTTTATTGAACTTTTGATACAGGCCAGGTGCTGTTTTAATGTCATGAGTATTCAAGATTTCTTCATTTGTACCATGAACATGTTTGAGAGTGGATTAACCCTATAGACCTGATATTAAAATAGTATTTTAAATGTTTGAAATTAAATATATAGGATTTCCAAAGAATCCATTATAATGGAAATATCTTCAAATTAAACCAATTTGCTTCCTTTCTCATATTAGTCAACAAATATTTGGTTTTTGTGGATGTTGGATAGAAATATAGATGTGAGACTGTATAAACATTCAGGCAACCCAGCATGATTAGGTTTGACCAAGAGGCATAAAATTACAGAGACTTGGCCAACTAAGTATTATGAGGGATATAGATAAATTCAGTATTCACACACAATCTAACAGTTCCAGTAAATTTGGTAATTTTGAAGTAACAGTGATCACAGTATTTTATGATGTCAGCAATCACATTGCAATATGAAAATCTGTACTTTCTATAGGAAACAAAGTCATATACTAACGCTATATCAGTATTTTATAAAAAAAGGAAACAAATTTTGTGAAAGATTAATAGAAATAAGGTTATAACTGTTTCATTACAAAGTTTACAGATATTCTGTTATTTCCTGGGCTCCAGATCAAAAATGTTTGCTCCACAACAACTTTATCAGGGAAGTTCTAGTATAAGAATTTTCATATACAAATTAAGGCCCAGAAGATCTCATCCAAGATTATGTAGTACAGCTAGATAAAGTTGATGAAGAAATTTGAACGTTGGCAGTCTAGATTTATAGTCATGTTTATGCTACACCACATTTTTAAACGAGTTTACAAATAAATTTCAATTTTCTATCTCCCAGGCTTTTGATTTCCCATTATTACGTGAGCATTTTGCTTATATTAGTTATCACTCCTGTTAAAAAAAAAAAAACTTAAGTTAAATTGAACAGTGTCTTTGAACAAAGAACAATTCATAAATCTGGTAGCACTCATTTTTTGTAAAGGTTCAGCTCCAGTGGTGTTAATCAGACAACTTGCAAGGCTTATTATAATAGGAAAGTGAGGAAATTGCCTGATATTCACAACTAGGCATTTGCCCTAGGTGTATATGGTTTGATGGGAGGTGACTAGTTGTATATCCAGTCATCTGGTTGGCTATTTGTGATTGACGAAGGCTCCATTTGTTGTAGTTGTTTCCCTCAGTGGTTACAAGAAATGTTTCCAAGGCAACTCAGTATGCTTCCAGTAGAGTTCTGGTATAAGAAACAACTCCTGGCTAATAGCCTCTTGCTTATTTTGTGGAAACACAAATTATGGCTCCTTTGTTTCCTTGTTTATTTGTTGTTGGGGGGCTGTGAAAATAGCCTCAACTTTTGGCTTTTTGAGTAAATTTATGATTTTATCAACTCAATATCTACATCTAAATGTACTTGAACATAAAATCCATTATCTCCCCTTTCTCAAACTTGTTTTGAATTCCTTATTGTAATTATTGGTACCTTATTTTTAGTAATTATTGTAATTACTGTCCTAGTTGCAGATTTCCAGAGCCTCAGATGCATTCCTTTTCCTCATTCCCTCTAACCATGCTGCCATTCACATTCACTTTCCAATTTACCCTACCTCTACAACATCTTAAGGAATTTACCTTTCCTTTCCCATTCTGTAACTCTAGCATTCTTTAGAAAGACACTAAACAGCTTAGTAGTTGATCCTTCTTTCCTTAGACTCTTAACATCTCCTCTACCAACATAATCCAAGATTCTCTGATGCAGCCTTCCTACTTTCTAAGTAAAGTAGGAAGGGTGACTCTTTTAATACGTAAATCAGTGCAAAGTCTCTTCTGTGTCTTCACTAGAAATAGCAAGCTCTTTCATGCCTTCAGGACCTTATATTAGCTTGCTCCTGGCTATCTTCCCAACTTCATCTTCTGTTTTTTTTTTTCTGCTTTTTCACTGTGCTCCAGTCAGGCCAGCTGTTTTGTTTTCCCTAAATATGCCATGCCTTTATTCTAGGTTTTGCACTGCTTTTGTCTTTATTGTAACCCTTTTTTCCTAGATAGATGGTCACTTGGTGTACTTTATCCCTTTTTTCAGGCCAAGATCCATATCTCTTAAACTGACATCTGTCTATCCCTCAAATGACTGGATCTAAAAAATAAACTCCTTACTCTTTACACACACCCTAACTTTTTATAGTACTGGCCTTTCACTGCCTGATAGAGTACCTTTTATATTCATTTTGTGTCTAATCTCACCCATCGCATTCCTATATAAATGTCAGGAGACAAGGACCTTGTATGCTTGCTCTCTTAATACTGCCTGTTGTATGTTTTGCGGATGTCAGAGTTCCCCCAGTTGTCACTACAATTCTGAATTGCTCTGGGAAATTTCACCAGAGTGGAAGTATTCTTTATATTCAGAAAGCAGAAAAGCAACAAGTATTTGGGTTAAAAGGTGCTGTTTTAGATTGAGAGGACCACATCAGAACTCCACGGGTCCACAAGGTTGATACTTGTATAATCACGTGTGTCTGGAATTTGGGCAAAGGCTAATTGATAGTGACCAGAGACTTGATAAAAACCTCTTGACTCTGGACAGATGAAATTAAATAAGTCATTTCTCACAAGACTAAGGAAGAAGTCCTTATAAGATTCTGAAATGTTGACCCTTGGCAACTTTTATCTGAAGAACACCAATCTAATGATATTTTCTGAACTCCTCCTTCCCTGGCACTGGCTCAAAAATAGATATTGCAGGTTCATGTCCATTATCTCCTTATGGCATTTCCTTATGTAGACAAAACACTAAACAGTAGACCTTAGAACAGTAGACTCTGCAGGGCCAGAGAACAATTTCACCAAAAAACAATGAAATTCTGATCCAATAACCAAAAAGTCCCCTGAGAACATATGTCAGAGTCTGCTAGAATATCTGAACATGATAAGCTCCCTGGGGGCCTCCAGTGCACACACTGTTCTATGTCTAGGGTCTTGCTTCAACAGCACATCATTGCTGATACACCTGCATTTCGGTTAATACCCTCAAGCCAAACACCATAAGAACACACTTGAAATCAAACCAACTTGGGTTTATTGGTTCATCGCAGCAAGGAAGGCAACAATGTGAGAAGTCTCAAAAGAGTATGTTAGATGGGGCTTAATACAGGATTTAGACTTTCTTTGTATGTTTTCAAGAGGATTCAAGGAAGTGTTATTTTGTTGGATTAGAATCTGTCAGAAACAAAATTCTATTTAGGGAATCTTACTGATTTTTGTCTAGAAGATGGGAAGAACAAAGTGGAGCTAAAGCCAAAATTGATCAAACGGGAGCATTCACATTATGTTAACCAAGAGAGGTGGATGATAGGTCTTTTTAAATATTTTTTATTATAATCAGTTATATATGACATTAGAGTGTACTTTGATACATCACATGTAAATGGAGTATAATTTCTCATCCTTTTGGTTGTACATGATGTAGAATCCCACTGGTCATGTAATTATACACATACATAGGTTAATAATGTCTGATTCATTCTACTATCCTTCCTAACCCCATACACCCTCCCCTGGCTTCACTCTCCTCTACCTAATCTAAAGTAACTCTATTCTACCCTAGCCTCCACTCCCTTATTGTGAGTTAGCATCTGCACATCAGAGAAAATATCTGGCCTTGGGTTTTGGGGGGATGGGCTTATTTCTCTTAGCATGATATTCTCCAGTTCCATCCATTTATCAACAAATGCTATAATTTCATTCTCCTTTAAGGCTGAGAAATATTCTATCATATATATATATATGTATATATATATATAAAACTTTTATATATATAAAAGTTTTATATATTCATTCATCTCTTGAAGGGTACCTAGGTTGGTTCCATAGTTTAGCTACTGTGAGTTGAGCTGCTATAAATGATGTGACTGCATCACTGTAAAATGCTGATTTTAAGTCCTTTGGGTATAAGCCAAGGAGTAGGATAGCTGGATCAATGGTAGTTCCATTCTAAGTTTTCTGAGGAATCACCATACCACTCTCCATAATGGTTGCACCAATTTGAATTCCCACCAGCAATGTATGAGTGTACCTTTTTCCCCACATCCTCCCCAACATTTATAGTTTTTTATATTTTTTTGTCATTGCCATTCTGACTGGATTGAGATGAAATCTCAGTGTCATTTTGATTTGCATTTCTCTAATGGCTAGAGATGTTGAACATTTTTTCATATATTTGTTGACTGTTTCTATTTCTTCCTCTGTGAAATGTCTGTTAAGTTCCTTAGCCCATTTATTGATTGGGTTATTTGTTTTTTGAGTGTTAACTTTTTTGAGTTCTTCATATATCCTTAATATTAATGCTTTATCTGAGGTGTGTGGTAAAGATTTTCTCCCATTCTATCGGCTCTCTCTTCATGTTATTGATTGTTTCCTTTGCTAAGAAGAAGCTTTTTTGTTTGATACAATCCCATTTATTGATTCTTGATTTTACTTCTTGCACTTTAGGATTCCTGTTAAAGAAGTCAGATACTAGGCTGCCATGGTGAAGATTTGGGCCTACTTTTTCTTCTATTAGATGCAGGGTCTCTGTTCTAGTGCCTAAGTTGAGTCTTGTGCAGATGAGAGAATTTCATTTTGTTACATGTGGATTTCCAATTTTCCCAGCACCATTTATTGAATAGGCTGTCTTTTCTCGAGTGAATGTTTTTTGCACCTTTGTCTAGTGTGAGGTAACCATATTTATGTGGGTTTGTCTCTGTGTCTTCTATTCTGTACCATTGGTCTGTGTGTCTGCATTGGTGCCAATACCATGCCATTCTTGTTACTATGGCTCTGTAGTATAGTTTAAAACCTGGTATTGTGATGCCTCCTGCTTCACTCTTTTTGCTAAGGATTGCTTTGGTTATTCTGGGTCTCTTATTTTTCCAAATGATTTTCATGATTGCTTATATCAAAGAAAGAAAACTTCAGCCCAATATACCTGATGAACATAGATGCAAAAATTATCAATAAAATTCTGGCAAATTGCATACAAAAACACATTTAAAAGATAGTGTACCACGATCTTTTCAGTGATGAATCTACTGAAGGAGAAATTAGGAAAACTACCCCATTCACAGTAGCCTCAAAAAAATAATGCAATACTTGGGAATCGATTTAACGAAAGAGGTGAAAGACCTCTACAATGAAAACTACAGAACACTAAAGAAAGAAATAAGAAATTGAAGAAGACCTTAGAAGATGGAAAGGCGTCCCATGCTCCTGAATAGGCAGAATTAAAATGACCATACTACCAAAGGCATTATACAGATTTAATGTAATTCCAATTAAAATCTCAATGATATTCTTCATAGAACTAGAAAAAGCAATCATGATGGGTCATTTTTGTTGTTTGATCAGTGTTCTTGTTTTAGTCTATGCTCTGACAAGATGGTGGAGAGTACTAAATTTTATCTTGCTCTGTCATGGTCACAGTGTAGCTTTGCCTGACATTGACATTCTGTGAGATACTTTATATCCAGCAGAACTGGATATCTGGTTTTCAGTGCCTTGTTTTCAGAGAAAGACCAGCTTCAAACTGACAGTCAGAGGATGGTGTGTACTTTCCCACATTGGGCAAAATAATTTTTATTTCCTAAATAAACCATGGGATTCTTGTGAAAATGAAACAATAGTAAGAAAGGGATAATTATAGAGGTCAGAATAGATACACAATTCATAAGTATTTGCTAGTGTCATCGTTACTGAACTTAGAGTAACATTAAAAGTATATTAGCTTCTCTCTCACTGAGTAGTAAATACTTTGAGAACAGGAACTGTGTGTATTCTTTGTTCTCCTTGCACAATAGAACATTTGGGAGCATGAACTCTGGAACTGGACTCCATTTTTTAACTCTTACTAGTTGTATGACTTTAGACAGGTTACTTCCCATCTCTGTCTCATTTCTTTTCTTCTAAAATAAGGATAAATAATGTACCATGAAAACGGAATAAGTTTATACATGCAAAGTATTTAGAACACCATCCAAAACCTGGTAAATACTATGTATTAACTTCTATTATGGTATCAATAAATACTTAACTGAATTCCAGACATGAATTCCTCCATTATGCAAGACACTAGGGTGAATACAAGAGTAGGCGCAAAAAAGAAATATCCATCTTTGAAAAACATAGACAGAAATTTTAGCATGTTCCCATTAGAGGAACAAGCAGAACAGTGATGTGTCAAAGTGTCTCTTTACCTGCGGCATAGACAATCAAATACCAGGAACAAAGATGTGAGGAGAGACATTAGTTCCACATTTCTAGTACTGAATGTAACAACACTTCTGATCAGAAAACCATTTGGTCCCCAGAACTGTTATATAAATATCACCATGTATATACAAATGCAATTATAAAGGGAAAACCCCTAACCTCCAAAAAACAGAGTTTGAAAACCAACAATTTGATATATCAGGCATTCATATTTAACCCTACCTGCCTTTTTTCATTTTCCTAAATGAATGAATAATACATTAGTAATATTAGTAGTTTTCAAACAGTTGATTATTTAAATTTTCATAATGTCTTTTCTACAAATATTCTAGTGTAAAAGTGATTTTGTAGATTATGATGAATTTCGTTCAATTATTTTTAAACTGTATAACAAATTCAAAGTACTATGTCCATGTAATCAATAGCAACTAAATGATTTTCAACCTAATGCTGCATTCCATACTATTAAATTAAAATATTTTCGTTTTTCTATAATTTAGTAACATTTACAAAATCCTTTGCATATTGTTTTTTTATTATAGTTTGATTTCTGTCCTAGGATTTCTGTTAAGACCAATATAAATTTATATTAAAAACATTGTATTAAGGAATAGTCCAGTAAAGGATTTATCAACTGAAATAATCATACAAAGAGCAAGCACCTGTGCAATTGGATTTTAACCAGTGTTTGTGTTTGAGATGTTTTCAGAAACAACACCCAGCATGCAATTTGGTTATGTTGAACATTTGGTTATCTCAGACAAACAGTATCTCACTTATTTGTTCAAGCATGTTCCATGTATATGCAGAAGCCAGTAGAGCATACATAGGGCTAAGAAATATAATTTCAAAGAACTGTAAATTGGTTAGCAAGTGGGAGGAGGGAAGAATAGATGGGGAAAAAAGGGAAGGAATTATATTTTTAAATTCTGGTATATCAAATGTTCTGAGGTCAAAGTCCAACAGCGGCTACTCTTTTGGCAAAATGCATTCAGAGCTTTTCAAGACTCACTAGGAAGATTCATTTTATCTTAATGAAATTATACAGAGAGAGGGTAGGGATATGGACAAATGATTGAAGCTATTTAATTCAAGCAATCTGTAGCAGTTTTTAAAAAATAGAAAGGAATCCAAGAGGGTCACAGGAGTATGTAGAGAATATCTCTGAGATTCTGGAAATAATTGAAAAAGGGTTCTACAGAGCCAGAGAAACACTGGAAAGGAAACTCTGAAGCCAGGTGAGCAACAGAGATAATTTTGCTGTCATTATGCCAAACAAATTCTCTGGGCTTGGATAGATGTGAGTTTGGTACAGAATACTTAACTGTGTATTTTGATTTGTGGTTCTCCTGGTTTTAAAATGCTGTAATTTGTTTGTGTACAAATGACCGATTCAACTTATTCTGACTTCCTTTCAATGATCCTTTTCTTTTGAATTATATATAAAAGTTTGGATTGAACTTTTAAAATTAATGAGTAGACCATATGCTGAATCTCCAAGTAAATGGCTTTCCTCTCGATTTATTTCCTACACTCATCAAATAAGGTAATAACTTATATGCCAATAATTTTATTTTGCTGAATAAATGTTCATTTTAACCTTGTCATTTTCAAGGAAAGAAATGATGGATAGATTTTTTTCCCTTAACATTGAAAATGCTGAGCTGTGAATCAGGTTTTCTTTTTCATATTAACAAAATGAAATATTTAATTGAAATTATACTCAGTCATTAAGTGTTATTCATAGACTATTATGACAAATCCATTTGGATTCCTGCAAGAGTTGATAATCATCTATTTCAGGGGCTAGATTTCTTATTAAGAAATATGTTATAGATATTTATCTGTATTAAAACCAGGACCGATCAGGGAGCTCTGATTTTAAGAGTACCAATTTGTTAGTTGAAGGAGTTGATCTACATTGATTTTATTCTAAAAACTAATTTTGTTCATTTTTTAAAGTATATGTGTTTTGTTTGTGTGTGTGTGCGTGTGTGTGTGTGAAGTAAGAAGAGAATGTATGTACAATGTTTAAAGAAAGAAAAAGAGAAAACACATTATTTTTAGCTAGGGATTAGTTTTTTCTGAAGATTTGGAAGCTGTTTCTCAGTAGAGGTTTAGTTCTTGCATATAGTACTTTTCCAACTGAGAATAAAGTAAGTTTCAGAAGCCTTCAAACTTCACATTGAAATGGGTTAATAATATATGGAGTAACTATTTTAAATCAACAAGACCTATATTTTATTCCTAATAGGTGCGAGAGTTCAATAATGTGTGTCAATGTGCAAATTATAGTAAACCTGGCAGGGTTAAAAAAAGGAATTCTAATTAATTATTCAAATTAATTTTTAAAACTGTCATATACTTTGCTTATATAATCACATGATTTAAAATTCTAATAAACAAGGTATATCAAATATCATTTTGCATTTATGATTCAGAAGCACCTTCAACATCAATTAGTGATTTATCATCATTGTAAATAGTTTATCCTTTCTTCAAATCACTACCAAGTTCTGTTTCCCTTCATGGTACCTCTATTCTCCCACATCATTCAGTCTTCAAACCCTGAGACCTTAGTATTGGTCCTTATCATTTTACATATGTATTAATGTGATAAAATTTCTACTAGTTTCCCTCTCTATAAAATCGAATCCACCATCAAGACAAATTTTCCTCAAGCAGACTTACATCACCCTCCTTACACCTCAAAAATGTTCAATGGCTCCCAATATCCAAAATGTTTAAATTTAAATCCTTAGTCCTGTGTTCCAGTGGTTGTATTTCCAACCAATAGTTAATTTTCTATGTATTTTGCCACTACTTTTTTTCCCATTGCACCAGACTGATTCAATCTTTCTACCCCTACATTCTGTGTTTTGTACCCATGTTTTTGCTCTCACTGACTTTGTTGCATAGAGATCCTTTCCATTCTATAATGCTAAAATCCCATTTGTCACTTAAGACTCTCATGCAAGTTCCTATTTCTCCAAGAAATCTTCAGAGAATCTTCCAATCACCATTGGCTTGCTTTCTGAATTCTTTACGTAATCCTATCACTGGGCAATTAGTGATATATTGCAGCAATTCTCAATATAAAGAGACCTCTTTACACTCCTGAAAAATATTGAGGATTCTAGGACTTTAATTTATGTTGCCTATAGCTGTCGCCATTTGCCAAATTATAAAATAAAACAAAAAAATTAAACTATTTAAAAATAATAGCCTATTCCTTCTTGATATAAGTAGCATATTTTTACCAAAAAAATAGAATTTTTACCAATCTTCTTAATTTCTGACTTAAAAGATAGCTGAATTCTCCTATTTAATTATATGTCATAAAAACTCCACAATTTATCTTTGTGAGAGAATGACAGGTTTGGGTATCTAAAAATTAGTCTATCAGCAGGTCTACTTCTGTCTCTATCTACTTGCAAAATATAGAGGGAACAAGGAAGTCACATGTGGTCACAAATATTCAAATATACATTACCTTCTTTAAGATTTTAAACTTCAAGTAACTCCCTCCCAATACTGATATTGGGTATCATATCCACGTGCTTATACTCACTTTAAGAAAAAATATGTAGTTCTTAATATCACCTCAAGCAAAGCCCTGGATTTTAGGTGAATTTAAGACATAACTATTGTTATAAGTCCATACTATTCCAAACTCAAAGGTAAATGAACTTAAGGATTATTTAGGTCACTTTTTCCAGTAAATGTAGTAACTGAGAATTAAGTCTATTAATTTTCCCAATTTGTTCACTATTATTATGACTTGATGATGGTAGAATTATTGAAGGGTACTATTTAGACTAAATGGGCTTATATTCATTTTTAAGTGCTAATTAACTCCTTTTTAATTTTTCTACTTTGGGGAATACAAAATTAAACATATAGTGTGATCAAAGCAGTTAATGTAAGCAAAGAAAAATATATTTCCATTAAAGCATTAGGATTAAGTCAAGTTTAAAATTTAAAATATATGTACCTTAATAAAATGTAAAATAAACTCTCATCACTATTTTTACTCTTCAATTTATCTTATCTCCTCTACTAGGAAACATACTTAAACATTTTTTATTTAAGATAGTTATTTAGAAAGTCAAATATTTGGGAAGTTGAAATACATTTATTATTTAATTAATCATTTAGCATGCTGTTATCATGGAACACCACACATCGATGAATCATCTTAGAATTTAAAATAAGGATTATAAATATACATGATGCTCAAGAGAAGACCAGTAGAGATAAAGGAGCAGGAGAGGGAGGAAGGGAGAGAAAGGGGAAATATGGGGAAACAATATTGACAAAATTATATTATTATTTTGTGTGCATGGACAAATATATAGCAAAGAATGCTACTGTTACATATAATTATAATGCACTAAAAATATGGAATTAGTAAATAATAAATAAATAGATGTTGTCTTCAAAGAGCTCACATGTTTTGGGAAGACCAAACAAGTATTCATGAACAGTATATAAGTTGTAAGTAATAATACAAATGATACAGAAAAAAATGTATATACTGTAATAGGTAGTACATCTAGTGTAGCATTCTCAAACCTCCCTGTGTTCCTTTTTCAAATTTTCTCTTGTCATCTCCCTCCCCACCTACTCCTTATCTAAGCCGTCCTGCTGGTCACCACTTTGTCCTGGCTTTACCCAGACACAAGGGGCAATACTTCAACTAAGACTGTCTCACATGCTTTTTACCTTCTATCTCAGGAACACCCACAAGAATAGGGAACTAACACTATGGAGCACCTCCTGACCACTTGGAGATGAAAGCTAGTGTAGACATAATTGGTTCCCTGTGTATTTGCACCATCAGATATTCTTTGAGTCTTTCATAAAACTTCTCATGAGGTCATACAGCACCAATCTCCTTTGGTGATAGTGTAGTTAATTGTGCAACTTTGAGTTGGTTTTCTTCCTTCCCTTTTTCACTATCATTGCCCCTCTTTTCTTCTCATATAAACCACCTGCACTTCATCCATGAAATGGGGCATTTATTTAGACAAGATTGAGAATCTTAAGTCACAGAAATACTTGAAGTTGACAGAGAAAATTCCCTTGTTAAAGGAAAGAAGCTTCCCTTTGCCTAGAGATATCAAAAAAAAAAAAAAAAAAGGGTGAAACCAGAGTCTTACAAGATGATTTGTTTCTTCCTTACTGTTCTTCAGTCCTGCATCTTTAATCAAAACTTTGTTCAAATGAAGAAGGAAATAGCCCTTGCTTTAAAAGAAAATAATTTAAATACCAAAAGTCTTCACAATCTGGACAGTAACTAGGCAGAAATCAGTGACACATGTGAAGATGGATCAGGAATGCATTGGCCCAGGATGAACAGGAAAAAAAAAATGGTGGAGGTGGAGTATTTATTGACTTGGAAGCACTTATGACTATAGATCAATATCCTGGAAAAAACTATCTGGATCTGGCACAAGTTGATAGATAGTTCTTTGAAGTTTGGGCAAAAAAGTTTACAGTAATAGAGGAGAAGATTCCAGAAATGCTTTTACATAATATTAAGGAAGGAATTGAACTATAGAAAGGTTGGAATATTGGAACTTACTTCACATTTCTGCAGCTTGTTACTTGCAAGATCAGTTACTCACTCAACTGTATACAACAGGACAGTGCAAGGGAGTTGAAGCCATGGGACCAAGAGAGGAATCTGAGGATACAGAAAAAGAATGATTGAGTCTAAAAAGACAAGGAAATGTCCATGGGCCAGTTGGAATGCAAAACAGGCACTCCTGAGCAACCCCACCTGAGTTCATGCCCTTTCCTGTGCTAGAGAAACTGGTGAGAAGTTGTGTAACTCCACCCTGACTCTACCTCCAGCTCAGCCCCTCAATACCATTTCTCTATAAATATTAACACTGTAGACCGATGGGTTATTGTTCTCACTTTAGAGATGACCTATATTACTTGCTTTTCCCTAAAAGTCTCTCACCCTCAAGATGACTGGCATTCTCCCTTGAATGTATATTTCTTTTTAAAATGTGTTGTAATTAGCTATACATAATAGTAGCATGTATTTTGACATGTTATACATATATGGAGTATAACTTCTCATTCTTCTGGTTGAACATATGTAGAATTATATTGATAGTGTAATCCTATATGCACATAGGATAGTAATGCCCAATTCATTCTACTATCTTTCCTATTCCCATTCCCCTTTGTCTAATCCAAAGTACCTCTCTTCTTCCCCTTACTGTGAATTGGTATCCACATATCAGAGAAAACATTTGCCTTTGGTTTTTTGGAATTGACTTTCTTACTTTATCCCCAAAGGTATCTCTCCCCCTCCCCTGCTCTACCCTGCATTCTTCTCCCTGGAATGTGTATCTGCTTTCCTAAATGAATCTGTGTCTCTGACCAGCATGTGGCTGAATTAAATTTTCTCCCATTTTGTTATCCAAGAACCCCACTTGTCCTGAGTAGAGGTCCTCCTCTCCAGGAACTTCTTCAGGGACAGGGCTATACTTGACCAATGGGGGAAGGGGACCTGTGAGAAAAAGAAGTCAACAGTCAACATGAAGTGTCACTTTTGAAACACATTTGATAAAGTATCTCAGCCCAATGGGATGGTGTACCAGTCTCCAACAGTTGGAACAAACTCGATAACTCATCCTTCTAAGACTTCCCTGTTCCATGTTTCACTTCCACTGCCCTTCACTTCTTCCCTAAGATCACTTCCAATAAAATATATGTGTATAATCTGTTTCTGATTCTACTTTGTCCATCAGTTTTGCCCCTTCATTGTAAGGGTTAGCTAGCTTTCTTCCTTCCTCTCTCTCTTTCTTTCTTTCTTTTTCTTTCTTTCCTGCCAACAAGACTATACGAACAGAAATTTAAGAGTTACTCATTTCTAGATCTCCTAGCACTAGGACACAGGAAACACTTATTCTACCTTTGTTGAATAATAGATAGCATTTCTATGAAATTTCTTGACAGTAGTGACAATATAGGCTGCGGGCTTGAATGAGATAGATAGAGAAAAATATGTGTGACTGAAGACAATTTTGGAGGAGTTGAATCTCTGAATTTCATCTATTTTCCAAGGTAAATACAATAATAATTTTGTTATCACTCAATGCAGAAGCTTAATACAATACCAAAACAGGAATGTTCCAGGCCATATTCCAGTCACAGTATACAGATTGATACCATTTAAATAACATTAGCTAACAATGGCCAATAATTTGTTAGAACTGTATCAAGGACTAGACTAAGTTGTTTGATTAAATTTTCTCATTTACAAATGAAAAGATGAAGGCTTTTGGAGGTATAATGTCTTACTCAAGGTCAAAATGTTGTTAAGTGGTACAATTAGAAGGAAAATCCAATTTTAATGTAGCATTAATCTGTTTTCATGATTTTTAAAGATACTCAAATATGTCTATATACTTAATGAATCAAATCCTCATTGTCAAAAAACTATGCCTCCTCTTTTTTTTTTTTGTCTTCCTCAGTGTTTTCATAATTCCTGAAGAAAGAGGATATTTCCAACAATAGTATTTGATGTTAAATAGGCCATTTGAAAAACTGGAGAATTTTCATGCCTAAATATTTGTAGAAACAAAACAGGTCTGCTTGCCTTTAAAATCAGATATGGACCTTTCTACAACTAAATGATCACTTAATTGATTAAAACTTTAGGTTTTAATTTATGCATCATCAGCTATTATACCTACATAGGTACAATAAAGAAAGAACTATGACAAATGATAATTGTGTAAAATGTACTTCTGGGATTAATATTTATAGTCTGTAATAACTTTCAATTCGAATTTTATCTCCAAATATATTTAAACTATCCTAAAATTAGCCAAATAAGAGAATAAAAGGCAATCATTATTCTCGCAATCATGACTCCTCATCATGCTTCAACAATTTAATTAAAAGATGGGTGATAAATCTTATGTCAGCAGATGTGTATATCTGAGTGAGCAGGGAGCCAAATCAATGAGCCAAAATCAGGATCACACAACATAGTTATAATAACGTTTTTGTTGTATAAGCAAATGCTATTTTGTGACTTATTTGCATACAGAGATTTCCTTTATTGATTCAATTTTAGGATGGACTTTTAATGTCATGGGCCTATTTTAATAAACATTTTCAAATAGAGAAGAGAAAATAGTATAATTTAGATAGATTGCATGTTTAATGGAGTTATATCTTTGCATTTAGATGCAAATTTAAGCTTAAAACTTATGCTTAATTTTATGAAAAAATGAGGGATTTTTAGCATTACTAACTTTTAATATTCCTTTAGGTATATACCACAAGTCCTCCTGCACAAATCTTTAGTGACATAAAATTGGTTTAACCCTATAGTTTTCTCTCAAAGTTCTATTTTACTGCTCAGACTAGTAATCTTCCCTTCAAATGTGTACTAATTTAATGTCTCTTTATAATTCTATGAAAGAAAAAGAAGAACATACACATTGTGGAAACAGAGCATTGTTTTATAAAAAGTTATTTGATGATATCCTTATCTAGCCAAATTAGTTAAGATATAAACTTCCAAAGCCCATCCTGGTAGCACACACCTATAGTCCCAACTCCTTAGAAGGATGAGTTCAGGAGTTCAAGTCTAGCCTGAGCAAAATAGCAAGACCCCGACTAAAGGAAAAAATAAAATTAAAATTTCCAAATAATTAAAATAAATATATATGTAATATTCTCCATTTGCATATATTTTCTCTCCCATTAAAGACAACAAAATACAGGTTTGAAAAAAAAGAGCTTGGTAACATTTCCTATTTTTTCTACTTTTGAAATTTCTGTCTAATATTCTACTTCTTTTTTCTCCACATCATATGCTATAAGGATAAACTATAACATAATTTGGGATTATAATAAATTACAGATCTTGCAAATTAAAAACACAATTGTGATTTCACAATAATGTGCTTTCTTTGAAAACACACACACAGTACTTTCTTTTAAAAGGTGAAGGTTAAAAATAATATAAAGACTAAACAAACCATAAAGCTGGTAGGGATTTTAAGAGAGCAGCATAAGTACTATGATAAGTGAGAGAAGCTAGATGCAGAAAATCACATATTTTCTGATTCCATTTATATAAAATCTACAAACTAGGTAAATATACAAGTGGAATAGAGGTTACCACAGGCTGGGATAGGGGAGTGGGGAGTGAATACTAATGGGTATCGATTTCTTTTGGGGGGTTGGTGAAAGTGCTTTGGAATTATGTAAGGTGATAGCAGCGAAACTTCATGAACCTGGCAAAAACTACAGGATTGCACCCTTAAAAGTGTGAATTTTATATCATGTGAATTATATTTCAAAAAAATCTAAAATAGTATTATCTACTGTTTCATTTGAAGATGACTATGTATGACAACACTGATAGAAATCTGTCAATTTCCCAGGGGAAAAAAGTCAAACAAGCATAAAATGTGGAATATCTAATCAAAGGTGAAATTTATGACACAGGTGATGTTTAGCAATTGTTCAGTGTGCAGTCTGTACTGAAATATAAGGAACAGCTCATTCTGAGGTATACATTTTTGAATGTTCTTATTTTTCCAGAAAGTACAATCACCCAACAGGTCAAACCTTAAATGTACTAGTTGCGGTAGTTTGGTCTCCTCCTAAATATGAGCAAGTGCTCATGGTCATTTAGATTTTCAGTTGTTGTCATCTTCTCCCTAATAGGTATATACACATACAGATGTTCATATCTGACTTTGTACCTGTACATGCATGAAATTGTGACTAGAATCATGCAGACTGGGGTGGAACTCAGATTGATGAGGTACAGAAGCAGTAGCACTAAGTAGACAAATTGAGTTCTCAGCTATGGAAATAACTTTTCACGATGTTGCACCAATCAACTTACTCCTTTGCTTGTCATCTATAAAGTAAAGGAGCTGTGCCTATCAGCAATGTCATACATGAATTGGACAATTAGGAAAGTGCATATAATCTCAAATGACAACTCTGAACTACTTATAGAGGACCCCTGGAGTTCTCTATTCAGAGAAGGTCCAGATGAGACAGTCAGGGACACCCCCATGAAAACCAGCATCCCTTAAGATTAAAAGAATAAAAGCTGTGAGAGGGGAAAGATGGTCACCCCAGCCCAAAGGCAAATGAGCTCCTGGGCCTTAACTCGTACATAGCTCCTTAGTTATCAAAAGCATATGTGTTTTTCTCTATTTTCCCAACTTAATTCATGGCTTGTTGGCTATTAATATCATATGTGCCTTCTTCTGTCTTCTCCCTTGCTTACTCTCAAACAGGCTTATTGGCCTAAGAAACCAGGTGCATTACTGAAGCCTGGATACCATCACCATTATTCTCCAAGGACTAATAACATAAAGGATAAAATTGCTGCGGAGTCTTTGAAACAGCAAATTCCCAGGACAGGTTCCTTACATGATTTGGGTTTGCTTCCACTCCCCACCTGTGTGTTCTCTTAACAGCTGTACAGCAACTTGTCCTTATCACAGGGCAAAGATGTTTATGCAGGATGCAGCATCAATATAAGAAACAGAACATTTAGTACCAGGAAGATTACTGCCAACTCCTCCCTCAAGGTAGAAGTGCTCCCTAGGAAAAGAAAAACACCTTTGAAATATACCTAACGCCAGTTAACATTTCTAAATTCTAGTTCGCTCCTACCACCCTTTCAGGTAAATAGAATTAGCTCCAATCTTTGTTCAGGGAGCCAGCTTAACACTGCCTTGGTCAGTGCTGCTGTATGTCTAGTCCTGCAAGAAGTTCCAAAATTTGGTCTTGTTCCATTACAACTTTTGGTTTTATCTGCTTTTTCTGGTGGAAAACCCAAGAATCCTCTGAGCCTGTAACATAGGTTCCCAATGAAGATGCAGGTATTGATTAGTGACATCAATCATGGAGATAAGGCCAGAAGGGAATCTAAGCTATGGTGCCACAAAGTAGAAGATCTTTAAAGAATTTCTTATTTCTAAAATTTTATCACATTTTGGTGAAATTTTTGCCTAGCTGGCATTCAGTTAAATTAATTGCATTTGAAGAACTAGAGCCCAAGTTCATCATGTTAAGTGTAGTAAATTAGGTAAAGAAAGACAGGTGCTGCATGATCAGATTCCCACATAAAATTAGAATGGGGGTTGGGGGGATGGCAAAAGGTTGATCAAGGGGTACCAAGGAGAGAAAAGTTCTGATGTTCTACTGTATAGTAGGGTTACTATAGATAAAGATAATGCATTGTATATTTTTTTTAAAAAACCTAAAAGAAAGAATTTTGAATATTTTCACCACAAAGAAATGATAAATGTTTGAGGACATATGTATGGTAATTATGATTTGAACACTGTACAATGTGTACATGTTGTCAAAACATCACATGGTACTCCTTGCATATCTTTGCCTATCAGCCAAAAGATTTTTAAAAGAATATAACATTAACAATTTCATTTTAGAATTAAATAAGAAGAGCATCCTAAAATTATATTACTGGGTAAAGCCATAGATCCATTTGGCAGTACAACCTTTGTAATGGATAACCTTCATTTTTACATTGCATCTGATGGTATATTACTCATCATTTTCATCGTTCAACAAACATTGGAGGAATAGTAAGTGACCTTTTATATTTATAAAATTAATTTGTCTAAATATAGCCTGTCTAAATCAGAAGTATTCTTGCCCTGTGGTTAATGGTAGTGTGAATGTGAGCTAGAATACTTCAAGTAATGAATGGCAAAACAGAGAATATCAAGGAGGAGCCCAATGCTTTCAGCTCCAATTTATAAACCTACCCACTTTAATTAAGAAAAGTAATCTGTATGGTAATGGAAACCCAGACCATTTTCAGGGAAAAAAATCACCTGCCATAGTACCAGGAAGCTATGTATGTATCAAGAGAAACACACAGAGCCCAAGTGTAATGTATTGTAAATGAATAATGCCCTGAAGTAATCAAACTGAGAAGCATTCTTCAACAAAGGAAGCTAGTAAACAAAGTGAAATTGTCAGTAATTAAGGTCAGGTGAGAACATTAGAAACATTTTAATAACTTGCTTTATAATGTTGAAATAAACCATGAATTCTGTATATTGATAGCCAATGCATTCCTCTGTAATTATTTTAATACCCACTCTATGCTGCAAATATCAAGGACAGAATATAGGAAATACATGTCAATTCTAAGATCAGTGAAGCATCTCTGATACGATAGATGAGGTGAGTCAAATGCAGTTGACTCAACCATGAAAGTCATTAACAAAGAGTTACTATAAAAATCTATACTCACCTGACCTCTTTGCACATTTCTCCAAAGTTCTCTAAAACTTGTTTAGTATAATTTCACTCAATAGAAAATTATGAGAAAGCACCAAGATATTGTCAAATAAAATATTTTTGAAGAATAAAATTTCTTTCATAATAAACCATTTACATTTTCCTGTCTGAAAACACATGATTAACAAAACTTCATGTTCATTTTGCTCTTGACTGTTGTAAATTTAAGAGCCTCCAAATTTGGTTTCAAATCTACACCTAATAATGAACCAAGGAAAATGGAAGGGCCATTTTCTAGAGTCAGGAAGATGCTAAATGACTGTTCATATTACAAATGAAGAAGAATTTGAGCAAGATGCACAGCTAGATTATCAGGCAATCATCCTTAAATCAATCAGCCAGAAGTCTTATCTTCATTCCTCAGAGAAGCAAGTTAGGAAAAAAAAAAAATTGAAGTATGTTTAACTTCAGAAGTATTGATGGCTCACTGAGGTTTGGCAACTGAAGAACTGGATTTTAAGTTATTATTTGAAAAACATTAAAGTAGAAATTGACTACCTCATCCTAAAATTCATGTGATAATTCAAGAGACTCCCACAAATAGCTCAATCTTGAAAAAGAAGGACAAAGTCAAAGAACTTAGACTTTGTGAATTCAAAACTTTCCACAAAGCTCTGGGAATCAAGACAGTATGGTCTTGAGCTCAGGACAGACATACAAGTCAATGGGGAAAAAAATTGAGAGTTCAGAAATAAACACATAGTACTATGGTCCATTAATTGTTCTATCAAAATTAAATAATAATATTATCATTCATGGTGTATTCATTATATGCCAGGTATTGAGCTAGAATACTTACATATTTTTTCTAATCTCAACTTCAGTCAAATAAGGTAGTTTTTATTATTTTGATTTTATTGATAAAGAATCTCATGACTGAGTTTAAATAAACCAAATAGAAGTGGATGGCAATTTGCAACTTGGGTGCCCTTTAGGATGCAGCCTGATTTAAAAGGGATTGCAAGACCACATATGTGATAACTTTGACAAATCTATAAAATAAACGAAGTGAGCATTGAAAATATTTTAACACCAAATAAACATATTTATAAGCATAGTTTCATAAGCACATGTTGTAAGGTGTTTCAAATGAAAAAATCTAAACAGAAGAAAATACATTGACTATGCATCTAGAATGTGCAAGAGACAGGAAGTTCTGCACCATGGAGAAATGGTGTGTGCCTCTAGAGTGATTGCAAGGTGAGTCTGCATGGCAAATTCCACAGACTTCTACTTTTGGCTTTTAATATATTAATATAACATATTTAATATGTTAATATATTTTTAAAATATTACAGCATCTTCAGGAATACATTTTATTTTGCCTGCTTCATAATGATGAACAATTTCATATCCCTGTTATATTAATTTTATTATTGAACTTCACTCTTGGCATGGTGTTATGAAAAAATATCTAAAATGTAAAAATACATTACTATCACAAATCTGTTATTTTGAAAGAAAAAATATATTTTGTCAGCTTACACCTACTGACTCTTTCATCACCAGTGGCATGCAAGAACAAAACAGATCTGAGTGCATAATTGTAAGAGCCCAGTGCTCCTTCAAATCATGCTACATAAAGTAAAACATCTAAATAACATTACATCAAATCTAGTTAGATTCCACAGCGTAAATTCTAAACACCAACAGAAAGCAGCTTTCTTTTTATTGTCTATTTGGGAAGCGATGACGCAAAGAAGGAGTTTTATACTGTTAGAGTGAAAAGTATATGGTCCAAATGTTGTTAAGGGAAGAATCTAAGGAACAAGGGGAGGAAGCTGAGAGCAGAAGAGGAAGTGGAGGAAGAAGAAAAACTAGGCACCAGACAAAGAAGGTGGAGATGAGAAAAGAGGCAAAAGTTGGGGGCAACGAAGTGGTCGATTGAAAAGAGAGCCTGTTCACTCACACCTCAAGATGTAGGTGCCCTAGAGTCCTGTGAGTTGCCACTGATGTGTGACTTTTACTGTCTGTTCAAACCAACCAGCTGCTTTTGACTGGGAGAGAATCTGTGCATGGACTCAGAGACATAAAGAACTTTGCCCCAAACTATTGTATACATTTATATGGATATGTTGACATCCCAAATTTATAGCTAGTCTCCTTTCTAAAGTATCTTGAAAGCCATTAAACCTCATGTTAATAAGCTAACACCTACATTCTTAATAAAATTATTAAGTCTTACCATGGAAGATTAGGAACTCTTATATCCTAAGTTTGAATATATTTTTCTTTGCTTTTTGACCCACAGCTTCATAAGCACTTCCTGAAAACTAAATATACTCTTGTTTTACATTAGATTTTGCCTTCATATCTTTTAATTATAGTCCACAGTTCTCAATTGATATTCAACAAATTAAGGACTACCTTTTTGATTCGTCCTATGAAAGCCTGCTATTCCTAGGGCCACGATGAACAAAACAACATGAGATTAAATCAAGCACAAGAGAAAATGATTGCAAGAGATAATGAAGACAGGATCCGCCAGGCTGCCTCCTGTGTTAACATGAACACAAGTCCAATCTAAAAAAATGATAAAAAGTATGGTATAGGAAAAATATAAACCAGTAAGCTAGTCATTTAATATAATCATTTAGTATTTTATACTGTAAATAACTGTGCTATGCCTTTGGATGATAGCAGGTTTGCTTATACCAACATCACCATAAGCATGTCAGGAATGCATTGGGACACGATGCCATGATGGCTGAAACATTACTAGGTGATGGAAATTTTTCAGCTACATTATGATCATCTGGGATCTCCTTTGCAATTGTAATCTATCTCCACCGTTGACCAAGCATTTTATACATGGCATGGCTATAAATAGGAGATGGGGGAGAGGAGACATTTTAAGGAATTGATTCACACAATTATGGAAATGTGGGGAGTCAAAAAAAGCTAAAAACCTGTTAGGGTAAACTGACAGGGTAAAGACTCAGGAGATGGAAAATAGTTTCAGTCCAAGTCCAAAAGTAATATACTGACAGAATTTCTTTTCTGTTGTGGGAGATCAGTTTTTGTCCAATTAAGACCTACAAGGGGTTGGATGAGCTGCATTCCTATTATGGAGAATAATCTACATTACTTAAAGTTCATTAATTTTTGTTTTTATTTTTATGTAGTGATATTTTGGCACCAGGGATTGTAAGGTTAATTGGGGTCCAGCTGTAAACGTTAAGGGGAGAGCAAATAAAGTGGTAAGCACACAGATTGTGAACAGCAAGAAGTGGCCCCGTGGGAAAGCCAGTTCAGTTTTATCCATTCCAGGGTAATGTCAAGTTACATTAGGTTACATAGTGCAGTTGACTTTGTGCATGTGCAGATCCTATAACTTGCTTGTTTCTCAGAGTCCACTAGTACCAAATGTTTTTAAAAAGGTTTTAAGATAAGGTCTCCAGGCCTCAAGGACAGAGGAGTTGCAGAGTGTTTCTAAGCCATTAAATCAGAAGGCCTTATTGTCCTGAGGAGTTTGCGCAACTTGAAGGTCTCACTCCTCTGAAACCTCTACAAGGGATTAAAGCTGGGGATGCTTCTTGTTAAGTTGCTTAGGACCTACCTAAGTTACTGAGGCTGGCCTCATGTCCTGCCTCAGCCTCCCAAGTTGCTGGGATGACAGGGGTGCACCACCACAGCCAGCCACCAATCTATATGTAAATCTCATCCAAAAATTATCCTCACAGAAATATCCAGGCTAGTATTTGGCCAAAAACCTGGGCAGGGCACTCTGGTCTTCCCAAGTTGGCACATAAAATTATCACTGGTCGTGTGTTTTTCCTTCTACTCAAATGACCCTGTGATTATCTTCTTTTCTTATTCCTGTTCCTCTGTCTGCTCCCCATCATCCTTATGTCTTTCTTCATCCTTCCTGGGTAAACAACTGGTTTCTTTTTTTCTGAATTCTTACAAGAGTCTTGTTTTATACTTAAATTATAAACACTTAGCCAGGGTGTGCTAGATGTTATTGATTTTCCTTTTTTTAACACTGTGAAATTTTTCAATCTCTATATTTAGACCTTCACAAGCAATCTAGTGCGGTGTTTATTGCTTCTCTTAAGATCCAATCATATCACCCAAAACTTTTAAGTAAGAAGTGTTTGTTGGGCCCCCTCATAGCAACTGTCTTTTGCACAATCAGTTGAAATGTGTGACACATCTTTGTCAATAACTTTCAAAGGTCAGTGATTTTTATATTACGTGCAAGCTAATGGATGAGTCTGCCACAGTAGCCCTAATATTGGCAAAAGACACAAGACTCTAGGATCAGAGACAGTACCTTATTACTCATGGTACAGTGGGCATCCTGAGCTTATTGTTTGCATAGGTTCTCCTTGCCCTGAAAATCCCAGCACACAGTGCTTCAGACGTACATCATGCACACAGCCTGCTTGCATCTCAACTAAATATTAAGCTTTAGAAATGACCAAGTTAATAATGGATCGCTAACAAGCCTTCCGAAACTTTGCCTCAAAAGCATAAGTTTTTATCATTGAGGTCAGGAAATAATATACCCTCAAACTCGATGGAAAACACTGCTTCTATCTTCCAAGTTGTTTGCTAGAAATATCCTTGAAAAGATAATTTGGAATAAAGTTGTCAGATCTTGTACAGAACAGGAGAGAAACATAAGAGATCCATTAAGATATGTCTCCCAACAATCTCGACCTTAATGTTAAATTTGTTTTACATTTTAGAGTATTAATTATCTGTGACATTCTTTCCCAATTTTTTGTTCTTTCATTGAGGAAGGTAGGTAGGAGGGGATGTGTCAAGGTTGAAAATCATGCAAATGTCACTTTAATTCCAGGAGTATGGGATGTCCCTGATGATAAATCTAATTCCAGATACTGAAGTTGCTAATGATCGCAAACTCTGTATTCTCCTTCAGAGTGGTGATGTAAGCCTGATTATAGAAGGACTGTTGAATATTGAGACATCAGCATTTTTCTCAGTCCTGATTTCTCAGAATTCCTAGCTGTATAATGCAGAAGAGCTACAAGCAAGTGTGGAGTCTTCTTGGGACTCAGGCGCATGGGAAACCTTCTCTACTGTGAGTCCCATCAGTTCCAGTAGAGTGTAACATGTCTCCACTATGGTGATCCTTACCTCAAGCCTCATAGATCCAGAGTTTAGAGCAGAGGTGTGCATGTTATCTTTTCCTACCAGTCAGTGGTAGCCCACCTGCCATGTAGCAAACACTCATCTGAGATATATAAATATTTTTTAGTGATCAGTGTGGAGCCAATGAAAATTTCAGGAAAGAGGATTTGGATGTTTGAAGAACTACATTAGGAAGATTGAACCATCAGCAGATACTAAGATTAAAATATGAGAGATGATAGGTAATCACTTCAAACTTGCAAATATTATATAAAATTAATAATTTTACCTTTTCTCATATTGTCTACTTAGAATTTAAAAAATGATTTTAATTTTATTTTCAATAAAATAGTATGCTAAAAATTTAAATAGTATCAAAAGTGCTGTGTTAAAATCAATTGCTTACATTCAAGCCTTCCCATTTCATTTTTGCCTTTTGGAGGCAACCACATTCAGCTCTTTCAGCTACTTCTTTTGGGATTTTTAAATCAGCATTTTTAAGAGTATAATTAATATAAATAAAATGATAGCATTTAAAGTATAGAGTTGTAAGTTTTCATATAGATTAATACTAATAAAACCATTATAATTAAGGCATTAAACATATCTAGTACTATCAGAGGATTATACATGTTGCTTTGGAAACCTTTTCTCCTGTTCACTTTTTCTCCTATACTGTATCTTATTGTGGTTTTATTTTGCATGTCACCAGGTTAATAACCAGTTATTAATAATTATTAATTGAATATTTTCTTCCTGTACTTAATTTCAACTCATCTATTACATTTGGTGAAGTACCGGTTCAAATCTTTTATCAACTTTTGATTGGGTTCCTTGTTTTAGAATCATTTAAGAGTTTTTAACATGTTCTGGAAACAGGTTCTTTGTGATATATGTGGACAACAAATATTTTCTCCAAGTCCGTGGCTTATCTTTTCACACTTTTGAATGTCTTTCAAAAAATTAAAAAATTTGGTGAAATCCAATTTATTAATTTTTATGGATCATACTTTTAGTGTTATATCTAAAAAGATATTGTCTTATCCATGGTCCAAAAGATAGTCTCCTCTGTTATTTTATAGAAACTTTGGAGTTTTTAAATGTAGGTGTAAGATCCGTTTTGTGTTAATTTTTATATGTACTACGAGTTATGAATTGAAGTTCATTTCTGCATGTGAAATCCGGTTTTCCTCTTACCATTTGTTGAATAGAATTTCCTTTATTAGTTGATTTGCTTTTGCACCTTTGCCAAAAATCAATTATTCAAACATTTGCAGGTCTATTTCTGGAATCTCTGTCCTGTTTCATTAATCTATTTCTCTTTCTCAAATATTAGTCTCAATTATCGTAGGTTTAAAAGAAGTCTCTAAATCAGAGAGTGTAAGTCTTTTTCCAAGGTGTTTTGTATCATCTAGGTTCTTTGCATTTCCATAAGACCTTTACAATCACCTTGTCATTTTCTACAAATTCATAGTGAAATTTTTATTGTGATTTCATTAAGCCTATAGATAAATTTAGGATCAATAACATCTTAACAATGTTTAGTTTACTAATCCATGTATCCAGTATACATCTCCATTTATTTAGGTGTTCTTTATCTCAACTCCATAGTTTCCAGAGAACAGATCTCAACTATTTTTACATTTCTATAGGTTTTTAACATTTTTGATACCAATAATTTTGTGGGATTGTTTTATTTTTTTTAGGTTTCATTTTTTGACTGTTCATTGGCAATGTATGGAAATACAATTTATTTTTGCATGTTATTTTTGGTTTCTTTACACTTGCTAAACTCACTTATGTATTCTAACAGCATTTTGTACAGTTCCACATTTTTTACACAATCACATCATTTACCAACAGAGTACACCTTGCCTTCTTCTTTTCCAATCTTGATGCCTTGCCTTTCTTTTCTCTTAGCTTCATTCCTTTGTTTTCTCCATTCCTTTCTTTCTTCCTTCAGTGAACTGTGGCAACCTGCCATTCCTCTGTTGAATAGCAGTGGAGAGTGGACATTCTTGCTTTGTTCTTGAACTGAGAGAAAGCTTTCAGGATTTCATCAAGTTCAATATTAATTACAAGTTTTGTTGTGGATGCCCTTTATCAGATAGAAGAGGTTTTCTTTTGAGTCCTAGATTGCTAAATATTTTATCAGATGTGGGTGAAAAGTGTTTTTATGATTATTTTCTACGTGTATGAAGATGATCAAATGGTTTTCTTTCTTAGTTTGCTAATAAGTAAATTACATTCACTGAATTTTCTAGAATTAAATCTTACATTCCAGGAATGAACCTCCCCTAACAAGTTTCATAATGATGTGTTGTCCTTTCCTGGAGAGTGTTGAATTAAACTGGTACAATTTTGTTTAGATTATTTGCACTCATAGTCATGAGGGATATTTATCTCTGGTTTTATTTTCTTATAACACCTTTAGTTTTGTGTAGAGGTTAATGCTGACTTCATGGAATAGGTTGGGAAGTAATCCCTCTGCTTGAATTTTCTGGAAGTTTTTGCAAAAGTAGTACCAACTCTTCCTCAAATATTCAGCAAAAATTCACCAGTAGAGACATTTGGATCTAAAGTTTTCTTCATGTTTTTTTTTTTTTTTGGGGGTTTTTAACTACAAAGAAAAAAATGTTTTATGAAAACAAGTGTGTTTTTAGGTTATCTACCTGTACCTGAGTAAGAATTGGAAATTATCCTTCAAGGAATTAGTTCATTTCAAATGTGTTGTTGAATTTATTGACATACTTCTATATATTATATTCCTTCATTGTAACTTTTAATACCTATAATTACTGTAATGTCATCAATTTTATTTCTGGTATTGGTGATTTGTATCTTCCCTTCTTTTCCTGATCAGTCTTTTTAGAAATTTATCAATTTTAATGACTTCTCAAAGAACTAGTTTTGCTTCATTGGTTCTTTCTCCCTGTCTTCCTTATTTTTTCTTGTTTTATTTTAGGTTTTGTATTGCATGTGTTTCAAGTTTTATTTCTCTCTCTCTCTCTCTCTCTCTCTCCTTGGTTTGACCTTAATTTGCTTTTTTCTAGATTTTTCAAAGTTCCTTTGAGATCTCCCTTCTTTTCCTAACACAGGTGTTTAGTACTGTGCATTCTTCCTAAGTACTCCTTTAAGGACTACCCACAATTTTAATATGTTTTGATTTCAATATCTTTTGACTTAAAATGCTTCCAAATTTTCATTTTAGTTTTTTTTATTTACATATATTATTTGGAAATGTACCATCTAGTTTTTAATTATTTGAGAATTTTCCAGATATATTTCTAGCATTGATTTCTAACTCAATTACATTTTCCAAAAGAATATACTTGCTGTGACTTGAATCCTTTAAAATCTATTGATTCAAGTTTTTTGGTTCAGAATATGATCTGTATTACAAATATTCCATGCATACTTGAACAAAGAAGGTGTAGTCTTGTTGACAAAGTTGATAATGTTCTTAAAATCTTCTGTATCCTTACTATTTTGTGCATACTTTATAATTACCCATCAATTATTGAAAGAGAACTATGACCAGAATTGTAGTATTATCTATTTCTTCTTTAGTGCTATCAGTTTTGCTCTCTGTATTTTGAAATTCTTTTGTTAAGTGCATAAGTGTTGGAGATTATTACATTCTTTTGATGAACTGACAACATTTATCATTATCTAATTTGTATGATGTTAACATAGTCACTCCAACTTGCTTTTCATGAGAAACATACTCACCTTCCCAAACCCAAATAATGGACTCAAAGATACTAGGTACAGCAGAAGGGAGATTTTAATGACAGTCTTGCAAGATCAGGTGTTTGGTGAGCAGTCACTCTGACAGAGTTACAGCAAGCAAAACTCTCCCTAGTTCCTCATAGGTTGAGTACTATAAGGTTACAATCTTCCCAGACATTGCCTAAATTTTCTTATAAGGTTTTTCCCTTTTTGGTTGGCCTCTGAACCAATCAAAGCGAGGCATGTATCTTTGGAAAAAAGTGCTGTGAAGGCTAATTTTGAACCAATCAAGTCTAGGTGTGTGCTCAAGACTGTACTATGGTGGTGAGTTCTGGATCGGGAGAGGGAGAGACAATTTACTCCTGATGTCTGTCATTGCAAGATAAGGATATGCTGATAGCTTATTGATTTTGTGCTTTGTGGTGGGCACATCAGCAAGCTGTTTTGACTACCAGTAATCCTTATTCCAAGTTGAACCATTTGCATCCTTTAAACTAAATATCTTGCTTTGAAAAGACCATCAAATATTTTATTCCTCACACTTTTTATTCTGCATGCTCTATCTTTATTTATTTTTTACACTTAACTTTTGTCTTTAGATTTAAAGTGAATCTTTTGCAGATAGACAACATAAATTTGGAGTTAGCTTTTTTAAAATATTGACCATCATCACTAAAATCGATCAGATTTTTTAAAAACCTGACCATCTCTGTCTCTTAACTGAAATGGAATTGACATTCAATAAGATAATTGATAAACTCTAATTTAATCCTATAATATCATTCTTTTCTTTTTATCTTGTCCATTCTTTGTTCCATTTTCTTTTATTTTCTTCCCTTTTCGGAGAAATTATTTTTCATAATTCTGTTTATTTTTTCTTTTGGGTTACTATTTATAACTCATAACTGTGTTATTTTGTGGTTGCTTTAGATATATAGTATGCTTCTTTAACTTACCACAGTATGCTTTCAAATAATTCACCACTTCATGTATAGCAAAAACTTACTTCACTATACTTCTATTTCTCCCTTCCTGCTTTAATTTACTGCTGTGACACATTTTATTTTTTATTCATTTTATTAACCTAAAAGGAAAAACTGTTTTCTATACTCGTGACATTTCTTTTTTTTTTTTTAATTTATTTATTTTGATTCACTGTACACAAATGGGGTACAGCTGTTGTTTCTCTGGTTGTACATGAAGTAGAGTCACACCATCTGTGCATTCATACATATACACTGGGCAATGATGTCTGTCACACATTCTGTTATTATTCTTACCCCCCCTCAGCCCAACCCCACCCCTCCCTTCCCTCTATGCTATCTATCCTTCCTCCATTCTTGCTTCCCTTCCACCCCGCATTAGGAATCATCGTTCACTTATCAGAGACATCATTCGGCCTTTGGTTTTTTGAGTTTGGCTAATCTCACTTAGCATGACCATCTCCAACTTCATCCATTTACCTGCAAATGTCATAATTTTATTCTTCTTTATGGCTGAATAATATTCCATTGTGTATATATGCCACAGTTTCTTTATCCATTCATCTACTGAAGGGTATCGAGGTTGGTTCCACAATCTAGCTATTGTGAATTGAGCAGCTATGAACATTGATGTGGCTGCATCACTGTATTATGCTGATTTGAAGTCCTTTGGGTATAGGCCAAGGATTTCTGACACTAAGTGTGTGGGATTATTTTTTTCAATTCTAATGACACCAACAGCATTTTCTACAATTTAACTGAATTCTGACACTGGAGTCAGTGCAGACACTACAGGTTAAGGACTCAGTCCTCCAAGACTTCTCCCACTTCCTACACTTCATATCCCACTTCATATTCATATCCTGAACCAATAACACTTCCTAGTGATGTGATTATAAATCAAGACTTTCCATGATCCAATTCCCCTGTTCAATAATTTACTTTAATGGCTTACAGAACTCAGGGAAGAATACACAAGAATAGCCAGATGAAAAAGTACATGGGGAAACGTCTGCTCTAAGCCCAAGATATTCTGTCCCCATGGGAGTTGGGGTATGCTACCAACCTGGTACATGATTGCATTTATCAATTTGGAAACTCTCTGAAACTCAAGGTTTCGGGATTTTTGTGGAGGATTCATCACATAGACGTGATTGATAGTAACTGAATCTCTAAACCCTCTCCCCTCTCCAGAGGATGAAGAGTGAGGTTGAAAGTTACAAGCTTCTAATAATGATTTGATCTTTCTGGTGATCAGCCCCTATGCAGAAGCTATGTAGCAGTCCACCAAGAACAGCCTCATTAGAACACAAGATGCTCCTGTCAACCAGGAAAGTCCAAGGAACTGGGCTCTGTATCAGTCACAGAGAACAAAGACCAAATATATATTCCTTATGTCACAAAATGTCATACTCTGTTGTTATTTTTGTTCAATCATTTTTAAAGAGATCTAAATAATTTTTTAAAATATTGAATATAAATTCATTTCATTATTATATATGGAAAATTTCATGTCTTTGCAAAGACACATTTTCATTTGATGCTTCTGTACTTGATCTGAGAAGTAATGCACTACTGGTATATACGATAACCTGGATGAATCTCACAAACATAATATGGCATCAAAGAAACAAAGAGAACCACAGTATTCTGTTCTATTTGTGCAAATTTCAAGTGCAGGCAAAATAATCTGTAGTAATAGAAGACAACATAGTTGCTGCCTTGGAGGAGGTTTTAAAACTTCTAATGACTTTTGTTTTCTATTTTTGATTGTCTCACTGCTTATTTGGGTGTGGAAATTCATTGAGATGTATGCTTATGATTTGTACATATTTCTGAATGCATGTTATATATATGTTATGCTTCAATAAAAATGTTACATAAAAATGCATTTGTTAGACCGGGGATGTGGTTCAATGGTAGACCACTAGCTTAGCATGTGTGATGCCCTAGGTTCAATCCCCAGTACACAGAAAAAAAACTAAAAAGACTAAAGCAAACATATTTGTTAAATATAAACTGCTTGTACTGACATATTGAATAATTGTACTAATGTATTGAAGGGCTTGGGACTAAACTCTGTGAGCATGCACTCAAACCTTGAATCTTTATGTTGAAAAAAATGACTTGATTAAACTTATTTATGTTTACTTGTTTATAAATTAAATGAACTTAAGATGACACAAGATAAAATTAGAGTTACAGTTCTCAAGTTCTCAGCTGCACTTAGCTGCCATCACCATCTTGAGATGTGGCAGCCTCTGTCCTGGGACACTGGCCAGGGCCTGGAGGCTCAGTGCCTGGGTGCCTGCAGGTTTGGTTACACCTAAGGCCTTCCTGTTAGTGTACTAGTAACCACATCTTGCTGCAAGGTAGGAGACAGCTGGGCTCTCCCCAGCTCCATGAGTCCTGAAAGGCATGGAGATGGATGGGACAACTATAGAGATCAGAATGTAGGATTAGGGTGTGAGAGCATCTTGCTCTTGGTCACATAGCCAAACAGTCTGGAACTCACCAGGTTCCCAGGATCCACTCAAGGCAGCATTCACTGGGTCTCTGCACCAGCCCAGTCCCTGACTCTAACCCCACCCCATTCGGCATCCACCAATTCCCTGGTCCCTCCAAGTTCTGCAGTAGTCCAGCCCCCACAGTGCCCTCTGACTCCCCAATCCCCAGTCTCCCAACCCCTCCCTAACCATCAACCTGGCCCAGGACTCACAGCTACATTGCCAAACCTTAGCTCCCAGCACCTGGTCCTGATCCACTGGATGGAATAGCTCTCTGTGACAGGCACACAGGTCCTAATGCTCAACCCTCAGGACTGCCTGGGAGAGAAGTGCCAGACACCTTAATAGGAGCTATTTGGTTTAAGGCTATATATTATTTGCATTGGGTGCTGTTAATATTGATATCCCCCTTAAACATGAGGTACTGGAGAACGTCAGGGAAACTATAAGTCTACAGGGTAGAAACTGTACTACCACAGATTCACACTGCAAGATGGGCAGACACACATACAACATGAAAAAAACAAGGGAACAAAGCACCACAAACAAACCAAGATACTCCAATAATAGAATCCATTAACAACACAGTAGAAGAAATGCCAGAGAAGGAGTGCAGAATGTACATAAACTGATCTGCAACATAAAGGATGATGTAAGGAGTGAAATCAGAGATAAATTTCAGGAGGTGAAAGATCACCTCAATATGAGATAGAGATTATGAAAAGAAACCAAGCAGAAATCGTAGAAATGAAGGAATCAATAAGTAAAATTAAAAATTCAATGGAAATTATCACCAACAGACTAGACCACTTGGAAGACAGAACTTTAGGCAATGAAGACAAAATATATCATCTTGAAAATAAAGTTGGTTACACAGAGAAGATGGTAAGAAACCATGAACAGAACTTACTAGAATTATGGGATAATACAAAAGGCCAAATTTAAGATTCATTCAAAGAGAGGATTGTGCAGAGATACAAACCAAAGGAATGCACAATGTTTTCAATGAAATCATATCAAAAATATTCCCAAACCTGAAGAATGAGATGGAAGATCAAACACAAGAGGCTTACAGGACTCCAAATGCACAAAATTACAAGACACCCACACCAAGGCACATTATAATGAAAATGCCAAGCATACAGAGTAAGGATAGAATTTTAAGGCCACAAGTGTAAAGTATCAGATTACATGTATGGGAAAACATCCACAATTTGGATCTTAGCTGATTTCTCAACCCAGAACCTCAAATCTAGGAGGTCCTGCAACAACATATATCCTCTGAAAGAAAAATGGATGCCAAACAAGAATTTCATATCCAGCAAAATAAAGCTTCAGATTTGAAGATGAAATATAAACCTTCCATGACAAACAAAAGGTAAAAGAATTCATAACTAGAAAGCCTAGACTAAAGAACATACTCAGCAAAATATTCCATGAGGAGGAAATGAAAAAAAAATGTGAACACCAGAAAAGGGATGAACTACACTAAAGGAAAAGACAATCATAGGAGAAACTAAGTCAAATTAAAAACCAGAACTAAATCAAAGTGATTGGGAATATAAATCATGTCTCAATAATAACCCTGAATGTTAATGGCCTAAACTCATAAATCAAAAGACATAAACTGGCAGATTAAATTTAAAAGCAAGATCCAATAATATGCTGTCTCTAAGAGACTCACCTCATAGGAAAAGTCATCCACAGACAGAAGGTCCAAAAATGAGAAAAAAAATATCACTCACTCATAGGACTGGGGGTGTAGCTCAGTTGGTAGAGTGCCTGCCTTGCAAGCACAAGGCCCTGGGTTCAATCCCCAGCACCGCCAAAAAAAAAAAAAAAAAAAAAAAAAAAAAAATCACTCACATGGATCATGTAAACAAGCAGTGGCCTAACCTCATATCTGATCAGTAGACTTCAAACCAAAGTTAGTCAGAAAGAAGGGACAAAGAAGGAAACTTCACACTGCTTAAGGGAATTATACAGCAGTAAGACATAACAATTGTAAATATTTACACCCCAAACAATGGAGTAGCTACATACATCAAACAAACCTTCTCAATTCAAGAATCAAACAGACCACAACACAATAACAGTGGGTGACTATAACACACCTCTTTCACTACTGGATAGATCTTCCAAACAAAAACTAAATAAACTACAGAATTAAATTATATAATCAATAATTTGGACTCAATACACATATGTAGAAGTTTTCATTCATCAGCAACCATATACAATTTCTTCTCAGCAGCACGTGGATCCTTCTCTAAAGTAGACCATATCTTATGACACAAAGCAACTCTTAGAAAATACAAAAAAGTAGAGATGCTACCCTGCATTCTATGAGATCATAATGGAATGAAATTAGAAATCAATGATAAAATGGAAAGTAGAACCTACTCAAATACCTTGAGAAGAAATGATATGCTATTTATTGATGAATACATAGCAGAAGAAATCAGGGATGAAGTAAAAAAATACTTGGAGGAAAATGAGAACACTAGTACAGCATATCAAAATCTCTGGGACACTATGAAGGCAGTGCTAAGAAGAAAGTTCAATGCATTGAGCTCATTCATTAAAAGAATAGAAAGTCAACAAACAAATGACCTAATATTACATCTCAAAGCCTTAGAAAAAGAAGAACAAATCAACACTGAAAGCAGTGAAAGACAGGAAATTAAAATCAGAGCTGAAAATCAGTGAAATTGAAAGGAAAGAAACAATTCAAATAATTGACAAAATAAAAACATGATTCTTTGAAGAATTAAATAAAATTGATAGACCCTTAGCCATGCTAATGAAGATAAAGAGGAAACTCAAATAACTAAAATTTGTGATGAAAAAGGAAATATCACAATGGACACTACTGAAATACAGAAGAATTAGAAACTATTTTGAAAATTTATACTCCAATAAAATAGAAAATCTTGAAAATGTCAACAAATTTCTAGAGACATATACTCTACTAAAACTGGATCAGGATAACATACAAAATTTAAACAGATCAATTTCAAGCAATGCAATAGAAGACAACATCAAAAGCTTACCAACCAAGAGAAACCCAGGACTTGATAGATTCTCAGCTGAGTTCTACAAGAACGTCAAAGAAGAATTGATGCCAATATTCCTTAAATTAGCCCATGAAATAGAAAAGGAGGAAACCTTTCCAAATTCATTCTATGAGGCTAATATCACTTTGATACCAAAAACAGACAAAGACATATCAAGGAAAGAAAACTTCAGACCAATATCTGTGATGAATACAGATGCAAAAATTCTCAATAAAATACTGGCAAATCATATACAAAAACATATTAAAAAGATAGTGCACTGTGATCAAGTGGGATACCAGGGATGCAATGAATAAATAAACTTAATTCATCACATCACTAGACTTAAAAACAAGAATCATATAATCATATCAATAGATGCAGAAAAAGCATTTAACAAAATAAAGCACCTTTTCATGTTCAAAACACTAGAAAAACTAGAGATTGTAGGAACATATTTCAACATTGTAAAAGCTATACATACTATACCCAAGGCCAACATCATTCTACAAGGAGAAAAAATGAAAGCATTCCCCCTAAAAACCTGAACAAGACAAGGATGCCCTCTTTCATAACTTCTATTCAACATAGTCCTTGAAACTCTAGTCATAGCAATTAGGCAGACAAAAGAATTCAAGGAATATGAATATAAAAAGAAGAACTCAAAATATCACTATTGGCCAAGGATATGATTCTATATTTAGAAGATTCAAAAAATTGTACCAGAAAATTTCTAGAACTAATAAATGAATTCAGCAAAGTAGCAGGATATAAAATGAACACCCATAAATCAAACACTTTCCTATACATCCATGATGAATCCACTGAAAGATAAATTAGGAACTACCCTATTCACAATAGCCTCAAATAATAAAATAAAATATTTGAGAATCAATGTAACAAAAGAGGTAAAAGATCTCTACAATGAAAACTACAGAACACCAAAGAAAGAAATTGAAGAATACATTAGAATATGGAAAGATCTCCCATGCTTTTGGATAGGCAGAATTAATATTTTCAAAATGGCCATACTATGAAGAGCATTATTCAGATTTAATGCAATTCCTATTAAAATTCTAATGCCATTCTTCCTGGAAATAGAGAAAATAATCATGAAATTCATTTGGAAAAATAAGAGACCCAGAATGGCCAAAGCAATCCTTAGCAAGAAAATTGAAGCAGGAGGCATTACAATACCAGAACTTTAACTGTACTACAGAGCCATAGTAACAAAAATGGCAAGGCATTGGCACCAAAACAGCCATGTAGACCAATAGTACAGAATTGAAGACACAAAAACAACACATAAATACAGTTATCTCATACTAGGCAAAGGCACCAAAAACATTCACTGGAGAAAAGATAGCTTTTTCAACAAATGGTCCTGGGGAAACTAGAATCTTAAATGTAACAAAATGAAAGTAAACCCCTATCTCTCACCTTGCATAAAAATCAACTAAAAGTGGATCAAAGACATAGGCACTAGACCAGAGACCCTGTGCCTAGTAGAAGAACAAGTAGGCCCAAATCTTCACCATTTTGGCTTAGGACCTGACTTCTATAACATGACTTCTGAAGTGCAAGAAGTAAAATCAAGAATCAACAAATGGGATGGATTCAAACTAAAAAGCTTCTTCTCAGCAAAGGAAACAATCAAGTACATGAAGAGAGAGCCTACACAATGGGAGGAAATCTTTGTCACATGCACCTCAGATAGATCATTAATCTCCAGGACATATAAAGAACTCAAAACAACACCAAACAAACAAACAAACAAACAAAAAAACAACAAAAGAAAAAAATAACCCAATCAATAAATAGGTTAAGGCATTGAAGAGACCCTTCACAGAAGAAGAAATAACAATCAACAATATATGAAAAAATGTTCAACATTTCTAGCAATTAGAAAAATGCAAATTAAACCTACTCTAATATTTTATCTGACCTCAGTCAGAATGGCAATTATCAAAAAATATGAGCAAAAATAAATATTGGCAAGGATGTGGGAAAAAAAGTCCATTCATACATTCCTGGTGGGAATGCAAATTGGTGCAACCACTTTGGAAAGCAGTGTAGAAATTCCTCAGAAAGCTTGGAATGGAGCCCCCATTTGACCCAGCTATTCCACTCCTCAGTTTATATCCAAAGGACCGAAATTCAGCATGCTACAGTGACATAATGACATCAATGTTTATAGCAGCTCAACTCACAATGGCCAACAATGGAACCAACCGAGATACCCTTCAACAGATGAATGGATAAAGAAAATGTGATATATATATACAACAGAATTACTCAGTCTTAAAGAAGAATGAAATTATGGCATTTTCTAATAAATGGATGGAACTGGAGAATGTCATGCTAAGTGAAGTAAGCCAATCTCCAAAACCAAAGGCCTAATATTTCCCCTGATATGTGGATCCTGATCCACAATAAGGGAAGATGGGAGTATTAGTCAGCTTTTTTTTGCTGCTGTGACTAAAGGACCACTTTCGTTACTATTCAGTTAATCCCTATCAGGGGATTAATTCAGTGATTGGGTTGAGGTGCTTACAATCCAATCAGCTCTTTTCTGAACCTTCTCTTACATGTGAGATTTTGAGGGACACCACATCTAAACCAAAAAATTCTGTCCATGGCCCCCCAAATTCATACGCATCTGAAAATTCAAAATCTATTTATCTTATTCCCAAGAGTCCCCATAGTCTTAACAGTTACAAGATTGCTCAAAGTTCAAGTCCAAAGTCTTCTCTGAGGCTCAAGGCAATCTTGCATTGTGAGCTCCTATAAAAGTGAAATCAGTTTACAAGTGTCCAATTTATAATTGCACAGAATAAATATTTCCATTCACAACTTTAAGGACCAAGGCTAGGTTGAAACCCAGATGGGCAAACAAGTTTGTAGCTCCATGTCCGGCATTTGCACATGGCATTCTAATGTTCTGTCCAAAGGGCTTGTGTAGCTCTGTCCCCGTGGCCTTGTTTGTTGCAGCCAGAGTGGTCCTTCTATTGGCTTGTCTCTGCTTGATTCCTGCAGCTCCCTAGGATGATGTCCCAAGTTACTGGCATTTCTTAATCTTGGGAGTCTCCACTGCAGCTTTGACTTCTTTCTCACATATCCACTCTTGGACTTCTCAGGGGCTGCCTGCAGGGATTCCGACCCTGCTGCACCTTGTCTGGCCTCCCATCCGATGTTTGCTGCTATCTCCAGCCGTAGCCAAACCTCTGGGGATCCTGGCTGCAGCAGCCTCTGAATGTCTGGTTGGCTGAGCATTTTGAAAAAAACCTTCCTAGGCCACCTTGTGCAAGAAGGGTGCTCCCCCCCCAAAAAAGAAGGGTGCCCCACTCATCTCTTCTCAAGAGAATTTTCACCTTAATTCCCTAGAGTTTTTGATGGTTGTGGTCTTGCCAGCTCCTGAGGTGCCCTCAAGCCATCTTTCTTATCATCTCTCTGCAAGGTCTTTAGCATTTCTTTAGTGGCAGTAATGTCTTTAGCAACAGCAACTTCCTTAACCCTTGAAAAGACTCCTACCTTTCAAGTCCCCATTTTTTCAAATCTTTCAACTGTGCTTTTTGCTCCTGATTTTCACAATAGATTTGACTGAAAGCTGCCAGCAATATCCATGCCACCACCTGAATGCTATGCTGCCTAGAAATTGCTTCCACCAGATTAAGAAGTCCATTGCTTTAAAAATCAGCCTCACAGAAAGTCTTGGGACACAGGCAAAATGCAGATAACTTCTCAGCCAGAACATAACATGAATGGACTCTAGTCCTATTACCCACAGTGTCCTCCTTTCCTTTAAACCCTTTTGAGCCCTGTCTTCACTGTTCATGATCTTTTTGGCATTCTGGTCTTCTGAACTCCTATCAGAATCTGCCTTTAAGCTCCATTTAAAACAACCTAAAAGCATTTCCTGCTTGCACTGCTAAACATCTCAAAATTCCTCCCACCAATTCCAAAAAGCTCAGAAACCTTCTAAACGTATGGGTCAGGTTAGTCAGAGCAATGACCCCACTGTTGGTACAAATTTCTGTTTTAGTCAGCATTTTTGCTGCTGTGATTAAAAGGACCCAATCATAACAACTGTAGAGGAGGAAAAGTGTATTTAAGGGTTTATGGTTTCAGAAGAGTCAGTCCATAGGCAGCCGGCTCCATTCTTTGGGGCTTGAAGTAAAGCAACATTTTGGAGGAAGAGTATGGCAGAGGGAAGCAGCTCACATGGTGTCAGAAAGCAGAGAGAGAGAGTGAATCCACTGGCTAGATACAAATATATATGTCCAAGCCACACCCCAATTCCCACCTTCTCCAGTCACACACTTCAGTTACCACTCAGTTAATCCCTACTAGGGAATTAGTTAAGTGATTAGGTTAACATGCTCACAATCCAATAATTTCTTTTCTGAACCTTCTTTCATTGTCTTACATGTGAGATTTTGGGGGACTCCACATCTAAACCAAAATGGGGGGGCTAAGGAAAATAGAGGTACGTTGGATTAGGTAGAGGGGAGTGAAGGAAGGGGAGGAAATATGGGGGTAGGAAGGATAGTAGAATGAATCAGACATTATTACCCTATGTACATATATGATTACACAACCATTGTGATATGGAATCATGTACAACCAAAAGAATGAGAAGGTATACTCCATTCATGTATGATGTATCAAAATGCATTCTACTGTCATGTAAAACTAATTAGAACAAAAGAATTTTTAAAAAAAATAGTGTTATAATGTTCTAGTATAACTTTAGCCAGAACAAATTTATTGTACAAGTTTCCCGAAGATGCTCAGCAGTGTTAAACTTAATAAATAGGATTTCATTTCTTCTTCAGTAATTTAAATACTGAGTTTCTCTTTGCCTTGAGGTTTCGTTTAAACCTGGTTACTATATTAAACAAGACATTAGGTATTTTAAAATATAGGGAGCAAATGAATCCTTGTCAATTCAATGCTTATGTAAAATAAAAGGGATTAATTTTATTGTTTGATATTTGAACAGGCAAAGCTTTCTAGAATCTTCAAGTCAGCATTAGATCGATGGAGAAATAACTTATTAAAGTAAGAAATGGCACACTTTTGATCAACTAATATGCCAGAAATTGATATCCTTATCTATTGATATTCATCTTTTTTATTGGCTCTTTTTAGTTATATATAACATTAGAATTCATTGTGACAAAATTGGAAAAGCTTGGAATATAATTTGTTCTAATTCAGTCCATAATACTTCTCCTTTCCCTCTCCTCTTCTCTCCCTCTACAGATTTTTCTATTAGTTACTTACAGTTTTGCTTTTGTTCTTTTTTTTTTACTATTATTAGTTTCTTGTGGATATACATGATGGTGAGGTTCACTGGTATATTCACATATGTACAAAGGAATATTAGATCAGATTCATTATACTGTTCTTTCCTTATCACATCCCTTCTCTCTCCTTCAATCCCCTTCCTCTACTCCACTGATATTTTTTTCTTTTTCTTTTATATCCGACCCCAACCCTTATTTTGTATTAGCTTTCACACATCAGAGAAAATATTCTACCTTTGAGTTTTTGGGACTGGCTTATTTCACTTAGCATAACAGTCTCCAGTTTCAACCATTTGCCAGTAAATGCCATAATGTCATTTTTCTTTATGGTTGAGTAATATTCATATATACCCTATTTTCTTTATTTGTTCATCTGTTGAAGGGCCCTTAGGTTGGTTCCACAGATTGGCTATTGTGAATTGCACTGCTATAAACATTGATGTGGCTGCATCACTGTAGTATGCTGATTTTAAATCTTTTTATATATATCAGAAAATGGAATAGTTGGTCATATGGTGGTTCAATTCCTAGTTTTTTGAGGAATTTCCATATTGCTTTCCAGAGTAGTACCACTAATTTTCAGTACCACCAACAATGTATGAGTGTACCTTTTCCCCCATATCCTTACCCACATTTATTGTTATTTATATTCTTGATAATTGCCATTCTGACTGAAGTGAGAGGAAATCGCAGTGCAGTTTTAATTTTAATTTCCCTGATTGTTAGAGACGAATATTTTTTCAGCTATTTGCTGACCATTTGCATTTCTTGTTTTGAAAAGTGTCTCTTGGGCTGGGGTTGTAGCTCAGTGGTTGAGTGGTTGCCTTGCACACGCGAAGCGCTGGGTCTTGTTAAGGAAGTTTGTTCCTGTGCTCAAGTGTTGTAGTGTTGGGCCTACATTTCCTCCTAGCAGTTTGAGACTTTCTGGCATAATTCCTAGGTCTTTGATCCACTTTGAGTTGACTTTTGGTCAGGGTGGAGATAGGGGTTAAAGTTCATTCTTCTACATATAGAGTTCCAGTTTTCCCAGCACCATTTGTGAAAAGGTTATCTTTCCTTCAACGTATGTTTTTGGCACCTTTGTCTAGTATGAGACAACTGCATTTATGTAGTTATGTCTCTAGGTCTTTCATTCCATTGGTCTTCATGCCTGCTTTGGTGCCAGTATCATGCTGTTTTTTTTTTTTTTTACTATAGCACTGTAGAATTATTTGAGTTCCAGTATTGTGATGCCTCCTGCTTCACTTTTCTCATTAAGGTTTCCTTTGGCTTTTCTGAGTCTCTACTTTTTCCAAATGAATTTCATAACTGCTTTTCCTAGTTCTGTGAAGAATTTCATTGGAATTTTGATGGGAATTGCATTGAATCTATACATTATGTTTGGTAGTGTGGCCATTTTGACCACATTGATTCGGCCTCTCTAAGAACATGTAAAGTCTTTCTATTTTATAAGGTCTTCTTCAATTTCTCTTTAGTGTTTTATAGATTTCATTGTAGAGGTCCGTCACCTCATTTCTTAGATTTATTTTCAAGTTTTTTTTTTTTTTTGAGGCTATTGTGAATGGGAGAATTTTCCTAATTTCTTTTTCAGCAGATTTATCATTGGAGTATAGGAACATGATTGATTTATGGGTGTTGATCTTGTATCCTGCTACTTTGCTGAATTCATTTATGAATTCTAGACATCTTCTGGTGGAGATTTTGGGCCATCTAAACACAAGATTATGTTATCAGCAGAGATAATTGGAATTCTTCTTTTTCTATTTGTATCCCTTTAACTTTCTTCTCATGCCTAATTGCTCTAACTGGAGTTTCAAGGATTTTCTTGAATAGCAGTGGTAGAAGTGGGCATCCTTGTCTTGTTCCCATTTTTGGAGGAAATTCTTTCAGTTTTTCTCCATTCAGTATAATGTTGGCCTTGAGTTTGTCATATATAACTTTTACAATGTTGAGGTAAATTCCTTCTATCCCTAGTTTTCCTAGTGTCTTAAGAATGACTATGTACTTTATGCTTTTTCAAATGCTTTTTCTGCATTTATTGATATAATCATGTGATTCTTGTCCTTAAGTTTCTTTATGTGGTGAATTATGTTTATTGATTTCTGCATATTGAACCAACCTTGCATTCCTGGAGTGAAACCCTTTTGATCACTGTGTACTATCTTTTCAATGTGTTTTTGCATGCAATTTGCCAATATTTTATTAAGAATTTTTGTATTTGTGTTCATCAAGAATATTGATCTGAAGAGATGAAGAAGGTCACTTCATATTGCTTAAGGGAATCATATATCAACAAGACATAATGATTGTAAATATTTATGCCCCAAATAATAGAGCATCTATGTACATAAAACAAACCCTTTTCATTATTAAGAATAAAATAGACTACAATACAATAAAATTGGGTGACTTTAACATGCCTCTCTTACCACTGGGTAGATCATCCAAAAAAACTAAGTCAAGATTATACAGAAATTAAAGAATTAGTTAATAATATGAATCTAATAGACATCTATAAAATATTTTATCCATCAATGACTGAATTCACTTTCTTAAAAATTTTTTGAATTCACTTTTTTCTGAACAGCACATGGACCATTTTCTAAAATAGACCATATTTTAGGTCACAAAACAAATCTTAACAAATATAAAAAAAAAGAAAACAGAGATAACACCTTGCATTCTATCAGAACACAATGCAAAAAAATTAGAAATCAATGATACCCAAAGCCATGCCCCAATTCCCACCCCTTCCAGCCACACCCTGCCACTTCAATTACCACTTAGTTATTCCCTGTCAGGGGATTAAATCACTGATTGGGTTAAGGCTCTCATAACCCAATCATTTCACCTCTGAACCTTCTTACATTTTCTTATACATGACCTTGTGGGGGATATCTCACATCTAAACCATAACAAGATAAAAAACAGAAACCATTCTAACACCTAGAGATTAAATAATACACTTTTGAATAATAAATGGATAGCAGAAGAAATCTGGGGAGAAATAGAAAATATTCTTAGAAGTAAATAAGAATACTGATAAAGCATATCAAAATCTCTGGGACAGTATGAAGGCAGTTCTAAAAGGAAAGTTCATAGCAATGAGTTCATACATTAAAAGAATGAAAATATGCCAAATAGATAAGAATGGAAATGCACCAAATTACATCTCAAGGCGCTAGAAAAACAAGAAAAAGCCAATACCAAAATCTGCAAAAGACAGGAAATAATTAAAACAGAGTCAAAATCAATAGAACTGATAATAAAAGATACAAAAGATCAACAAAATAATAATTTGGTTTTTGAATGTATAAACAAAATTGATAAACCAACCAAAAGAAAGAGAAAAGCTCAAATTAACAAAATTGGAGATAAAGTGGAGATATCACCACAGACACCACTGAAATACAGAGGATAACCAGAAACCATTTTGAAAATTTATGTTCCAATAAGTTAAAAAATCTTGAAGATATTAACAAATTTCTAGAGACATATGTTCTACCTAAGTTGAACCCTGAGGATATAGAAAACTTAAACAGATCAACATCAAGTAATGAAATTGAAGCAGGTATCAAAAGATTTCCCGCAAAGAAAAGCCCAGGACCAGATGGATTCTCAGTTGAGTTCTACCAAATCTTTAAAGAAAACCTAATGGCAATCCTTGTCAAGTTATTCCTTGGTACTTACCTTACTTTCAAATTATTAGGCCAGTTAATTTCTAGAGGTGAATATGAACTTCAAAATCTCTTGTAATTTAAAGCAGTAAACTTCAGATATTAAAAATTAGAAAGTCAAAGTTAGGACTACAGTGTTTCATTCTGCTAATATTTGTCTAATGTTTTTGCACTATTATGATTTTGAATTTCACAGAGCACTAGATAAAAATAAAAAAAATGGTGACAAAGTGTTGCTATTTAATTATTTAAAAGGAAGGACTTTTAAAGAGAAGAGAGAAACATCGTCCTCCATTGTTCTCCAATATACATTCTACCTTACTCTGTCATTGGAAAAGTATCTTGATTTTTCCTGGAGCAAAGGACTTCATGTTCACCAGATTCTTCAGTGTTCCTAAGATTTCCCTGTTCTTTCATCATCAGCTTCATCTCCCATTCTCCAAGGCAGTTTATTCAAAGTCTTCAACTCAGTTCTCTAATTCTGAGCTGACAATCTTATTTTAAGTTGGAACTCCACCAGGCAATACTTCTGTAACCTGGGGTAGTCATATAACTTCTTAAGCTTTCAAATTCCCACTTGGTAAATTGGAGACAATAACTGTGCCAACTTTATGTGGAGGAGTTAATTAAGGTAATGTGTTTAATGCTCTTCACACAATGAGTAACATAGTAAGGTCAATATAATGTAGTTTGTGTTGTCTTTATTCATGACTTTTTCTCCTGTTTTACTTGAAAAGGAAGGTTTAGATTTCTAATTACCTCATTTTCACCTTTAGACCTATAAATTTATCTATAATATTACTTAATTCAGTTTAACCATTTCTACAGTTTGCAGAGAAAAAGGTCTCCTTCTCTAGCTTTAGCTAATCTGACCTTCTGTTCTGAAATCCTGCATATCTGCTCCTTCACTGAAATCTTGTCAATCATTCATCCCTCTTATTCTCAAGTGCCTTCACTTCAGTTAATAAAATACCCTCTAGTATAGCCCATTCAGAATTTTTCCTGTTGCTGGTACCATAGTATGTCTACAATGGAGTTTTTGCCTCATTTTGTTTACTATTTTGGCTCAAGTATTACCTTTTTTACTAATACATGTTCATTTCCACTCCTTTCCACCTGACCATCCCTCTTGGTTTTCTTTGCATGTTTCTTTGTTTCTTTTGCATGTTTCTCACTATACTGCAATTCTTTTCTTATCTCTCTCTCTTTTCAAGCAGATTGTTAACTCAGAGTGCAAAGACTTATTCATTTTCTCTCCAGAACCTAAAAATTCTCTGTGCTTATGAAGTATTTATTGAATTAGAATATGGAAGGTTACAGAAATCATCCTGCCTTAAATCTTCTCTCTGTCTTTACAGATTCCTTTGACTTTAAAAGAGCTTTATTTAATGTTTTAAAAAATTGATAAAACTCAGAAAGGGCACAGACTCATGACTTTCTTTAACTATAAAAAGTAACTGAGATCTGAAAAATACAGCAAAACATGGATGTTTTCCCAGATCACAATCTGCCTGATTTTCAGCAAATATTCAACTATACAGCCTATATTAAGAGAATTTTGGTAAGGCACAGACTATAAGAGGATCAAAGTCGCATATACCATATACAACTTTGTGTTATGTATATATATAACACAATAAACCCCGAGGCCAGGAAACCAAAATGCAATAGGAAAAATTCACATTTTTAAACGGTGCACTAAAGGGGAAACAGCTCTCTTTCTGTTGACTTAATGAACGTGGATCCCAAGTGTCTGTATAATTTGGATCCTGTACGCTGTGTTCCAGTGTGAGGCTGCTTGGGTCAACTTTCAGAAGTCAGGTAGATGCAATTTTCATTTTAAATGGCAAAGGTACTAATCAATTTGTGCCATTGAAAGGAACAAAAAGTAAACTATTATGAGTCTGTGGGCACTCTCAAGTACAGAGTTATGACATCTATCTCTTTCCATATCTCAGACAATTATTGAAACTGGATCTCATTGTCTGATGTTTAATGTTCATGAAAGAATAACTGCAAGATTATAGCAAATATCCTTGGCCAAAAACATCCCATTCTGCTCTAACGAGACCATGGACGTTTTCTTGGGCAAAATTGTGCACTAGATGAAGAGGACTATGCAAATATTTCAAGGGCCATTAGACAAAGGATATCCAAGTTTTCACTAGTAACTGGAGACTAAGATCGCCATCATGGGTCCCTGCTCAAGGTAGGCATATGTAGGACTGTTAGGTGGTTAGTTAGCCATGAACAGGTGGGTAGGGGAACAGAAAATGAAGGGCAGATATCAGGCATATGTGTTAAGAAAAATCTGTGAGTCCTAAAAGTGAAACTGCAGGGAATCTTATCAGAACAGGCATTTGGAGTATGAGAGCTAGAATGACCAACCTTCCCCAAACTAAATAATTATTACTCTTTGAGGAAACTACTACATAAAATCATGTGGAATCCCATCAAAGCAGACAAGGTTCAGAAAAGTGGTGCCTAGTATGTCAGAAGCTCCCCCAGCAAAGGTTGATTATAACCCCTCAAGGAAGACTACTGTTTCCTAGCCATGTTGTCACTTTCTCTTGTAACCAGGTCACCAGAATCCTCCTTTACCCCTGATACTATGTACAACCTCCCCAACCACCCTTGGGATCAGGACATCATAACCCTCACACAGGAAGTTTTCTGAGGGTTACCCAAAGGGTAATAAACTACATAAGGGGCATAAGAAATTGAGTCAAGGGTAAGGAGGGACTCCATTTTCTTAAAAACTCCAACTCTGTGAGCAGCACACCATGATCTCTGAGGCAGTTGCTGCAGATCCTGTTTTGTACTTTCACCTCATTTCTCATTTCTCTTCCTATTACACTCTTTAAACTCTTTCTCACTCTTTGCTTGCTACTTTGTGTCTCAAGAGAAATCCCTCCTACCCAGAACCACTCCAGCTGCCTTCACTTGGCTGCCACACTACCTGTGTTTTAGGACAAGTTGTATGTAAATCCTGGTCAAGGTCTAGGCACAGTGGATTCACTTGCTCTGTGAACTTATTGAAAGGTCATTTTCATGATTCTTTAGCATACGCTCTGAAAAAATAGTTGGCAGTTGGCAAAACACCAACATTGGGTCAGGTTCAGATTTATTGTATTTGGATAGGCCAACTGGACATCTTAGAAACTATCCTCCCACTCTAGCCAAGACACAAATATAAACAAACATTTTTATCCTAGAGGGATGGCAAAAATTTGTGCCACTCTTAAACATCTAAAGGTTGCAGGGATGTCAGTTTCTATCATACCTCCACTTAATGTACCAGTTTGGTACTTATGCAAAAACCACAAGGGATCCGAGAAGATGACTAGGACAAACTATAAAAACAAAACAAAACAACAACCAGAATTCGCAATTGTGTTAGCTATGCCATGTGCACTCTGTTTTGGTAGAAGAGGGTAATATGGCCTCTGGTACGTGGTATGTAGCTCTAGGTGTGAATGAGTTTGTTTCCATTTCTATCAAAACCAAGGAAGAGAAACCATTTGCAATTACATAGAAAGGATAATGGGCTTGACTGATGACAGAGGTTGTCTAACATCCACTGGCCAAAGCTTTTTTGTGAAGTCAATACCTCTTCTTTGGTTTATGCTCTCTGGTGGGGCTCAGCATATGATGCCGGTTTTTACACATTGTGCCTATCCCCTTATGCCCAGCCTTTAACCCAGACCTGTCATTGTCCTACATCAAAGCTCTTCTCCGCTCCATGTTCACTTTTGCTTCTTATTTGTTCTTCCACAGTCACGCCTTAATAATCATTCTGCATGCTAAGCTCCATCTCCTGCCTTCTGGTAGCAGTGCCTAGTTTTGTCTCTCCTGCCAAGCAATGGTGGTGACTTCTGACTATTCCTGATATTTAGAATTACTCCAGTCTGCTTCCCAGGAATGCCAATGTACAACAGATATCTGTAAGCATCCATTGATTAAAAATGATAAAAAGCTACATAAATTCAGTACTGACTAAGTTTGTGCTTTCCTACTTGTACATATATGACAACAGTAGTGCCTACATTTTATGACCTATTACTTATTTTGCCTATGCCAAGACTATGAATTTGAGAACTGCTGGTGGTGATTCTTGAATCCAGTGGAGATACACTGTCCATATGTTGGAAATCGATGCACTAGAGGTGGCTCATTGTTGCATGGACATCTTGCATCCAAGGTCTCTCAGTTTATTACCTGTTAGATAAAACACTGCTCCATGTTGCTCACCCAATTTAGTTATTAGACTCCATATGGCATCCACATACTAAGAAGAAGTTCAAATTCAAATTTTGTTGACTATGTAAGCAGCTTAAAGACCACTTGAAAGGACATGGCATAGTAGAGACTGTGAGGGAAGCAGCAGCAGCAGAGAGCGGAACAGCTGGAGGAACAGCAGGCTGGTATGGTAGGTTATTCTTGAACAAAGATTTCAAACATGCTATGAGTCTAAGAGACGAAAGTACACAAAATATCATATTGTGCAAATAGCAGCTGGATGTATAAATCAAAAGGCAAATCTCGTCATACAATGGACAGAGGTTGTAGCACATTTCTTGACGTTTTCAGTGAAAATCCATCAGTAAGAGTCCTTTGACCTGGAAGAAGGGTGATATTTAGACATTTTAAGTCTTTGGTTCCAAACCCAGTTGAAAGTAAAGGTTATAACTGGCTAATTGACTAAGAAGTAAAATTGCACACTATATATTCTAGATGGAAAATTAATGTAAGTTTCATTGTTTATGTTCATGATTTGCCCTCGGTTGTGAAGTTGGCCTTTTACTATATAGTGCCTTCTTTTCCTGACTGGATAGTTCAACCCCTGAGGACAGGAACTACATTTTACATTTAGTTTTAAATTTTATTGTACCTTTCCAGTGCTGTTCAAGTACCAAAATTTGATTAATATTTGGGGATCCTTTTTTTTAAGTTGATATCCAAAAGTGGGACTTGCAACATCGTAAAAGAACACAGAATCTGTGGTCAGACCAAGGTAGAATTTTTAACACTCTCATTCACTATCTGACTTTGGATAAATTGCCTAGCCATTTTAATTTTTATTCTTTTAATAATACTTACCTTATTGAATTTTTTTTTCAAGTATCAAATGATTTATTTATTTTTTAATTTTTTTTTTTTACAGACTACATTCTGATTCATTGTACACAAATTGGGTACATCTTTCCGTTTCTATGGTTGTGCATGATGTAGATTCATACCATACATGTAATCATGCATGCACCTAGGGTAATGATGACTGTCTCATTCCACCATTTTCCATAACTCCCCCTCATTTCCTTGTATGTGATCTAAAGTTCCTCCATTGTTCTCTCACCACCCTCCCCACGCCCATTACATATCCTCATCCACTTATTAGGGAAAACATGTGGCCTTTGGATTTTTGGGCTTGGTTTTCACTTAGCATGATATTCTCCAATTCCATCCATTTATCTGCAAATGCCAT